>JAGFMF010011568.1:2342067-2456383 GCA_019455555.1 Galemys pyrenaicus
TCTTCTATTTCTTTTAGCAATGTTTTGTAGTTTTCTTTGTAGAGGTCCTTCACCTCTTCTGTTAGATTTATTCCCAAGTATTTAAATTTTTTAGTTTCATTATAAAGGGGATGATTTTTTTTTATTTCCTCTTCTTCAGCTTGGTTCAAACAAATAAATTTTAAATAATAAAAATTTAATTTATTAAAATTAATTAAAATGTTTTAAGTTATAGTAGTATTCCCATCACAAAAGCATTCCACATTGTAGCAGATTGTGTTTTCCATATATGACAATCTCACCTATTCTTGCACAATGTGACCTTGCAATGCCCCACATCAAGAACATCAAGAAGAGTGCAGAGGCCTCCCTGGTGGCGCAAGGGGTTAAGCACTGAACTATGAAGCATCCATAGTCACTGCAGCAAGATGTGGGTCCTGGGCCAGGGAGGGGACCCACATGGCATAGCAGACCTCTCCTGCCTTGCCTCTGCTCCCCTCAGCAGTGTATTTCAGTCAATCTGCCTGCTCTGTTACCTACTCTATCTCTGTGAATCCTTTCACCCTTCCCCTCACCCCCCCGCATCTCTGGCCTGTACCTCAGTTCCTGTATACATGAATAGATTTTTTTTTTTTAAGAAAGAGTCTAATTCCTCTTTCCTTGAGTTTGGGTAACTTTTTTTTCTGTTAGTTCAGGTTATTTCCCTAACATAGAGCCACCAAAATGGAATTACTTGGTCAATGGGTATGAACATAGAATAATCTCTTGATACATGTCAAATGGAAATACCTGTATTTTTAATAATGCTTGGTATATGAAGTTTGATTCTTCATCAGTCACAGGATATGTTAGCAACTATATAAAATGACTTGCTTACATGGTGGTCCAAAACCATATTCAATGACAAGGTGATAATCTGGGTAAAGGAAAAGGCTTGAAGTTGCTGGTATCAAGAGAATCACTTGTTTTCTCAAAGCGAATGGCCCCTGAAGAAGCTGTTGCCAAAAAGAAAGACCAAGTTCCCAATACATACAACATTTCTTAAAGTTCTGTTTATAATTATATTTCTTTGAGGAAATGAGGAAAATGGAGACCAAGTGTCAGCCTGTGTTTGGGGAGTTTTCTAAAGAATAAGTTAGAACTTTTACACTTTAAGAGTGAAGTAAGAGTCAGAATATGTTTGGGTTTTAAATAGTGTATCTTGGTTTAAAATACATGATTAATAAGTGATAATTTAGTACTGTCAATAATATCATTGACTATTTCAAAATTTTCATATACTCACTGCAATTTATCTCCCAAAATAAGATGAACAGCTGAATCAAAGCTAATTAGACTCTAACTTCTAAGTCTGAGGAGAAAATAGGGCAGTAAGGAATAAGTGCCTACTTCTTATAACATTGGCTAAGATGGGCATTGGGGATTTGGGAAATCAGAACGAGGCTGCAGCATCAAGATGTGACTGCCCTGTGTATTGGTCTTCTTGATTGTTTAGGTGATGCTTTGAGGTCAGTTTACTATATTGTCTAGAATTAGGACTCAGCAATAATCAAATATAGTGCAGGTGGGGTCGTTAACATACAGATCGTAACCATGTCTATCAAAGAAAAAATGCCTAGACCATGAGAGTACTGTGCTCTGGGCCAGAGTGAAGCATGAGAGAACAGGTAGTTATCAAGAACTCTCAGAGTCACTTCCAGAAGAGCAGTAGAGTAATAGTGTTTGGAGCATGGACTCCGGATCTAGTCAGCTTATGCTAGAAACTCAGTGCGACTCATCACTGCTGTGTGGCCTTGGATGAGCTACTTAACTTCTCTGTTTGCTCTTTAGTTTACTCATCTGTAAGATGTCGAGTTAATAACAATCCCTAGCTCAGGATTGCTATGAAGATTATGTTATTTAATACAAGATAAGTGCTTATGTAACAGGGTGGTCCCCAGGAAAAGTGGAGTTTCCAGTTTCTATGTCTCACCCAAAGGAGGGTGGAACTGAGCAGGGAGGAGAAGTTGGAGAGGAGACAGAGGAAGGAAGGACAAAGGAGGGAAAGCAAAAGGTGACCTGGAGGAGGTACATGGAGCAGAGAGACATGTGAAGAAATTGCTCTTGTTTCTTGGTCCTGGATTGGTTGAAACAGATGCAGATGAAACACTGGTGGGGAGGTTAACAGTGGCAGCTTTTATCTTGGTTTTGATTTTGCTCTTTTCCTCCAAGACTTGTTTGACTGCTTCTGACCCTTTTCTTTGGGTCCCCACTGGAAAGTGCTTTGGGGTTGTGACAGGCTTTCAGGTCTTGATTTAGGCCAATCCTGTTTGGCTGGCCATTTACTCATGAGGGGATGGGTAACTTTGGGTGCTTGACTTAAAAACTAATTTTCTGTACTACATGCTAATTGTATTAAAGTTCCTTCTTATTAAAGGTCTTAAATGTCTTGTCTTGATATGGGAGTGTAGAACCTATTTAGAGTATGCATACTTGGGAGTTTTGGGGTGCCCCTCTCCCTGCCCTGTAACACTTAGAATGTTACATAGCATGTAGTAAGTGCTGATTATTTTTCCCTCCAAACATTTTAAAGTAAATATCTGAAAAGGGTTACCAAAATTATATATTTAAATGTGTACATTTAACAAATTCACTTTTTTAATTTTAATTTTTTAAAAAGATTATTTATGCACACAAGAGCTGGGGTACAGGCCAGAGTCGCGGGAGTTGAGAGGATTCACCAAAGACAGAGTGGGGAGCAGAATAGGCAGATGGACTGAAACACACTGTTGAGGGGAGCAGTGGGTGAGGCAGGAGAGGTCTGCTGCACCATGTGGGTCCCCTCCCTGGCCAGCGGCAGGGATCGAATTTGTGCTGCAGTGGCTGAGGTTTGCTTCATAGTGCGTTGCTTAACCCACTGCACCACCAGGGAGGCCCAACAAATTCACTTTTTATACTCATAGTGCAGTGACTGTACAGATAGCCTCATTTGAAGATAAGCAAAAGAAAAATCTAAATCCAAGATCCTTTGTGATGGAGACATGAGAAATGGGTCTATTGTTATACTCCATGCAAGTCTCTTGTGGCTATGCCACTGCATCCTTTCTGGATCATTAAATTGATTAAACTGGTATATTTTCCATTTTTAAGTAGCTGGTATGAGCGTGCTGCACTCGACTAACCATATTTTGGGGTTGGGAGCAACTTTGATAAGGTGTCTGCCTCCTCAGTGTCTCCAGCTATGTCAGAGTCTCCATTTAAAACAGCCTCTGGGCATTAAGGACTTGAGATTTAAGTGGCCAAGTAGTGTAAAGCATTGAGCTCAGGACAAGAGAGTGCAGCAAGCAAATTGGAATCATTCATGGAAAATTCATGGTTTTCTCAGCACTCTGATGCTGTGTGGTTGAATGGAAAATCAGACACTGGTTATAGGAAATAGTGTTGAACAAGACACAAAGGGTTTCTTTTGTTTCAGTTCTAGTCAGAAGAAACTGAAAAATTAAATACTCATCAATATCAGCTACCCCGTGTTTGGAATGTGATCTAGAGTAGCTATGCTTGAAAATGACCAACTCTAATTTAAAAGTAGGAGATAAAATGCTTCTTTTTTTTTGCAATTAGACATTTGAAAAGATACTGTAAAACATTCATGCCTGTGTGCAAGGTTTTTACAGAAGCCTAGAAAATCTCAAATTGTCATTAAACTTGCAAAAGTTTATCCGCATTAAGAAGAAAGTTCCTGCAATGTGGACCAAGAAACCATGGACATTTTCAATATCCCAAAGACTAGATATCAAGGAAATATATATTATTGCATCTTCAAAACATAAAAACCTAGAATTTCAACAAGAAATTGCTGATGACTTTAAGCTACTTGAATGTGCCTCTTATAAACAAGGCACTGTGCTTCTTCTTGGCAATTCAACTTGTCTATTTTGTAAGTTATTTTCATAGTTCTTCCCATTTTGATAATAAGTTTTTCTTCTTTCTCCTCATCACTATCACATAATAGAGTATATGATTATGAGAAGTGTCTTTGATCTTTTGCTTTTCTTTCCTATATTCTGATATATAAAAAGATAACGTAAGCAGTGTTAACTTTTACTTAAATTTTCTAGTAAAATGGACTTTAGTAGAACTGAAGGAGATAGTTATTTAAAAAAAATAAGTGAAAGTTAAGCAAAAGTTGAACTGGTTCCAGGACTATTAGCTATGTGTGGAAAAAAAAAAAAACAACCCTGCAAAATGTGAATTGAAAAGATTCATTAAAATTCATGGCAAAACTAGCTGTTAAAGCCATAGCTATATATATAATACCTCTAGGGGTCATTTATTTGAAAGTTCTCTCACACACATGCCATATACATATATTTTCATCTGTTCCAAGTGTACTTAAGCTTACAGAAAGCATGTTAAATGTCTTCAAAAAATAATTTCTCCATTGTTATGGAGAGATTTTTCTGTTTTTGCCGCTCATGCTCTTGCCAGGTAGTTCTTCCAGTTGTTGAGATCACTCATTGGTGTGCTGCTTTGTGTCTGACAGGAATAACAAAACAGCCTCAAAGATAAGGACTAGTTTGAGCCTTTGTGGAAGATGCTGAGAAAGATTAAAGACAACTGTTGAATTCATTGGAGAAGCATGAAAAATAAATTACCTGAGTGAAGTAATGATTAATGAAGCCACTCCTAGAAATCAACTAAAATTGTTAGACTATTCTTAAATACTTTTAGAAGTGCTTCTCTTTTTTGGTTTGTATACATAAGAAATCTATTGTAACATTCTTATATTTTAAATTACTAATCTAGAAATAAAATTTTTTATTAGACTTTAAAAAAATTGGTATAAACTTTCTCAATCTTGCAAAATTCTGACTTCATTCCTTATGCCCTGACAACAACTTCCTGAAATATGCAAGCTCCATGGTAATATAAAGAATAACTTACTGTATTGTCAAAGATTATCCTTGAAGTTAATAGTTAAAATAAATTGTATGTATGAACAGTTTTTCTCCATGGATTATATTAGTCACACAAATAAATACAACCAGCATATTGTGCCTTTAGCTTAATCAATAGTAAGCTATTTTTCATGGGTGAATGTAAACAAAAATTCTGTAGACTGAAAATATTTAACTTGTGCATATTTATAGAATAATGGAATTTCTGAGACAAAAGTTTTAGCTCAATATCATACATTTTAATTTTGGTGAGGGTAAAGAGAACAGAAGATGGCTAAATTTAGGTGTACACATTGAAGTTCATATACTTTGTAGGTGTAGGGAGGGAGAGTAAATAAAGTTTTAGGAAAATAAAATACTTTTCCATTTCAAATACTGTTTCATATTGAAGTAATTTATCAAGAAACTGTATGTTATAAATCTTTAGCTTATGACTGTAGCAAGTACCTCAGCTTGAATCCAAGCTATATGCTCTTTGTGATTCCAGCATATCTGAATGGTTCGTCATAATACTTGTCTGGGAACTATTTGAATAATGTCCAAGAAACCTCATGGGAAGGATGATTCATTCTAAGGGAGAGTCATCCTACAGCAGAGGAAAGGTGCAGGAACAAAGATCTCTTGAAGAGGGACAGTTTGCATACACATTTGTTTGCTTGTCTTAGTTTTCCATGTACCCTTAATTTTCTTGGGAATTGTGCCAGATCCCAGTGAAAAAGACTCAAAATCAAAACACTAAGAGTTATTTCATGTTTTCACTAAAATGTCTACGGTACTAGAAAGCATAAAGTGGCGTCACCTTTGTGACCCAAATAGCAGAGTTTGGGAGGAAGTAGGATGTTTGCCTACAACTGAGCATGGTATGTATAGACAATGCTGGGGGTATGATATTGATCACAGCTGAGTCATAGGCAAACATCCCCAGAACAGGTATTCTCTACACTCTGGTAAGAGTGGTCTCTGGTGTAGAGATCATACTAAGGACACTTGAGACTGCTATGTCTTTGACAAGATACCCTTCTGGTATAGTACCTATCTTGGGGCATGGGTGGCTTAAGAGGTTAGAGTGGTTTTGGAGAGTAAATAATCTCTGCCATGGTTGGAAGTGTTCCAGAAATAGGAAAAGAATAAAAGGAAGGATGCCATGTGAGAACTAGGAGGCATCTCACTTGTGCCTACTGAAGATATTCAGCAGGGACTCCCAAGTCTGACAGATGGGAAATTGAACTGGGGGAGAGAGAGTATAAAACTAAAGAAGGAAATCTTATGCTGTGTATATGTACATGGACCCCTTCAATTTCAAGTGAAGAAATGATTATGGAGAAATAATCATTTAATATTCCTGGAAATTAAAAAAAGAGAACTCTTTATTTGTTAATAAGAGTATTATTGTCACTACTTATTGAATGACCATTAAGTGCTGGAGAATATTAATATTACCTTCAATGGAAGTACATGTGCTATCAGTTCTTGAAGTCTGATAATTGTGGCATTGCCGAGATAGCTAAGAAACTCAAAGCTGTTAAGGGAGGTCCTCCTTTGTATGGACAATATTTCAGCAGCTGTGTTTCTTATCTGCATATATTTCATCTTGATGTAGTCTCATGTCAACTAAATTTGCTTTTCAAAGCAGAGATTCAACTCATTCTCAGAGTAGATGTATGTCATCTCTTTGCTCTAATCTGTTAACCCTGGAATTATTCAATAGGTAAAATTATACTTATCTGACAGATAGTCAAACTGAGGTTCATAGGAATCAACAAATTGCTAATGAGTAGCAAGTTGAGGAATAAACTTGATTTAGGTTTAAATTCTTATCTTTCTACAACTAATGACTTAGCAAGGTTTTCTTTTAGACCAAACTATTGTGGTCCATTGTGGGTAGAGGCAAAACATCTTAAACATTAGAAATTTACTCTTAGTATAACTGCTTCTCTACTTGGTAAAGGTGCCAGTGGTGTTTTCTCAGATGTATCAAATATCATTCAGTGGAGGAACAGTTCAGTAAGTAATAAATATATCTCCAATTTGGCAAATTTTCAAGTGGTGAGGTGACTCATCCTTTTATCTAACTTTGTACAAATATTATGAAGATGACTTTTTGGTCCTGAAAAACAACATGGTCTGTAATTGAGGTCTGTTTCTTTTATGAAGCGAGACTACGTGGGGTTTACCACAAATATGGAGACATGTGAATCCAAATTTGGTTTCTGGTTATGTCCATCTATTAGGATAATTGCTTTGTTCTTGATGTTGTTCTACTTATTATGTACAAACAAATGGAACAACTTTATAGGAATTATACATGAGTATGTCTCTTGTACAAACACATAATTAACAGGAAAAGTTGTGGGAATGAAGATTGGGTAAAAATAGAAAGTGACTCATACTTGGGTTGGAAAAGCCAGAGTTCCTAGTATATAAACAAATACTGCCTTATCTCATATTTGACTGTCATGTGTGACTTTTTTACTTTCTTATTAACTAAATGATAGATTTTCTGAAGGCAAACTCCATTACTTATTCTTCCATTGTCCTCTCTGCAGTGCCCTAATGCAGTGCAAGTATAGTTGACAACTGTAACATTATTTTTATACTGAAATAAATACTTAGAACTAACCTGAATCTTAATTCTGTTAAAGCATATATTCTGAAACCATCTCTTATACATCCATTTTATCTGACCTCCAAAATGGCCATGTGCAGGAACTGAAGTTACTTTCAAACTGTATAAAGCCTGCACCAAATGAAACTCTATAAAGCCTGCACCAAATGTTAGCTTTGTTCATGAAGCCTTTCCAGGCTCTTCAGTTATGCTAGATGCATCCTGTCTGTATTGGGTACAGAGTGAATTTGTACCCAGCGTGTACCCAATACATACATATTTATCTCACTAATTTAAAATATATTTATCTGTTTTCACTATGGGCTTTTGAGTTCTTTGAGGGCAAAGGTAATGTTTTTCTCTGTACTCACTCCTACCCCAACTCCTCTCATTTCATAAAACATGCTCAATTAAACGAGTGTGACTGGTCCTTACAGTCTTTTTTTAATTGAAAGCTCACTTGTATGTGGAAATATACTATTTATAAGTAGGAGACATTTATTTTTAACTAGCTCTGCACTAATTTGGAGTCATTAAAACCCTTAGCTCTGATTTGAATAGTGTAAAATAACTCTTAAAGTGAGAATTATAGCAATTGAATAAAAATCTTCAGTATGACCATATTACTGGGATATACCATATTCTCATATCTATGGGCCTCTTCCATTCTAGGAGGCATTGGGAGATTTTCTCACATTTTGTGTGTGTAATAGTGACTAAAGAAAGAGATTTCAACAATTCTCTGTGATGTGTAAATATGACATTATTTGATTCCCTTTTATAGCTTCTATGCAAAAGCTACTACTGTTTGACTATTCTTTTTTACACCTAACTTAGGTAATAAGGCTCCTTTAAAAAATGTATTTTTTTTTCTTTTCTACCTCCTGTGCAACAAGGTAATCTCTCAGCATCTGTGGTTTTCCATTCACTGATTTGTCACATTCCTAAGGCTGTGCCTCCCTGTGTATTTGAAATGTTGATTTTGTTTCTTTTTCCTATTTTTAAGATAGCAGAATGTATCTGTTATTATTAATAATAACAGATACATTTCTTGTATGCTTTCCTTAACAGAAATATTAAGATATCTTCTATGTAGCTTATTTTCTTATTTATAAAATTACTCTCTAATGGAGTCATTGTTCAGTTCTGTTTTTGATAGTAATGAGACATTTGATAACTATATTATAGGTCTAATATATCTGGATATTACCTTTGAATTGTCAGAATGATTTCCTGAATTTGAACTAGGTTCTGAACTTTGACCATAAATCATAATGGTACCATAAAATTTTTGTTTTTAGAATCAATATAATATGTATTTCAATATCCAAATTCTATACATTAAGAAATGGGATTTTTCTTTTTACTTAGGTAATCATCATAATTTAAAGTAATCATCATAGTTTCTAGTATTTTTCTGAAGCATGGCAATGGATAAGTGCTAAAGAGTTGGGCTAATACAGCTTTCTGTAGCTGAGTTTGAGTTATAACTCTTAATCCAAATGAAATATAATTTTATTTAAGGTAGCTCTGCAAGTGGGAGAATGACTATTAATTCTGAAATTCCAAAGTAACTAATGTACTTGGTTTCAAGCCAGGTACACTGTGAGTTCTGGATTTAAGTACTCTTGTGGGAAATACAGAGAGAGACTTTAACATATGGATTCTCAAAAGAAAATGCAACTGTTCCATATAAGAAATATAGAGTTATTCTTAGTACTTTTTAATGTGTGGTTGACTATATATTTTTGAGTGGTGCCATTTTTAACACTTGGCAATTCATGCCAAAGTTCTTCATTTCCTGGGGTAATTTTTAAAATTCACCCATTCATACAATGAGCATTTAGTGAGGATTGATGGTGTAGTTTTGCACTTGATTTGATGAGGAGTGCAAGGAAAGTGTGTTCATTGGATTTAAGAAATAAAACTAATGCATATTTTTGTGTATGTACCTACACATATTAACAAAGCACTGGAAAGCAAAATGGGACTGCATGTTAATGTATTGAAAACTACATCTTGACTCTTAAGATCCTATGAGGTAGATAGGAGTTTAGCAGCACCTGCCTTTGAGGATTTCATAAGCTGGTGGTGTGGGAGAGGCAGAGGGGTGGGATGATAAGTTAGCTAACTCCCAGAGTTGTCATGAGAACATTGTTGACAGTTACATGTTCTTCTTGTGAGCCCTCCTGGGAGGAGGGCTTCAGAGAAAATGAGAGTTTGAGGGGTTCTTGAAAGGAAGTACGGCCAAGTTGGGTTATGTGTGCACACACATTGAGAGAGAGCAAAGAAGAAAGATTCATGTGAGGTCAGAAAACGTCTTAGGAGACCTGAGTTACATCTTGCAGGAAATTTACATATTACAATGATACATACTTATGATTTACGATATTTGATATATGAACTTCAAAGTACAACATGGGAAGGGAGCCCAGGCCAAAAGATCCTCCTGGGCAAAGGTGCAAGAAGCGGGCATGTGTACAGATATCAGTGGAAATACGTTTACTTAAATGGAGGGTGAAACTTTGACTAAAAAGAGATCAAACTAGTTGGACTTAAGGTTGAACAATTCTGATTAAAGGACTGGGTCAAAGGAGAAATGAAAGTTATTTAAAAAATATAGAACGTTATGTGAATGTGAGTTATTCTAGGGTGAGACAGCACAGTATACTAGTAAAATGCAAAGATTGAGTTTGATTCATGCCTCCATTTCCCTCTGGATAAATTATTTCACCTCTCTTGGCCTTAGTGGCCTCATTTATAAAAAGAGGGGAAGTAATAGTTCCCATTTCACAGGGTTATTATAAGGACTAAATGAATTGATATTTTCAAATACTTAGTCAGTTCAGCACATTTACGTATGTGTGTAGATAATAGCATATGTGTTATATATTTATAGAACAAAGACTATTCACTAGGTAATAGAAAACTATTATGGATTCATAGGCAAGGTAATGAGATACAGAGAAGGTGTGAATGAGTGTAATTTCTGGAGGCAGGAAGGTTAGATGGACAGATTTTCATGGCTATGTGGATAAAGATAGTGGGGGCTTGGAGTAGGGTAGAGAAAAGCTAAGAGATTTAAATAGAAGACACTGAAAGAAAGAAAGAACTGTTAGAATCTGGGGGGTGAACATGGGATATAAGGAGTTATAGCCAAAGATGACTAATGTTGAGGTTTTGAGAGGTTGGGAAAAGAGTGGTGCCACAGACAACAAATGGGGCAAGTTATGCATGGATGGACCTCAAAGCGTAGTAAATGAAATCTACTGCACTTAGCCTGAATTTGCTCAAATAATAATAATCATTAGCTAGAATTTCTTCTTCCTTTGTGCAATTCTTTTGCCATCTGTTCTAGGAACAATTTAGGATGTCAGCGCTCTTTGAATGGAAAGCAAATTCTAAAAGAAGAGATCTTTTATTTAAAAGATATACTTCGCAACCATTAAATTAAAAATAAGACAAAGATAACAGAGAACTTAGCTTTTCAAATTCTTAGAATTAACCAGAATATAGTTGAAAGATAATTTCAGGTGGGGGTGGGGGGGTGTCAAGGAAACAAAATAAAACAAAACAAAAACTAGGTCAAGAAATGACCCTGAGGCAGTCTTAAATCTTACAGATCAACAGGTCAGTATACTTTAAAAACTGTAATTATAGCTTTTAATTCTTCAACCGGCTTACCGTGTCATGTAAAGGTTATTCACTCCCATATACCATAGCCCATAATGTCACTTGAGGTATCCTTATGGCTTCTCCAGGTAGTAAAGAAGCTTGATATGTTTTTGTTTCATTAATCTTTTCTCAGAGGCCAGTGATGAGTTCATCTGACTCTTTTCCATCAAGTTGAAAATTCTTTTCAATTAAAAACTCATCTCTCCAGATGGTATAAGCATTAAGAGAGGCCTATTCTGTCTAAAATAACAAATATTGAGATATTTCAGGAATCACTCTATAAATCATTGAAAGTAGAATTGACTATGGGTTTTCAGCTGTGTGCGTATGTGTGTCTATATGTGTGTTGTGTGTAGAAGTTGAACTGATGAAAATTTGGCCCATTGTTTTAGTTGCCAGAATGGATCAGTTTCATCCCAGTGCCTGGTGAATCTTGTTGCACATTAACATGTAATATTGTGAATGTTTTAACTAAGCTATCAACTATGAAATACTTTATCCAAAACATTATGATTAGGAAGGCGATAATAGAAATAGTTTAAACCAGGGGAGAATGCTCTGTTAAAGAGGATTAGAAAGACCATTTATTGAATAGTATGGATTTCTTCCAAGCCCCTGTGTGCAGAAAGCATGCAATGCGTGAATAATTCATCTAGAAATTCTATAGTGAAGTTGTATCAGTTTCCACAGTAAAACCTGGCCATGGAGGAGGAAAATACATCAACATCTGTGACAAGCTCTATGAAGAGACAGTGGCAAAGCCTTTCAGGCACCAGGAGTAAAGCAAAATATAATAAATTCACTTAAGTGTCAAATTTGTGTCGGCTGAATAATGACACCATATGTCTGGGTTGCTATGTCACCCTAGGTTGCTCTGAAAAAACACATGCTTTATAGAAACGGCTGTCAGCCCAGGGAAGAAATGCTTTTGGCTACTGCCTTTCTGTCAAAGAAAATAGAAACTATCCCCCAAATGCAATGTCCCATTATTAGAAATGATAGGGGTTTTTTTGGTTTGCTTTTGAAAAACTGTTTTGTCAGCATCGAGGCTGTTTAGATGAGACTTTCTTAGGTGTGTTAGCCTTAATGTGAGTTGGAGCAAGACTTTGGAAAAAGCATTGGTTGACTTGGGTCTGGATGATATACCCTACCTCTCTATAACCTTAGATCAACTCTCCTTGCAGCATCTAAAAGACATTGGCACACTAATCCTCACAATAGCCCCAGGGGGAATCTAGGATTCTGAAATGATTTTGCTCCAGGGCAAATTGAGAAACACAAAGATTTGGTCACATTAGTCCTTAGTAGACATGATTCTGGAGACATTATTTACTCCAGGTAGTCGCTATTAGACCAGGTGTGCAAGGCACTTTTTATGGGAGCAGGATTTGCTTTCTTGGGCCTCTGTTGGCTTGTAGGGAGTTGGCCAGGCACCTGCTTCGTGGCTGCTTCACTGCTCCAAAGGTGCTGCATCTTGGTTCAGCAGCTATGTGTGCAGGAATCCCACAGTTTGTGCAATGGGAAGCTGTTTCCTGCGTTTTCATGCTTGGGCAGAGACACCATTGCCTGGCAATTATGTCCTGGGTAACTGCTAACAAGCCTGGGGCTTTGCTGGAATCAACAGCCCTATCTCAGCTGAACACAGCCAGCTTTTTCTGTGCCTTGGGTTCCCATCACAATAGTTCATCAGCACTAAAAGTAGATGTGGTGATTTGGAATGTTTTATATGTAAATTTAAGCACAAGGGCATAGGCAGGACCAAGGTCATTGTGTGAATTGATCTGTTATAAGGAAAGTTACACATATATTTGTCTTCCACATAAGCATCTTCCCCTAAAGAATTTAAAAACAGTAAATTAACTTACAAATGACCATTTTAGGAGTGGTTCCCAGCAAAACTGGCGCTTGTCTGAATCACATGGAGAGCTTGTGTTTATGTGTATGTATGTACCCTCCGAGACATTGATTCATTAGATCTGGAACACAGCCTGGGATTTTTAAAGCCAGTCCCTGGGGTGAATCTGATGTGAAGTCAATGATTCTTCAGGGCTACACATGCCCCTAGTTCCTCTAGCCTTGCCACTTGGGAGTATAAAACATCAAGTGCAAAGTGAAACAGATAAAAAAGATTTGTGGTTTCCTGACCAGACAGAGGTGTTTCCCATTCAGCAGTATAATATAAAGAAATGGAGATGATCATATAAAGGCAGTTGTTCAGACTGGATCTGAAAAGCATGGTTTAAGACATGTAAAGGGAGCCCGGGAACAGCAGTAGCCAGGGTTTCTCTGATTGATTCCTTTGCTCTAGCGCCACCCTAATCTCATCCCAGTTGTTTGTGGTAAAAACCCAGTTCTGTTGACTGCTTTACTTTCTCTTGAAAATAGTCAAAGGGTAGGTTATGCAGAGGTAAGATGGTCACAAATTCAAAAGGGCACCTACTTCTTTCCTCCTCTGAACATGTGCTAGCCTGTGACTGCAGTAATCAAAAAATGTCAGAAGTCGTTTTGTGTCAGCTCTGAGCCTGTGCCTTTGAAAGGAGTGGCTGCATATACTTCTCTCTTGCAACACTACCTCTGAGTTGCTCCCTTTAGAACCCAACTGCCATGTAGACAGACAAATAGTGTAAGTCTTGTGAAGAGGTACATTGGAACATTTTGTGCAATTGTTCTTAGCTAATGCACCTGTAAGCAGTTGGGACCAATGTCAAATGCCGTTCATGAGAGTGAACCATCATGCATATCCCAACTCACTGAACCCCCAGATAACTGTAGCTCAAGTCAAAAATCACATGAAGTACCACCTAGCTAAGCCTAGCCAACCCACAGAAACTCAAAAATTAACAAAACCGTTGGTGTTTTATGCCACTAAGCATTGAATCTGGTTTGTTTTGCATGAAAAGATAAGTAAACCAAAGGATCAGTATATTTCCTAGTTTATACCAGTCACCAGAAGGTGAAAATTGGATCACAACTACAATTTCAACACAGTATTTTTGGCAGTAACTTCACCTGCTTTGTGGGAACCCCACTCCTCTCATATTCTTTTCACATAATGTCTCCATGAGATGTTTAGAATGTATGATCTGGGAACCAAATCCTTTTGGCTACCTTGAGGCACTCACTATTTTTTTATTCTCACTCTGATGACAACTCTGCTCTGAGGTTATATCTTTTTTCCTTGTTGAAATGAAGTAGACCAGTTAACTCCTCTCTGAAAGCAGCTCTATAGTGACAATAGTCGATAGCCACAGCAAAATAGTGACTGCGCCAGTAATCATGGGTCTGTTGATGTCCAAAGGTGAAGGCAGTGGGATCTGTATTAGGATCCCACATCCACTACTAATGTAGCTCCTGATGCCATTGTGACCAACGCTTTGTGCTTGTAAAGGACCATGAGACTTTAGAGAATGGTTAATTATTGGACTCAGTGAGTTTAGTGCCTATATCTTTATACTTAATAAAAGTTCAGTTGAGTTGGAGTGAAATCATATTCTTCTGAATTTTTGTTAATTTGGAGTAGGGCCAACCTACTCCATTTAGGCCGACCAAAGATTGACTATTGAGGGTGTTTCTCAAGTAGACTTTATTTAGCAGGAATTCATACTTTATTTGGGTATTTGACTTGCTTTTATTGTCTAACCAAGGCAAGTAGATGATAAAAGATTTTCCTCTTTACAATGTAATGATAACCTTAATAACAAATAGGAATATTAAAGAAACAAAAATTAGAAATGTAGGAGAAACCATATTTTAATCTCTAATGTACCAGTTAGATATATATACCTATATATATATATCCTCACATTTATTACACCAATAACTTGGGATTATTTCTGGGAAATAGTTTTATGTACTTCCCTTTTTGTCTGTTCTTAAGGACTGTGCTTTTCTCCAGGACTAATGTTGAAGCAGATATAAGGTATTTGAAGTATAGTGTATTTGATTGAAAATATGACATTATGTTCAGATTTAATAAGATGGGAAAATGGGAAAGAAAAGGGAATAAACTTTGAACAAGAGGGTATCAAGATGGAATTGTCTTCTGAGATTATGTTACAGAACAGCTCATCTCTTGTTTATGGTTTTGGAAAACAGAAAGGAAATAAAAAGTCCTGGGCATATTTCCTGGGCATCTAGGCAAGAGATTAATGAGAAAATGAAGGGGAATATTATGCCTGAAACAGAACCCTCTTTAATGTTCTCCTTTGAGATACTCATAGAAATAAGATCAGAAAAGGACTCTAACTGATTAGGTTGCTTCCTACAGTAATGTAGTGATTGGACAATGATTAATCCCCTGTGACACTGGTGCATTTTCAGTGTCATGAAACATCTTAGAAAAATTAAAAAGCCAGAAAGAACTGAAAATGAACTCTTCCCACACTCTTTTAAACAAAGAAATAAAGTTTTTCTCTTTGGGATTTAAATACTAATGTTGGAGATATTTTACTAAATATTTCTAAAAAGTAAATTGCTTGAGTTTCTCTGTTATGGTGATGGAGTTATGTTAGCTTGGTAATTTTCATTGTAGAGTATAAATAGTTTCTTCCTTAGTTAACTTGACTATTTTTCTTCATCATGAACATCTGGTTAAGTTCTTATATACAAATGTGAAGGAATTATATTTTTTGGAGATATAGTTCTAGGAGGCCATGTGACACTTGGAACTTTCTTTAACCTGCCAAAAGATGCTCTGATAAGTTTCAAATTTTGAGACTCACTTTGTCAGACACATTGGCAAGAAGCCTACACTTGAGGAGTAGGCCTTTCAGATGTAGGACCTCTTAGCCAATTTGGAAGATTCTGAATTTTTGTTGGAACAATAAAGTTGAGTTCTAAACCCTTCACCACATGTTATAAATATTAACAATGAAGGTAATGTGGGTGGTGGAGAGTTTTTTCTGAAGTGGGGATTTCAATATTGGCTGAGATGATAATAAAGGCATTCACTGAGAAACAGAACAGGAGGTTGTTCTAATTTTACATTTGCCTTGTTTCTCATGAAGGAAAAAGGAATAAGAAACAGCTTCAGCATAGTAATCAAGTTTATAGAGTCAACATAAATGGATATAGGGGTTTGGGCCAAATTATGCGAGTAATTATAGTTTACAATTTTCAGGAGGCACATCACTTAGTAGTTAAGAAAGCATGCTTTATGGTCAGAGTCCCTGGACTTAAGCAATAGCTCTGCCACTGCAAGCAGTATGAACTTGAACTATATAGACGTTAAATAACTCATCCAATATTCTCATCCTAATGTCTGCTAGAATGATGAATACAACCTAATTCATGAAGTAGTTGTGAAGATTTATCTTCATTTTTGGTTGAATACTTGGGGTGAAACAGTAAGGACTCAATGTTACTTTTATCATTATTAATGAATGGCAAAAAATTGCTCATGAGTAAATTTATTCACTCAGGGAGGAAAAAATGATATTTTATTTAGAAACAACATTTTTCTGTTACTTAACTATTAGCATTCTCTAGTATCTTTTAGGTACTGGGAAAGAGAGTGAGGGGACTAAGTGTATTTCCACAATTATAATTGTGACTTTGATGAATTATTCCTTAATGAGAATTTTACATATAAACCTTAATAGGTTGGCTAATGATTTTAATTCGCTTTATACCATTCCTTGAATATTGGACTAGAACACCTTTTCTACCTTGCTGGACCAGGAACATCCTCTCACACCTTCTTCATTTTACTATTAAACCAAAATTACTTCTGTGGGAAAGGTGTTGTGTGAGCACAAGAAGCATTCATGACTACAGCAAATCTTGTCCCTCCAACTTGGCTGAATCATGAAAGCATGGGACACAGCAGAATGCATTTCCAATTTGGAAGTAAGATCAGAAGGTGTCACTCCTGAAGTGGGGTATAAGAGAATACATCAAGGATGAACTCATTATCTGCTTATCACAGAAATAAGCCCTTTGGGTGCAATCTAATTGGTACTTAGCCCACCAAGTTATTGTCCTTCTAAAGTGTCACACGGGAGATGCAGGATAGCTCACAAATTCAGTTAAGGGCTTTGAAACTTCTTCCTGCCTGGGTTGTATTCCTTTCAGAAAAAAGAATACTATAATTCATTTAATACACGTAGACAATCTATTTAAAGGGAATTTCACCTTGTCATTTAAGGATGGCAGTGATTTACTTGAATTATAGAAAAATATTGAAAGGCTAATTATCAGCGTATTCTCAATAAAGGCCCACAAGATTGTCTTTGAGAAATATTCCTGGAAATGTAGTCAGGTAACACAGATTATGACCATTCATGGTACACGCTATTAGCATTACACTGACACTGCACTCACCAAACTACCTTTCAAATATAATTTTGATTCCCATGTAACTTTCCTCTAGAGGAATAAATTATGTGATTACAGTCAAGAGCCACTCTGAGCCTTCGAGAGATGTGTATTTTGAATCAGTCTCATTTGGGTAATGCCAGTCTCCAGAAGCTGATCCAACTGGGTCAATAGAAAAATAATTATTGCAGAGCTCAATCTAAGTGGGCTACAGTGAATGAACCTTTATGATTTTCAAAATGCAGTCAAGTCTGTCAGTCTGGGATAGCAGGTATCCCTGTTTGGTTTTGCTCTCCCTAGCAAAGGACTACGAGTAGAGGGAGATCACATCTTCCTTTATTTCATCCTCCATCTACAGAGGCACATATTACCACCTTTCCATCAGGCTAGGCAATGTTCTCATTCTTCATAAATTGGCAGAGAATGGAAAGGAAGTATTCTATTGACTTAGGAATTTGTGAGTATAATAACTGAGATCCTTTGAGGTTTCCTACTTTCAGTTCCAATGATGACATCATTGGCACAATGTCATTGAAGAGAACACTTATTTGTGCTCTATATATTCTTGGCCCTAATCCAATTCCATTAAAAACCGAAGATGAATTTTTATTTCTTACATCTTAAATTCTCGGCAAATATCCAGATAACCGCACTATCAAAAAGTAGTCTCGGTTTGTTTAAAATCTGTTTTACTCAGTGGAGTGATACAAGCTAACTGCTAGAGCAGCATATCTGATAGCCACAGTAAGGTAAGGCATATAATACAAATATAATCATATTTAAATGCACTCTCCCCTCCATGCCATTTGTTACTTTATAATTTGAGTCTTATTGTGGTTATAAAAATTCTTATCCTGGAAGAAATAAACCACCTACCAAAGTTGTTAGGTAGGCATTGATTTACATATCCTTTTTGTTCTCATAAGAACTAAAGAAAATATCAACTGCTTTTCCTGTCTGATTGACTTAATACATTGAGAAATTTTCAAGAGAAAATCTATAGACCTTTTGAGAAGCAGTTTTAAATGAGTAATACTTTTTCTTGTCCAAGAAAAAAAGAATCAACCAAAACAAAACCTCAGTGTCAACCTTTGCTTGCAGAAGCTGCCCTCTGCTTTACCTGTGGAAAATGCAGCAAACTCTATGAGGCAGCCCAGAAAATACCTTCAGGCACCAAACTTGCTGTCTCAGAAACCACTAACAAGGTGATTTCTTTTCACTGACATTCCTTCTCCTTTGCCAGAAATGTAAAGAAGATGAGCTACTTCATAACCTCCTGACTCCTTTGCTCCCCCTGAAGTCACAAGTTCTTTGTTTATCTTTTCTTTTTGAACTCTGGGAAAGTATATCAAAGTGATTTGGTCTGCCAAACGTTTGTGCACTTAGGGACTGGCTCTGTGACAAATGCCTGCAGAGAAGAGAAGAGATTTCTGTGTTTTTTAGTGTTATTTTCTCCCTTGAGATGTTTCCAGCGACTTGAAAGGAAGGCTGTGCTGAGGAACTGATTAAACTTGCTTGTTTTAAAGTTGAAAGTTGGTGTGAACAACCAGCTTCCTCTGCCTCTCCATTCCTGGCCCAGCAGCCCAGGTAACTGGGATCACTTATCACAGAAATTAAAGCTGGGAAAAAAAACCAGTCCATTTCTCATCTCCTTTTTTTTTTCACCTGACCAGGGGAGATTTGTTCCCTGTGGTCTCTGTTGTTTAGTCTGGTTGAATTTTAAAACATGCTTCTTCAGGAAGACAGTATCCCAAATTTCCTGTGGGACTTCCTTCCAGAGATGAAAAGTTGGGAAAATTGTTCTGTTAGTTAATAAGTTGAAGATTTCTTTTGGTTAGGCTCATCCCATTATTTTGAGACAGTTCTTGCCTCTGCTGTGCTCTGTGGTCTCCTGAAATTATTCAGTTCTCCAGTTTCTCCACATCTGAAGAAGGGAATTATATCATCATTAAAATACTGTTTTGAAAATTCTAGGGAGCTGGAGCCATAGCAGGTGTTTAGGAGTTTAAACCATCTGAGTAGTTACAGTGGCTACACCATTTCTTCAGGCAACTCCAGTTTTTCTAAAATCTAAAGGAAGCACTTGTAAACCTTGAAGTTGTAGAGATGCTGTACCCAGAACCTAGAGAATAGGGACCCTGAGCCTGGCTGGACTCCCTGATGTGAATCTTCAACTAAACGAGAAGGTCAGAAACATCTGGAGTGCACATGTACTCCACATCCAAGGTCATTCACATCTTCCAGGATGCCTGGGTGTTCTTGACATCCCTCCACACTTTCTGTCTTGTGCTTTTACCTTCACTGTTCTTCGCTAAAACTGTCACTTTGGGAAGCATTTGCTAAACCAGTGAAACTGCTGAGATAGTGACTGAGTACTCATCCTCCTGGCCACCTCAGGGCTCTTGTACTTAACAGTGAATACTACCTTCAAATTAGAGGAGTACTTTTTCCACGTTCAGAATTCCAGATGCACAGGACAGAAATCGCAATTGGGAAACAATTTCTTTCCCATACTGAGGAGATGGGGAGCTTATCAGAGAAATTCCAGTCACATGCCATACATACATATTAAGTGATAGATGACATCTGTAAGACAAACAATATATTTATTTAACTAAGTCTTCACTTCTGCCTCTGTTAACAGGTACTATTACCCTTCCTGTCTTATAGATATGCAAAATAAATTTGGGCGATTTTCAGCACTTTGTCTAATATTGTTCAGTAAGTTATAAAACAGGGTGTGAACTTAGGCAGTCTGACTTCAAAACCTGTGCTCTTAGTTTGATATATAGTTTTACTAGTGTCAATGGCAGTGCTGCTAATCATAGCAGGGAACATTTTTGGAAAGCTTATATACTAGACATAGAGATAAGTCCTTTGTGTATGGTATCCTATTTAATCCTTGGAATCATCCCATGAACTAGGTGTTTGAACAGGCATTTTAAAAGTTTTAAATATAGCTCCTTTTTATATACAAGGAAAATAACAGAAAAACAAAGGTTACCTTCATTTAACATAATCTCATTCAATTTACATACTAGTAAGTTGTGGATTCAAACCCAAGGAAATTGATGCTAATCCTTGCTTTTCTGCGTCCCTGCCTTCCTTGAAGGTTATCTCCACAGAAACATAGGTGTCCTTAATATCACATAAGAACATGCAGGCCTTCAGCCATTACTTTACAAATTGGTCATAACTTATCCTAGAATTCCTGTGAGAGGGAAGAGAGTTGGTACCCATAGGAGGCAGCAAGATGACAGTGGAGTTCTGGTCTTACCCATAATCCACAACAATCATTTCAGTTTTCTTATGTAATTAGATATTTTTCAGGTAGAGCCACATTTCTCTCCTTCTAGTATTTTGAGTCCCGTTACATATAAAACAATAACCAAAGTCAAACGGACACTATCTTTTTTAAAATTTTATTTTTTTAATATAAATTTTAAAATTTACATATATTTGACATCAATTGTAATCCCCATGCATTCCCCATCACCGCAACACCAGTGCACCATCACCTCAGTCCCCCGTGCTCCCATCTGCCCTCCACCCTTTCCCTCTTCCTTCCCCACCAAGTGTCCCTAGTTTGTCTTTGTCTTTTCATTTTTGGTTTTTGTTTCTTGTTATTATTATTGTTATTGTTCTTATTCCTTTCCTTGATCCTTATTTAGTTCCCTTATATTCCTCCTAGGGGAGGAACCATCTGGTATTTTCCTTTTGCCACTGACTTACTTCGCTGAGCATAATCTCTTTCAGTTCCATCCATGTTCCTATGAATGCGTCTAGTTTTTCATTTTTTATTGCTGAGTAGTGTTCCATAAACGGACACTATCTTTCAAAGGGTACTCTGACTTGACACCTCATTGAACAACACTAGAGAAAAGTTTCATTGTTTTAAACAGAAAAAGAAGAGAAAGGAGGAGAGAAAGAGAGGACAAATGTAGTGGCAGAGAGGGAGAGTCTAGCTTGAAATCAGTATAGATTGCAGGTGTCTGTAAGCCAAGTCAGGAGAGCCATTAGCCAGAGGATAGAAGACATAAGGCAAGATCCCTCTCAGTAACAGTGTGGCCATTCAAGATGACAGCTCTAGCATGGGCTGGTATTTTTAGGGGGCTGTGAATAACAAGGTAAAGACTTCTTGGACTCATAGCTCTTTGGGGTTGCAACATAAGCAGCACTGCTTGATTGCTCACAGAGAGGAAAAGGGCATTCTTCCTCTTTTCCACTTCCCAAGCAGTTAACATTCTTGCGTTCACTGAGTTCCCCCGGTTGAAGTAGTTACCTGAGGGATGACCACATAAGCCAACTGGAACCAGTTCCTGGTCTTTTGCAAAAGCAGCTATTAGGAAGGAGAGTTTATTTCTTCAGGGATTTAAATCTGAGAGGATATAACCTCTTGCTGCTGGCGGAGATCTTTTTTATCACAGGATGCCTACAAATAACTTCATCATAATGGACAGCTGATCCGAGAGACAAAGAGAGGGATCCTGTGAGTCTCTGGGTTAAAATTCCTTCCCAGGTAATCCTGTATGATTTGTTTTTTCTGACCTTTGACACCCAAAGTTCCGACAGTGGTGTTGATAGTGATGGATTGGGTCATTTTTTAGTTAGATTTATCAAGGAAAACTCCTCTGAGCATCTGGAAGTCTATAGAATAAGGTGCTGAAAGTTCGCCATTTCCTGGGGGTGGGATTAGAGGTGTTTTTTTTTTTTTTAAAGAAACAGTTATTTCTTTGTTAAGGAGACTTTATGTATACAATTTTAAGTTTTCCTAGAATTGTGACATAATTAAGTGATCATACTGTAGCATCTTTGTCTCCAACCACTCAGTATTTGAGGTATAGCATCTATGCTTATAAACTCCCAGGATAACTTGTGAGAAAGCTCTCAGATGTGATTTTACACACCTCATTTGTCTTCCTCTGATGAAGTGAATTTAGAGCTCTTTTTTGTAACTTTGGTTACTTGCTATTCTAACCCAACATGTTTCAAACATCTCTAATCTTGTGAGGTCAGTTAAGGCATTATTTGTCAAATAAAACCTGCATTTTATTGTGCTACCTACAAACTTGGAGATGATGATAACTAATAGCTTGCAGAGGCAACATGAGATTCTCCAAAGGAGATTCATTCTCTTAGCATATCTGCTACCTGCTCTAACACACGCTCCCACCTTCCACATCATGGGTTATAAAGGGCAACTTTGAATCAAAGCCCCTCACATAGGTTAGAAGCGCCATTGAAACCCAGGTCTTGCATTTGGCCTTTTAACTGGCTGCTGCACTTCTGGGTAGGATCAAGAATTGTGCATGAGAAGGAGAAGCACAGGGCCTTTAAAATGACTGAACTTAATAGCTACTGTGAATCGGCTTCCTGTATTTCATTTTGGGGATAAAAAAATCAGAGCAAATGACAAAAAAAACCACTTCTGGCTTTATGAATACCATCAGTGGGAAAGATTTTTCTAATCTCCAAAAAGTCTTTCAAATTAAAACCTAAAGAGAATGTGTGTTTGCTTTGTGGGCTTTTCACACAAATTCTGCTTTTAATGTTAGTTGCATGTGGACTAAATGCTCCTGAAGGTGCATCTTTGCATTTATATTGAATTAAAAGATGAATAATGCCATCTATTGACATCAAGTTATCTGTTCTACAGCTTAATGCCTGCAGTTAACAAAATTGTATATTTAAATTTTTGCTAAGAGGGTAGATTTTAGGTTGTATTCTTATTACAAAAATAATAATAATCAGAGGATGGGAGTTTGGAGGTTGTGAGTAGATTTATGACATGCATTGGTGTGATGATATCATGAGAATTTACTTATATCCCTAATCATCAGTTTGTATCTATTAATTATGTACAGCTTTTTGTCTTTCAAAAAAAAAAAAAAAAAAGAGAAACTGGCCCATCCTATTCAAAATGGAATTCTTGGTGGTAGCCCTTCTGCCCACCTATGCCTATGTAGGTGTTCCTCTTTGCCATCCTTCTCCCTTGCGGCTGCTCCTCTGCCATCTGTGAATATGTGGGGGTTTCACTTCAAGGACCTTCTCCCTTTGCAAAGGGGCAGAGGCAGCTCCTCTCCCAGGCAGCCTGCTGTGCCTCTGCAGGCCTGTCTTTGAGCAAACCTGTCCTTTTCAGGACGGCTCTTCCTACTACCCTTTTTTATAATAAACCTGCCCTTTTTGGATATTAAAAAAAAAGGGACTTCTTATTCTTTTCCAGTTCTAAATATAGGGAGAGTTATGGTTGCTCAAATCTGATCAGATCTGCTCCTAGCAGCAGAAATTGGAAAAATGTGATGTGTTTCTCTAAAAAGATGTATGTGTATCTGTTCTCTTGTGTTTTCTTACATGGATCATGGTGTACAACTGGGTAGTAATATTTTATTAAATAATGTACTATTAATATTTAGTTTCATGTTTAATATTTGTAACTTCATAACTTTCTATTTTTATCATAAATTATTATACATATCTTTAGACAAAATCTACAGATAATAGTAGAGAAAATAGTGTGATGAATCATTATCACTGAGCTTTAATACATATGTGCTTTAATTTTTAAAGTATTTGGAAGTTAATCACAGGCCTCAATGTTTCCTTCATGTGCTTCTCTAAAATAATTCTGTGTAATAATACTAGTGTCATCATACTTAAAAAATTAATATTTCCTACTAGTAAACATAAGTCAAAGCTTTAAAAGTTTATGTAATAGTGAAAATATTTTACATTAAGCTTTTAAGTTAATATACAGGGTCATCTAGAAATATTTATCATTGGCAACAGACAGTAGTTTTGCTTTTCATATTTTGTGAAATCTTGATACCATATTAAAACAAATCATTTCTTATATTTCATTTAGAGGTTTTATTGAAAAGTGCATTGAATGAAGATGCATCACTTTTTTCTCTAACATTCTTCAACATAATATTTTCTTGTTCAAAATACATGTGCTTTTGGGCACCGTGAATAATCATTTATTCCTTTATGGTTTTTTTGGTAGAACTTGATGGTGTACTGTGAGAACAGCTGAATCTCTTCTTAAGACATACTCCTAGTGTACATGAGAACAGATGACATATAAAACTGTTTCCATTCTATAGGGGTTAAGTCACTAATGTGCTAGATGGTCAAGTATAACAATTACAATGTTAGGCTTTCATAGAAGATCTCTCTAAGGACCTTGTTAGAAGCCATGTGTTTTCAGTGTCTGTGGATGGTTTATAAGCATAGCTATTAAACAGTGACCAAAATAAGTGGTCATTTTAGAATTGAAAGAATGCTAAAATCTGAGTAAAAGAAATATATTGAGTTGTAGCTTGTATCTACTTATTGGTAGAACTTGGCCAGCTGGTTGATTTACGGAACTTCAGTTTCTTGAATTGTTAATAGACCAATTCACAAAGTTAAATGATTAATTGATTACATGAAATGACATATATATGCAAAATATAGTACTCTTTATTGACATAAAATGACAGGGTTTATTATGTGGACTGAATTGTATCTTTCACCCCCAATTTGCTTGTTGAGGTACTAACCTCCCCCTACCACATGACTATATTTGGACAGATGGGGTTTTTAAAAAGTAAGGTTAAATGAGATAATGAGACAGAATCCTGGTCCAGAAGATTGGTGGTTTAAGAAATAGAGGTAAATTGTTCCCTCTCTCTTTCTCTGTGTATAAATGAAGAGGAAAGACTGTGTGAGGACACAGTGATATGCTTCTCACCTGCAAGACAAGAGAAACACTCTTACCAGAACCCAACCATGCAGGCATCTTGATCTCAGGCTCCCAGTTTCCAGAACTGTGACAAAATAGATTTTTCTTGTCCAAGACACAAAACCTAAGGTGTTGTTATGGTACCCTGAGCTGACTGATACAGGGTAAAAGCAAAGAATGTATCTTCCTCTCTATTTCAACTTAAAGACCAGATGAATGAGTTTACTTTGTCATAGTAGAAAAATAGACATAATAGAGCATGTAGAGAGAACATTAGTCTGGAATGATGGTATTGAGCTTCTAATCTTGCCTTTATTATTACCTGTCTCTGTGACCTTGAGCAAGTCATGAATGATGAAAGCCTTTGAAACCTTAGCCTCTTAACTTCTAAAATAAAATGTTTTTATCAAAATGTTTTTCAAGGTCTTTCTTCTTCCTCTCTGTAGGCTTGTTTGAACTACCTAATCTTTTGGCCATCTGCTGATGAAATAATGAAACACTTGAGAGTTATCTAAAGTTCTGTGGAAAGGTATACTTTTTACTTTCATTATTTAAATTTTAAAATTTGTTAATGCTTATTGTTGATTTAAAACATTATATAACCTTCAGGTGCACATCACTATAAATCAACATCTGTAGAAACATTCTGTTTACTAATAAAAGTCTAGTCTCCATCCTTTATTAACCCCTTTTTACCCAATTTAGCTACTCACTTCCTCCTTTCATTCTGGCAACCACTAATTACATTTCATGTAATCACTTTAATTGATTTCATGAAATGGCATATATATATAATAATAATACTCTTTATTGACATAAAATTATACTTTATTCTGTGGAGTGAAATGTCCTTTACCCCCAATTCGTATGTTGAAGTACTAACCTCCCCTCAACCACTTTAAACCCCTCTAAAGGTTTATTTTTGTTTTATTTTGTTTATTTTTTGTTTCTTTATGTACCACAAGTGAATGAAATCATGTGGTGTTTGTCTTTTTCCATTTGACATTTCACTCAGTACAGTACCCTTGGGTCCATGCATGTTGTTGCAAATGGCAGGATTTCTTTTTTTTTTTTTTTGTTAATTGCTGAGTAGTATTCAATTGTGTATATATATTATATCTTTTTTTATTTCTTTTTTTCCCTTTTTCTTTATTTATATATATTTGACATCAATTGTAGTCCCCATGGATTTCCCACCATCATTTCACCAGAGCACCATCACCTCAGTCCCTTGTGCTTTTATCTGCCCTCAACCCTTTCCCTCCCCCTTCTCCACCAAGTGCCCAATTTGTCCTTGTCTTTTTGTTTTTGTTGTATACACTATATCTTTATCCATTCTTCTGCCAATGTGCACTTAGGTTGTTTCCAACTCTTGACTATTATGAATAAATTCTATGAACAAACATAGAGTGTATCTTATAATTTATTTGAATTCCACCTATCTTGAATAAAAAAAATGCTATATACCTGGAAATAAGCCTTCTAATTTCTACATGGAGTTCCCTCTGACCACTAGGTTTTCAGATAGCTGGACTTTAAACAGTTTTCAGGTAGAGAGGATGGGTTTATTTTAATAAAATAGAAGTTAAAATATGAGTAAAAATATGCTAAATTTTACTTTATAGTTTGAGAAAACATTTTGCTTATTTTGAGTATGAGTTTGTCCCAGTGAATTTGAATGTGTGCACACAGACACACACACTTCATTGGGTTGAATGGTGATGTCTATATATATATATATATATATATTATATATATATATATATATACCTACTTGTACAACTTCTCAACATGACCTAATCTAGGAAAATATTCTTTAGAGGCATAACTAATTAAGGATTTGTGGTCAGCCGGTCTGTCTAGGTGGGCCTTAAATCTAACAAGTGTCTTACATGAGACAGAAAAGAAGAAACAGAAAGGCAGAAGGTCATGTGAAGATAGAGACAAAGACTGGAATAATGGAGTCACAGACCAAAGGACACCTGGAGCCATCAGAAGCTGGAGGAGGTAAGGAAGAATTCTCTCCTAGTGTCTTCAGTAGGAGTACAGTCTGGCTGATACCTTGATTTTGGACTTCTGACTTCCTGAACTATGGGAGAACACACTTCTTTTGTTTGAGTCACCTGATTTGTGGTAATTTGTTGTGATAACCTTGAGAGACTGACATACATTCTCTCCCCCTCCCCAACTTTCATTATATACCATTTCCTTATAGATACATTAACTGGATTTGATTGATTTGGATCTTACAGAAGACAGGGATATTTCTAGAATTAAATACCTAACGTATGAATGATTCTAGCATTGAAAGGTGACTATTTGTCAAGATGCCAGTCTGCTTTTGGTCAATTATTAAGGTGAAACTTCTGGGTAATAAGGACTAACTGAGTTGTGGAAATTTGAAGGACAGTGGCAATACTGAGTGAGAGAGGAACCTGTAGTGTAAACAGAATCTTTCAACCTTACAGCAATGACATTTGGGATCTGATAATTCTTTATTGTTGGTGAGTAGCTGTTCTGTGTGGTTGTAAGAGGTTTACCGGCATCTTTATCCTCCTCCCATAAGGTGTCAGTAGTACTCCCTCCCCTTCCAATGGGACAACCAAAAATGTTTCCACATACAGCCAAATGTCCCCTGGGAGACCAAATTACCCCCTGTTGAGAACTTCTGATAAAAATATGACAGAACTATAGACTGTGATAAGGTTAAGAAAAGTGCCTATGAAAAACATTCAACAGTATATCCAAATCAATAGATTTTCTAGGGAGAGTTGTTTTTCTAACAATAATAAATTACTTTTCTCCAATCCAAAATAAAAGTGAATCCATATGAGAAAATGTCTGGAATATCCATGTTTATCACCTTGAAAAAATTTAATGTCAGAGAATCATCTTGTCACAAAAGAAAGATCTTTTTTTCAGAGTGGAAAATGGTATATTTGTGTATATGTGTGTATGTATATGCACATCTACCATGTTTACACATATATCTGCACATGCATAAACACACATGCATGCACATTTGCATATACCCATTTGTGTATGCATATATTTATGCATATTTGTGGATGGCATATATATGCATGCATACATTTAAATGTTTATTAATAAAGAGGGCAGAAAAGTTTTTCTATACTTAGTTGTCTTGCTTGAGAGTTCAGAATTTTCAGGGCATAATGAATAGTTTGTAATGATCATGAGTAGATTAAAAACCTTTGAGAAAACTCTTGTTTCAGAAAGGGTACAAGCCACATTGGTATAAGTGAACTTAACTGGAACAATAGTGTTGCTATTCTTTAAAGAAAAAAAAAAACATCTTTTTTCTCACAAATCTTAGATTTACCCAGCTAATATGAAAACAGAATTCTGTTCTTTTATTTTGTTCTCAACAAAGTGCTTATTACCTACTTGGAACTTTGTAATCTTCACCATGCAATTCTGTGAGTCACACAGCTGACTCTATTTACTCTCTCACACAGTTGCCTAATGTGTTTTATAAGTCATGTATAATTACAGTGAATGCATCTTTCTAAAGATACATTGTGGTTAGCTTGGGTTCCTTTACTTCTAGAAAAATGTTCACATGCAGGAGAAAAGTTTCCTTTGACAATTTCTAAATTCTTCTTTAACTAGAGAAATACTTTACCTTTAAAATATACACTTCAAAGTCTGCAGAGACTAAAAGTTGCTAAGGGCTGTTTTTTAGCTTGGGAATTGAACTGAGCTAGCTAAGCTAGCAGTTCACTGAAATCACATTTGAATGACACCAGTTACTAGAGACAGTGAAACCATAAGATAAACTCTGGAAACAAATGAAGAATTTTTGTAGAGAAACTACTGTGTCTCATAGAACAAGAAAGTGTGTAGAAGGTATCTTTTTTGAACTTGAGTTTCAAGAATCAAAATATTTCAATGATTGTCTGCAGATGTTAAAAGCACGCTACATTTTAGGTAACAAAAAATAAATTGTCATAGAGATGTGAAAAAGGATGGCATAAAGACAACAGATAGCTGGTTCTATTATACAGGTTTATTTCCCTTTGAGAGAAAAACTTATTATTGGCAGTTTAGAATTTTTTAAAATATTGCATTCTCATTTTTGATTATTAGCAGCCTGCTTGCAGTAAGGGCAGTGGGGTTACCTGGAACTCTAACCTACTTTTATCAGGCAGGATGAGGGTTATCCCAGAACCCCCAAACCTGCCCACTCAAAATAGGTTCTGCCACCTGTCGCATCAAGACAAAACATACTCTGGCGTATTAGAGCTTTAGGTATCAAGGGAAAGGATAGATTAAACAGTTTCCAAATCAAGCACCCAAGCACTCATCCTCTTGTAGGTAAATGCCCAGCCAAACAGGGTTGGCTCAGAGCAGGACTGCTGAGGCCGGAAAAGCTTGTCACAAGTCTAAGGTACCTTCAGGTGAGGACCCATAGGAAAGGGGCAGAAAATGTGAATCCCAGGCAAGTCTGGGATGGAAGGAGCAAAATCAAGATAAACACTACCATGGTTAACCGCCCCATGGGTCTCTCACCCACATCTGTTTCAAATGTCTCCTTTTATGTCTCCCAAGTTCCTGTACAAGTTCAAGGTCGAGAAGCAGGCACAGGTTATTCCCATGACTCTTTCTAGTTGCCTCCTCCCAGTCTCCTCCTTACTCTCCACCTTCTTCTTTTTCTAGTCTCTTCTCCAGCTTCTCCTCCTCCTTGTTCAGCTCCACTTTCAAGGGAACCTGGAACCTCCCCTTTCCCTGGGGACCACCCTGTTATATCACTATGGAGTTGTCTACGACATTTATGGAACAATACCTCCATTGCCTGAAATAATGGAAGGGGTCCAATTCTGGATACAGAACTCACTAGCGGGATTTTGAAGGAAATGACACCTGCTCTTGGTCTGTGGCCTGAGGCAACATGGCGCAACACTGTCAGTGCCAGTGAGCTGACCCCAGGGGCTGTCCACAGTGTGGGTTCATTTTTGCTTGTACAAGTGCTGGATTTTGCCCACATGAACAGCTCCAACCCAAAAATGTAAGTCTCATTTGTGGTTACTAGCATGGAACCTGATGGAAAATTTGACCATAAGTACAAGAAAAGTTCTGTGAAAAAAAATTCTCTGGTACAAACATCAAGAAATAATTTAAAGAATGGATTGTTTAAACTTTCTTGCTTGACTTTCACAGCAGCCTGCTGTGTGCATGAAAAGGGGTGTGGGTGACAACACCAAGTACCCTCTGCCCTCCCCCTGTTTGAGCTAAAGCCTCAAGTCAATCACTGGCCTTTCAACACTACCCTTCTTCTGCAATGGGGTGAGGGTGTCTCTCTCTTTCTCTCTGCCTGCCTTGGATGCTCCTCCGAAGCAGCATGTCTGTCTTAGTCTCAGAAACTACGTCAGCGATCCTGACCTTACTTAATTAACTCAGTGTCAGAGGCACGTTTTGCTAATGTTGGGACAGGGCCCTCTCTCACCACACAGCATTGTAAGTTTAGACTTCTAAAGCAGGTTCGCCTTGCTGCTTCCCAGGGGCAGTGCCATTAGATACCTCCAGATTCTCCTTTTGCCCCCAAGTAATAAAACACTATAACAGCAAGTATCTTATGGGGATATCCAAATATTACCTTTTTTAAAAAAATAAATTAGGACCCTCCCTGGTGGCACAGTGGGTTAAGCAACACACTATGAAGCAAACCACAGCTACTGCAGCACGAGTTCGATCCCTGCTGCCACCAGAGAGCTGACCCACATGGGGTGGCAGACATCTCCTGCCTTGCCCGCTGTTCCCCTCAGCAGTGTGTTTTAGTTGATCGGTCTGTTCTGTACCCCGCTCTGTCTTTGGTGAATCTCCTCACCCCCTATACTCTGGCCTGTACCCAGTTCTTGTATGCATAAAATAAATCTTTAAAAAATAATAATTTAAAAATATATCATGAATTATGCAACTTATGTTATAAACCAATGTTCAATAATTTTAAAAATAAAAACCAAAGTACTTGAATAATAACAGTAGCTATAAAAATGTATTTTTTGACACACACTGTTTCTCTTGAAAGATTTAATATATGATATTTATAGTGAGATACTGTCTCTTTTCATCTTTGAAAATGATGTATGGGCTATTTTTATCAAACTAACAATGTCTAAGTAAAAAATAAACAGTACAAACCTTGACCTCCACCCCAGATGCTTTTTGGAAATTCTGGAGTGTGTGTCTTTAAAAAAGGAGCTGTTTTTCCAACTTCTTACAAGGTGTTCTCTAGGGAAATTTGCAACTGACTTCCTGAGAGCTGGGTCACTGAACAATCAGAGTGCCTCTACCACCTCTACTTTCAGTTAATCATGATCTGTCACACCAGCGTGTGTACCAAATTCGCTTACAAAGTCACCCCCCATCTAACCTACATAGATCACTGCTCCTCATTTTAAACTTACAGTCTCACTGTTTTTCATTGTTGCTTCTTTTTTCTTCTTTTCTTACACATTTTGAAATAGAAAGCTCATCCATAAAAGACAATGTGAACATTAATGATTATAGGATGAAGTCATGTGGAGCTTAGGTTCTGGAGGCTGACTAGCTGAGGGTGGTGGCAGGCATTCTCTACTCCCCAAAAATAGACAACATAGCAAATCAATTGCCTCAGTTAATTATTTTTAAAAAAATTTTCTCCCCTCCTTCAATTAATTATTTTAAAAAAATTTCCACCTTATACTTTAACCACTGTCCACTATAACTATCTACTATAATTTAATTGTTCACTCTAACTATAACCATTGTCTACTATAACCACCATTCATTATAACTATAACCATGGTTTACTATAACTGTTACCAACATCTCCTATAACTATAACCATCATCCACTATAATTATAACCACCATCCTCTATAATTATAACCACCATCCACTACAACTCTAACCACCATCCATTATAGCTACATTGTTCACTATAACTATAACCATTGTCTACCCTAACATAACCACCATCTACTGTAACTTAACTATCATCTACTATAACTATAACCATTATCCACTACAACTTTAACCACTATCCATTATAATCATTGTTCACTGCAACTATAGCTACAGTCCACTACAGCTGTCTCAAGGGGTAGGATTGTGTTATCTTTTGTTCTGGACCAAAAATCATTTAATCATCTAGAGCACTGAGAACTATCCCTGCTTAACAAAATATGAGTCACTGCATCTTACTATAAAAGAGTTGACTTAGCTGTTTTTTTTTTTTTTTTTTTAAGAATGAAAAGAAGAGGAAGAACAACACAGTCAACATTCCCCTTTTCCACTCTTGCACATCTTTACCTCTTTATCTTGGCCTTTCTTGAACCAGAATATCTTCCTAAACTTGTCTGTTTGTGGCTATATTAAATGTAGCAGAGCAGAGTCAGCCAGAGGAGAGCAGATCCATTTCATGATTTACATTTTAAATACATAGATCCTTTGAGGTTCTTGGAACAGTGAATTAGAGCTTCCTCCATCTTCCTTTCTTATTTCTAGAGTTTCATGATCCCCAAAATAGAAACTTGGGAAATTAAAAAGTCATGTAATCACTTCATAGTCACTTTTCTTTTCCTTTTAATTTCTCTTATTTCACACAAAGTCTGCATTGAAATTCTTAAAGCTTTGAAATACTTCTAAAATGCCAACAAGAATTTTATCCCATTTTTATTTTTTTTTTGGCCAAACCTATCACAAAACGTGGTTTTAGGACATTGGGAGCTCCATCTGTAAACCCTTCATTTTATCTACCTACAATGATTTTTTTTAATTGAGATATAACTGACATGCAACTTTATGTTTATAATTGACAACTACTTTTAAATATAATTTTATTTTTTTCTGAATGTGATAAGAAAGGTAGAGATGTTCAAAAGATTTCGTTTCTTTTTCTTCATATCCAAAAGGGCAGGCTTATTATAGAAAGAGGGAAAAGACTAATGGACACTTGCACAGACACCAGGGGACAATAAAGACTGCCCTTGAAAGCAACTGGTTTCTGACGTTACCTACATAGACACAGGTGGGCAGAAGGGCTGCTGCCAGACTTAGTTTCTTAACTAGTTGATTTTCCTAAAAACTTTGATGAATTGTTGGTCAGAAATCATAAAGATTAGTAGAAATTTCTGAGTGGTAGTAAGTTATGCGCATGCCCCGATGGTAATTCCTCACTCTCTGGGAATGACCTACAGGGGTCTCTTACATTCAATTTTCTCACTTCGTTATGGCATATATGGTTAGCTCTGAAGTAAAGGAATCAGATGGTATTTACTTCTAGATTCCTTAATATGATGCTACTATGGAATATTACCTTTTGAACATTTGAGTTAAATAAATCAAAGGAATGAATTTCTAGCAGTAAAGGAAATGTCCATTATGCCTTAAAATCTGTGCCAGTGATGACTTCATTACTGGAATAATGACAATCCCACATTCCACATTTTCCCCCTCAGAAAATTACAATAGTTTAAATAAAGTAGGGGTCAATTTTCCTCATGTAAAGGTGGACTAGAGATAGGTATAACCAAAGAAAGGACCAGTATGGCAAACTTTATGATAAAACAAAGGTTTCAGCTTCTATTTTGCCTTTCTTAGGATGTTTCTCTTGTCTCCATGTTCCCAAATGGTACATGTAGCCCGAAGCAGCTGTACACATGTTAGGGAGAAGAAAGAAAAGATAAAAGGCAAAAAGAACATCTGTAGCCTTAAAGAATTTTGGAAGTGCTGTGCAGTCCTTTGTGCTTATACATCACTGCCTAAACTGAAGGTTTTGGCCACCTCTGTTTTTAAAGGAGGATGGAAAACATAGCACATTGCTGCCCTGAAAAAATGAGGTTCTACTAGAAGGGACAAGGGAGAGAATGAATTGGCAATTGGAAAGGTAGTGGCAGTTCTGTAATTTCTTTATTATAAGAATATGTACATTTCTTACTTAGAGAAGCACTAGAAAAAAAGCAATCTCCTAAAATCTCAACAAGCATAGAGAAGCACTAGAAAAAAAGCAGTCTCCTAAAATCTCAACAAGCATAGAGAAGCACTAGAAAAAAAGCAATCTCCTAAAATCTCAACAAGCATAGAGAAGCACTAGAAAAAAAGCAATCTCCTAAAATCTCAACAAGCATAGAGAAGCACTAGAAAAAAAGCAGTCTCCTAAAATCTCAACAAGCATTTTTTCCACTTGTTCTTTCTTCTATCTCCATTGAAGAACATAGTTCTATAGGTTGGAATGTCTCACAGTAAACTCTTCAGTTTTATCTATCCGCAACTGGTTTTGAACTATTTTTCATCACTAGGACCATTTATATCTAAACCCACTTCTAGTGGTAAAACATCCCATCTAACAACCTGGAGCATTAAACACCTCCTTAAAAATACTCATATGGTTTACTCTTTAGCTTACAACATGGTTTACACCATCCTCCCAAAGAGGCAGTCAAATTGATCATAGCCACCTGTTCTCCCCATCCCCCCCACAAAAACAGCTCCAGCCTTTCAACTACTGCACTGTTTACTTTGAAGTCACAACTTGCTCAGCCATCCCTATGAAGCAGCAACAATTAAGTTTGTCTTTTTAATTGAAATCTTTACCCATGTATTTCAAGTTAATGCATTTTGACACTGACATCGTTTTTTGACTTTGATTGTCTTCATTTTAAATTTGTGCTTTAACTTCATAGAAGTCCTCTTTTTCATTATAAATGGTGCTACCTTTTCATTGTAAACCCTGAGCTGTTGTCTTTACTACCCCATTGCCTACAGAAAAGTACTGTGAAGTGATTTTCCTGCCGTATCAATTCAACTATAAGGTAAAACATTCTTTTATTTCCACCATTGCTGAATTATCTGCCTTTGGCAAGAGATGAGAGACACTACAAATAGGGGTATAACTACTACCTGCAGTCCTGCAGATCCGGCCAGATCTCTTCCAGGTCCTATCTTTTTTCAGATAGCTCTCTTCTTTAGGGGGTTAATTCTCTTGTCTTTAGCAGAGTGATTTTCTCCTTTCTCTCTACTTTTACCTGCTTAACCTGTATCTTGTCATTGAAATTATATTAAGGAAGTAAAAGAGAAGTTATGAGCAAAATATAAAAATCAGAGAGAATCATTTATTGTTTCTGATGTATTTTTTCCATGCAAACCTTTTAAAAAGCTATGTGTTTATGAATTTGTTGTAGTTCCCATAATTGGATCTTTTATACCAAATGAATTTTAAATTCATTGAATTGTTCCAGCTTTGATGGAGGATTGAGCTCTAAAACGTGATTGTAGTAAGTCTTACAATAGCAAAATGATTTCCTTTTCTCTATGCATGGAAAAGATTATGCCACACTTCGTAAGTACCTACTGGAATTTTTAACTGCAGTTAAATCATGTTAGTATTTTCCTTCGGGTAGAGGTAAAGTGGTTAAGTCTGCTGAATGATTCTATATAGGTGAAAACTTGGCATGGAGCCTTGTAACCTCAGGCTGTGAATCTGAGCTCAGCCACACATTTCTACACCCCCACCTCCACCCCCAGCATCCCTTATATATGAGGAGCTAGATTTTAAAGAGGTAGTGGAATTATTCGTATTTACTCAAGAAATGAAAAGAGCTATTAGAAAGAAATCTTCAAATCCTCTGTGGGATGAAAGTAATTCTTCCACTGCTACAAGACAGTGATACAAATTTTATGAGCCAAGGGGAAAGTTGCTGAAAGGGTCTAGAACAATCATCATGAGTGTTTTTCCACTCTTTTAAGTCATTAAAATTGACTTAAAATATTGAAAGTGATTTTTCATTCAAATGGCTCCTCCTACCATATTACCCGTCCATATACTGGTTTCTATTTTTTCCGGATTAAAAGTGTTAAAGTGAAGTATGGTGGGTTTTCAGAAACTCTCCGTCCTGATGTGTTTAGTTCCTTAATATTCTCTGATATTCTTTTTCCTAGTTGTATCATTTAAAAGAGAACTGGTTTTCAGGAAGAGTATTAGAATTCATTCTGCATGTGTCAGTCATAAATTCCATACCCACTGAGCCCAAGTTTTTATATCTGAAAAAAAATTAGTAAAATAATATCCAAGTTGCAGTTGAAAAGGTTGTGTTAAAGGCTCTAGCACGGTGCTTGGCACATAGAAACTTTTAATTGCTTTCTTGACCATCAGTAGCAGCACAGTATTTTATTACTAAAATTATAATCACTATTATGTTCTTTTGTTGAGGTAACATTTTTTACATTGTTTGTGACTCAGGTATAAATACATACCGCTCCAGATACATGTCACTGCACCACAGGACTACAAGGTACTCGTAGTCCTCCACCATAGTTCATTGGGCCCATTTCCCCTCTGGTACCTCAAATTTACCGAAAGATTAATAGGATTTGTTTTTAGTTTCATTTTGTTTGATTCTTTGCTTTGTTTCATTATAGTCCATATGTGAGAAAAACTATGCTGCATTTTTCTTTTCTTTCTGACTTATTTTACTTACATAGTCTTTTCCAGTTCCATTCAGGTTGTCACGAAAGAAATTTCATCTATTTTTTTAAAAAGATTTATTTGTTTATGCAGACAAGAGTTGGGGTACAGGCCAGAGTCCAGGGTGATGAGAGGTTTCACCAGAGAGAGAGTGGAGAGCAGAACAGGCAGACTGACTGAAACACATTGCCGAGGGGAGCAGCGGGCGAGGCAGGAGAGGTCTGCTGCGCCATGTGGGTCCCCTCCCTGGCTGGCAGCAGGGATCGAACTCGTGCTGCAGTGACTGTGGTTTGCTTCATAGTGTGTTGCTTAACCCGCTGTACCACCAGGGAGGCCCCTCATCTATTTTTTTTAAATAGCTGGGTAGTATTCCAATGTATATGCATAATACATTTTAATTCACTCATCTGTGCTTGAGTACTTAGGTTATTTCCACAACTATTTAACTATGATAAATAGTGCTGCAATGAACATAATAGTGCATCTTGCCCTTCCACTTAGAGTTTTTGTATTCTTTAGGTAGATATCTAGGAGTAGAACTGCTGGATCTAATGGTAGAATTATTTTTAATATTTTGAGACCTGCATACTATTTTCCATAGGAGTTGGTTCAACCTATATTCCCACCAACAGTGATTAAAAGTTCCTTTTTCTCACTGTCTGGTCCATTGCTTGTTTGTGGTCTTTTGAGATAGGTCTTTCTTAATGGTGTGAAGAGATATTTCATTAAAGTTTTGATTTGAATTTTCCTGTTGATAAATGATGATGAGAATTTTTTCATGTTCCTATTGGACGTCTGTATGTCCTCTCTGGGGATGTGTCTACTTAGGCCTTCTGCTCATTTTTTATTGGATTATTTTCTTTTGTCAAGTTGTGTGAATTCTTTGTAGATCTTGTATGAATGAATTAGAAATACAATTTTCTTCTACTTAGTAGGTTGTCTTTTTGTTTTAATGATAGTTTCTGTTGCTGTGCTAAATGATAAAGCTTTTTAGAATGTTGTAGTCCCACTTGGTTTTTATTCTTATTTGTTTCCCTTGCCTTTGGAGTCCAGTCCCCAAAGATATCTCTGAAGCTAATGTCATGAAGTATTTTGCCTACGCTTACTTCTATGCATTTTATGGTTTCAGGTCTTTATGACTTCAGGTCTTCTTGAATTAATTTTTATGTATGATGTGAGAAAGCAGTCTAATTTCATTTTTTTATTATGCTCTCCTGTTTCCCCAATACCATTTGTTGAAGAGACTTTACTTTCTCCATTGTATATTCTTGGTTCCTTTGTTGTATATTAACTGTCCGTTTAAGTGGGTATATTTCTGACCTCCCAATTCTATTCTATGGTCAGTGTGTGCATTTCTATTCCAGTACCATATTGTTTTGATTACAGTATCTTTGTAGTATAGTTTGAAATCTGGAAATGTGATACCACTGTTCTTTCTTGTCAGAATTGCTTTGGCTATTAGGGCTTTTTGTGGTTCCATAAAAATTTCAATAATGTTCTATTTCCTTGTAGAAAGCTATTGAAGCTTTCATAGAAATTGCAGTGAATCTGGATATCACTTAGAGTAAATGGCCATTTTAACAATGTAATTCTTTCAATCCAGGAATGGGGAATGTTCCCCATTTCTTTGTGTCTTCTTTTATTTCTTTTAATAGCATATTACACATTATACTTATGGAGACAACCTTAGTACATAACAATAGACTAGTGGATTAAGATGCGGTATATAGACACAATAGACTACTATCCAGCTATAAAAAATAAAGATGAAATATTGTCTTTTGTGACAACTTGGATTGAACCTGAAAAGATAATGGTAAGTGAAATGAGTCATAAGGAGAAAGGTAAATAAATACTAGATAATTTCACTCATCTATGGAATACAGAGAAACAGAACAAAGGAGGCAAATCTAAACCAAAGAAACATGATGGTAGAATTGAGGCTATCAGTATGGGAGGGCAGGGTGGTGAGTAAAAGGAAGAGGGGTCACAATGTACTATAGTGGAGGAATTTGCTTGCTTTGGTAGTAGATGTTTTTATCATTACATATGTCTGAAGAGGTGTGAATCTGTACCTTTCTATTATATATATGATGGTATAAGCCAATGTTACTTCAATGTAAAAAATACAATAAAAAATTTTGAAAATACCTTAATCTTTCCTTTCACCTTTACTTACCAGCTTCTTATTCCTTTTCAGGCTTTTTCAAAAAGTTACCTTTCTTAACCCAAAGTAAAACAAACAAAATGATCACACCCTTTATAACACAGTCCCTTTTCGCTAAGAAACTTCACTTGATTAATCCCATACAAAATCAATAGACAGTGATACTCAAATTTGAGTGAGTATAAAGATTAGAGAATCATGAAAAATAAAGATCTGTGGGTTTTTTCAAATATCTGTATATCTGGGTCAGGGCCTGATTTTAGTTTTTAACAGTTTGGTGATGCAGTCATCTCAGTCCACACTGATAGAGGAGATCACCAGTTACTACTCAGTCACATTCAATCTCTGTGAAGATGTGTTTTATACTTATGAGAAATAAGTAGTTGTAGATAGGCAATTAAATTTTCTCAATTACTGTGTACTCTCCACTTTGGGCCTGTGATGAGTCTTTGGGTGTTACAGCTAACAAGTCAATTCTAGTGGCAGCACAGAAAGTATTTTACTGACTCAGTGCTCATTCAGTAATCTGAAAGAAATTGTAATGACCCGTGGCCCAGCATTACTATGCCTTACCAACCATTCTCTGTACTTCATTCTTCCTGGACCTTGTTCTCAGATGAACTGGCAATACTTTGTCAAGAGTAGAATCATTATTGTGGTATAAAATTATGACTTGGAAGAGGGAAGGAAGACAAGGGGCATCCAAAATTAGTATGTATCTGTCTGGGAGTTTTTCAGTTCTTCAATCAAGTTGGTAGCTATTGCTATTAATTGATTCAGCAAACCTGGCTCTTATGACTTCTGATTCCTTTTACTTGTCTGAGGTGCACTTAGCACAATTCCAGGGTATGGCAAGTAGGGAATACATATTTTTTGAATAGTCATAGATGCATACACTCCTTCAACAAATATCTTTTGAAAGTCTCACTATGGGCCCACATATATCTTCTAAGGATCTGATGGTGACCAAGATGGATCTGTTTCTTGCACTTATGGCATTTACATTTGAGTTTTCAAGCTCACTGCAAACTATAGCTTTATCAAGAGATACAAAGGATATACAAGCTTTAACAGGAATGACCAATCTAACTGGCAAATTAGACTTAGAGGAACATTCCTTTAGAGCATCCAAAGTCAGAATGATGAATAAAAGAAGCAATGACACCTTTTGATCTATATCAAAATTTCAGAATACTTAATTTTAAAGAAGAGCTGCTCAGTACTGAGTTTGTCTTCTGGAGTAGTTCTGTAACATGTAGCACTTCTTAGGCACAGCTCCTTTGGTTTATTCTAATAGATAAATAGGTGTCTTTGCCTCTTTTTGCCCAATCAGAGCTAATTTTAAGCCCCAGGCACAGCTTTCAGTCAGAGTAACATATGGAGACCTCCTGAATGTACTCTGAAAAGCATGATAACTACTGTCTGGAATGATGATCTGATTTCTCTGAGCAGTGTGCTTTATGGACAAATGACTCCTACAGACAGATGACTTGTGAACAGCTTGAACATCCTCATGTGGCTGCACTTGTGCCTATCTCTTCATCAGCATATTTAGGGATATCTGCTGTTGGGGATCCTGTGGAATAAATTAATTTTTGATTTGATAAATCTGTACATGTAATCTAGATGTTTTCTTCCTTGCTCCTATTATGCTAATGTGAAGTTATTAATATCCATTAAAATACCCTAGTGCACAATGATATAATTAAGTGACATGACTGAAAGCATGATTTTCCCAGGGACAGAGCAGGACACATTAATTTGGTGGGTGGATAGAAAATAATTAAGGACTTACTTTGCTCAAATCCAAGCTACTACTTTATCTGGTTTATGTCATTCAGCTCTTAGAACGGTGAATGAGTTGAGGCATGGAACAATTAAGTGATCTGCTTATATGACACAGCTAATAAACTATGATTTAAGCTCACACTGACTTGTAATTCAAGGTTTCGGTTCAACAAAGTACATAGCTGTATAAGCATTTCTCAGCTCCTCTGGTATATGGATGATTATGGTTACTTGGTATCATGTAATGTGAATGCTTACATTTTCTGCACTTTGTTTTAACAAATATGAACATCATATTTTCCCAAGATGATCCTCTTTTAGAATCTGTGTTTCATAAAATAAATTTGATGAAATGTGAAGAATGGACTTCATAGTTAAGTGTATCCCAAAGTAGGATTTGTCTTCAAATTCCATGTAGGACATTTGTTAGTGATAGGACTTTGGGGTAAATTACTGAACCTATCAAGCCTTAGTTTCCTCATCTGTCAAGTCAAGAGGAAAATGTTCACCTTATATGGCTATAATAAGGATATTAGTTAGATTTTGTGTGTGTGTGTATATATATATACACACACACACACACACAGCATCTAATATCTTATATGGCCAAGAGCAGGCACTTAGAATTATTATATTACTATTCATTTCCTTGGATCTGCCAGCAGGGCCTTGGTATAATCCTCTGTAGTCAAGGTTAGTATTCAGCTGTCCAGTTACAGAGGTGACAGAGGACACCTTTCTCTTAATTCTATGACCCTCTTCATGTGCCCACTCTAATAAGGTTGTGGGTAGGCTGTACAAAAACTATTCTTTTCATTTATGTGACATGTGCTTTTTTAAAACATTATTGTAAACATCCAAATTTTTAAAAATGAACTCAATACACAACAACCAATCATGCTATGTTAGAATCTCCCATGCAGGGATGCAATTTGGTAGCTTCAGCAGTAGAAAATACTTTCCTCAGGCTGTGGTTGTACTTGTAAAATTTATGTCTCTGAATTGTGACTGATGGTGGTAATGATACACCAGACCATTTTTGCTCAGGACCTTCTATTTTATTTTTTAGAAAAACAGGCAAAGAAGTTTTGGGGGAATGATTTGTAGCAAGTGTACAATTATTAGCACACTGTATATTCCTGAGAGTTCAGTCCATGTACAAGATGACCCCAGTTCTAGGTAAAGGATACATCTAATTGCCTGTAAACCATCTGCTATACCTTGGTTTCTTTCTTAATTAGATGACATAAGTATTGATTGATTGCAAAAGGGCTAGAGGCTTTAGGGAACACAAATCTGACTAAGGGCTCCCCACCTCTGTAACTAGCTCTTGTGGGATGTTAACCAGCAGCATACCTCAAGTGTACAAATAACTACTATTCAAAGTACTGGATGAGAAATACCTTAAGAAATATAATAGCATATTGCCATGAAATTCCAAGAAAGGCAATGTTAAATCCAGGGATGCAGAGTTGGGAAAGTTTTAGAGAGAACAAGTCCTTCCTTGTGGTTAGAAGATAATGTGTTAGGTAGCAGTAAAACAGGTAAGAGGCAAGTAGGTCTTAAATAAAACCGTTTTTCTGTTGTAAAAACAACTCTGGACAAACCCTTCCCTGAATCACTTTAGCATATAGGCACAGAAATGGGAACAGTGAACTTGGGCTCCACAAGGCACATACTATATACCGTTCCACGAGGGAAAATAGAATTTTTAATGCAAATTATGACCTATTTATTGACCTTAATACATACATTTAAACACACTTTAGTGCACAGTTTATCAAGAACAGTACATTACTCTGGGGAGAAAATTGATATTTTTCTATACTTACTAGTGTCAATGAATCCATAAATCTATGTTTAGCTCATAACATCTTCAGCCCTAAAATAGAGCAAACCTGGTTTTGTGACATATTGCTATGGTCTTGCCTAACTCTAACATAAAACCTTTTTTTTCCCCTTTAAGGAGAGACATATTTTTTCTTTCTCAAATTCTTTGTTACAGAAACACAGACAGAAAAATTAAAGTAGGAACCGCATCCCCATTTTATTCAAGTTTATTGTAATCTGGGCTGGCCTTTACAATTCTCCTCTGGGATTTGAGTTCTTTTGGCTTGGCTAGAATTATGTACTTGAAAATTTTTCCATCTGACTTTGGTCCTTCAAGTAAATACTGTATGAGCTTATCATTTTAAATCAAGCTGAGTTTGAAGGGAGTCAAAGCAGATGTGTAATTGCTCTTTCAGCCAGGAGCCTCAACCCAGGAAGCAATCATAGTGCTCCTGTTCTTGATCTCCAAGGATGAATCTAGATAGAAAGTGATTTTGAGATCATTCCATTCAGTTGCCCCTTTCCAAGTTGCCCAGATTTCTTACTGCCCACCAGGATCATCAAAGGACAGAATGCTCCAAGCCCCAAAGCCCCCTCTCCCCCCACCAAGGGATCAGTGCCTTCTTCTGAATAAACATTGAATGGGCTCAGCTCCATTAGTCCCTGCTCTCCTTTTTCTCCTGTGATGGCTTGCACTTTCTTTCTCCTCTTCTTTTACTCCCCATGCCTCTGAAACCAGAGTTATTGCTCACTGTCACTGACTTAATCCTACTCCATTGTGACTTTTTCAAATTTCCTCAGCTATTTCTTTCCATCCTTATTTTGCTTCAGTCTGTTCTCAAACCAACATCTGGTGGTTTTCTCCTGAACTGTGTCTGATCTTCTCACTCTTCCGCTCAAAACTCTTGGATGATTTTCCTACTCACAAGTTTACAAAAAAGAAAGAGACAAAGTCAAAGGGTCTTACCTACAGACACCCACTCTATGCCTCCTCCTAACTTGTGATTCTCTCCCCACCTCATATGACTCTTTCTCTATTTACTCTACCTTTTGGTTCCTCAAATGCAGCCAGGGATGTTAGCTTGTGCTTGACTTAGGATAAATTGCACTTCTATTAGATATCTATTTAGACTAGAGAAGTGACTTTGCATTTCACTTCATTTTTTATTTCTTGATATAAATTCTCAAGTTCTGGGAAGTTATAACTTTTCTTGCCTTGTGTTATATTAAAAAAAAGCTTCAATATCTAAAGATGAGTGATTTTGGGGGTTATGTTAAAAAAAAATACCAAGGAGGTTGTGGGGATTTTGGCTTCATTTTGGGCCCTTTAGCATTTGGCAATTTTTATGAAATAGACCCAAGAAGCCAAAGAAAATGTTTGAAAGTTCATTCTATCTTTACTAAATTCTTTAAACATCCTAAGTACTAGTTTTCATGAAATTTTAAATGTCTGGGGAGACTTGAAATTTTAAGAGTTTACAAATTTTAATTCGACTTGTGATTTTAGTTTAACTTAAAATGTTAAACATCTAATTGTTTCTAATGCTTTATAATTTCTTATTTATACTTTTTCCACTTCAATATTGCCTTAGTGAAAAAAGCTATGGCTTTTCAAACTAAAGGAATTAGCTAGAGGATGATGGTACGTATACGCAAAATTGATTGGTTAAATTCCAACTAGTCTCTATAACTAATTGAATTGAATTTTGCAAATATGGAAAATTACAATGAACCCATCTGTAAATATGAACTGGAATTTTTAAATATTATAACACACATACCTCATATAAAATTCTAAAGGGAAATTTCTTTTTTTATGAAAGGGTACTCAAGATATTATGTCTGTGATAGCATATGCCTGAAAGTTTGAGCTCTACTGTCCTAATGTTAGAATTCAAATTCTAAGTCATGTATTAGCTGGGTGGCCTTTACCAACTTTCTGAACTTCTCAGCTTCAGTTTACTCTTCTTAAAGTAAGGATATCAGTGAAATTATACAGAGTTTGTCTTTTTCAATCATGTGTGTTACATAGAGAAAACAAACATGAACTAAATAGAAATAAACTTTTGAACTATAAGAACACTTAGTGATACCAGAAGGAAAAGGCAAAGAAGGAAGATAAATGGGGAAAAGGGACACATTGATATGGTAAAGGATAGAATTAGATAGTTAGTTGTGAATTTTTCATGTATATTGATTCATAATGATGCACACCTGAAGCTTATATAATGTTATGTATATGTTAAATGCAATGTAACTTCGATAAAAAAATAGGCATAATTATAACATAAGGACTTTAACATGTACCAGATCTGTTTTAAACATTTTACATTTATTACAACAATTTTCATAAGTAATCATCTTTTGTTGCTGACAAGAGAGGTTGAATAACTTGCCTGAGCTAATGCAGTTACTTAGGGGTGCAGCCAATACCAGAAGTCTCACCCCAGTGTCCATGCTCTTTATTGCTTAACCACTCACTAACCTGCACTCTCAGAATATTGAGTGTCTATCTGGTAGGTTTGTTATGATGATTAAATTGCAAGTCCATGTAGATGGAACATTTCATTAAATTAGATGATCTATTTAAAGCCATGATACTTTGCAAGTAAGTGTTCACTGAATGCTACCACATGAATTATTATTAACATCATTATTATCACTGTTATCATTAGTTGGCTTTTCTGCTTGATTGCTGCAGTATAGTTAAAATAACTGGGTTCCTGATTTTTTTTCACATTAACTATCATAAGATCCATTCAAAAGTATACAATTGGTTTTAATTAAAAAATTTCTTCCTTGATATCCAACTAAGATGCTTTAACGTATACAGTTTCTAAGTTATGCCACTAAAAAGTCATTCTGCTTGTCTTTTTTTTTTTTCTAAATTTGATGTCAGGCATAACTCATTTTTTCTATCTTGCAAACTCCTAAAACCTGTTAGCAATTGATAGATCTTAAGTACCTATAGTTCTAGTTCTAAAAACTAATGTGAAGTTATGCTGGCAATAAGAATGCGCGTAAAAATGTTGGTGTATAAAGAGTTGTGTTCACCATAAAGACTGATACACTTAAATTTTTATATCAATTCTGAATGCTTCTTCTACAACAGCAGTATGTCATTCAATACAGCAGCAACATGAAACTCTGCAGGGGGTGAGTGCTGGAATATTTTATGTTGCCTTCTCTGCATTTCTTTTTCATGTTTGCTCCATGCTGAGTAGCAGCCTCCTGTTCAACCTGTCTTAAGGGTCTCAGTTGCTTAAATCAACATCTCCATTGTCACAAACTTGATTTTGTCTTATAACATGCCCTACTAAGACCTATGCTCATGAAATTTTTGGTTGACTGAGCTTCCCTGTAATATGAAAAACATCTTTCACCTTTGACTATTCTCCTATTTCCAAATCCACAGTTCCATTCTGAAATTGGAGTTTCTTCCCTAGAAAAGCTTTTATTTTTCTTCTTTATAGCTGATTTTCTCTTTTCTAACATCACCACACCTGTGTCATATTATCCTGTAAATGCATATTGAGTGCAAATGTATTTTTCTCTTTGAGGGATATAAAGTAACATGTTTTCAGAAATATGAATCCATTTCTAGAGAGTATATGTAATCAATCATCTCATGAATGAATGAAACTTTGGTACTGTTCTTGTACTTTCAAACAGCGTCTTCATAATAATTCTAGATATTGATAAATTAGTATGCCATCAACCTGTGAGTTTATGTGTGTGTGTGTGTATATATATAGAATATATATGTATGTGTGTATATATTTATATATATATATTCTCCCTCTGTATATGGCTCCCTTATGTAACAAGGGCATGCTTTATAACTGTTCTCGTAAAAGATATTTAAACTCAATCAGAAAATTTATGTGTGGATAAATACTTAGAATAGATGGCTACTATGAATAAAAATCAGGTGAAATTCATTAAAATGAATTCTCTAGCTGACATATAGATCCTAGAAGCTATTCATTCAAGGCACTCAAGGTTTGCCTTCCAAAGATGAACCAGCTATTTCTTACCTCTGTGAGCTAATGGGAACATATGAAGGAACTCCATAACTGTAGTAGTTAGCATTTTTTACTCAGGCATCTCTAAAGATCTAATAGATCTTAGATTATTGCTAGACAATAGACTAAATGGCACTTTTCAGAAATTAAGTCATGGTTAACCATGTTAATCTGAAGTGAGACATTGGTGGTGATAGGTTTGTTAAGTAATTCTGGCAAGTCTTTTCATTAGCTATTATCTAGGGGGAAGGAAATGAGCTAAATGCTGCATAAGCAGGATCTGGAAGGTTAGTACACCATTTCCCAATGTATGTGCATAGCATACTCATTTGGATCCTCTGTATATGGACCTTATAAAAGGACCTTAACTGTATAAAAGGACTTTAACTCCACATTCCAAATTCAGCCTCTGTTTCCACTGAACATAATTAGATATTTTCTTGTCTTGTTCTTAGCTGATGTTGTATGATTTTCAGTTGCTCCTCTTATAATTCTACATCAAATCCATTGAGAAGTTCAGAGTATATTTTCATGACTTGCTTCAGTTTGGATCCCCTCATGCCCATTTATCCTGTAATTGTCTGTTCTGTTCCCCACTCTGTCTCTGGTGGATCCTTTCACCTCCCTCACCTCTGGCCTGTACCCAGTGCTTGTATGTATAAATAAATGAATAAATCTTTTAAAAAATAATAATTTCATTACCTAAAATATCCCCAATTTATTTTCACAGAATATGTGTTCTTTCATGCTTTGGAGCCAGACTATTTGACCCCTTTTCTTCCTTTTCTCCACCAAAACGATTTCCTATATCCAATGTTTCTTTCAAAATAAACTGCTTACTAGTTTTGGGGTTTTTTTTTCCCCCTGACTAAATTGTTTACCTGTGTAACCTGTATGGTACCTGAAATGCTGTTCAGAGCATGGTAGACACTCAACAAATGCATCTATATTTTGAGCAGAGGTGGAGATGGCTGTGTCAGTGTGGATGAGTACTTTGTTTTTAAAGGGAATGTAGCAAAATAGCAATGAAAAGAGCATAAGATTTAATATTTCTTTTTGCAAAACTATAAACTTTTAAAAATATCTCTGAAAGGTATTATTCACACATGTTCTTCATTAGAGTGATGGAATGATTTTACCTTGAAGTTTGGTTAAAATAGAGTCCTCAGATTTTATTCATTTCCTTTATTTATAAATAGCTTTACAGATTTGAAAACATTTGTTTGTGGGGAAACGTGGGTAGCTGAAGGAATGTATTATTCTGGAATTTATTGTTTGTTATTTCAATCATTCTTAATTTTCTTTTTCCCCTCCTCCCCCTTCTCCTCCTCCTTTTCTTCTTCCTCTTTTACCTCTTTTTAAGTGCAATATATAGTAATCTGCTCTTCCTTGAAAAGAAAATTCAAAGTATTAATTTGATCATGACAAGTGTGCTTTGGTCACTTCAGAAATCCACTCTGTACAATGAAAAATTTAAATTTCCTTAGATAAAAATTCATATGGGTGTAATACTAACCCTCCAATCCTCACTTTAGGACATTTAGCTTTAACTTTTCCCCTATACTAAATATTTTAGAAATTCTGTTACAGATAGTTGATTAGTATGTTTTATATTTTTAATATAAAGGAAAACTAGAACAAAGGTATCTGTATTCTAAAAGTTGTACATACAAATTATTTTTTCCAGTTTTGATTATAAATACCAGATTATAAAAAAAATGTTTTGACTAATTTTTCTCATTTCTTCTGAATATTATTTGTTTTGAATACAAGAATATTAGGGATCTTTATTCCATGTTTGCATAGTGACTCAGAAAATAGAGTGATTTGTCCAATATCCCATATTTATCTGCTGGAATTGCTGAGGGAGCAGTAATTTCTAACTTAGAGTTAGGGTAACTATCTATGTAACTATTCCCTGAAATATCTAGCCTGGTTTAGGGCCCAGAATGTAGAGGAAACTCATCAAAGATGATGATGTGAATGATGCTGCGTAGTTTAGATAAAGCCTTTCACTTTTATTTTCTTCTCTGGGTCAATGAGATGATAAAGGAGAGAGACCATAATCACTGCTATCAGAACTTGTGCTCTCTCTGAAGTTTCAGAGAACCATCTTTTATACATTATATATTTCAGGTTACATTTAAAAACTAAAGTTCAGCTAAATAGCTAAATACAGATCTAGGTCAAGAGATTCTTTTTTTCCCCTCATCTCCTGAGGATTATCAAGTTCTTCTCCATGATCTTATGAACAATAAATACTTTAAATGTCTCTCTTTTTTAACCATCAGCCTAAGAAGTATGATGGTTTTCTCATATGGCTATCTGAATGTAACAAGAGACTCATTAAAAGCTTTATAGAAACAAGTTTTTAATAAAAACATATACTTGCTTAGGAAAATAAATTAATCATACATGCTAGCTATTTAGTATTGCAATTAGGTATATATAGATACATCATCGATGTGACACTAACACATTGGTAATGAATACATCATTAATGATCATTGATACTGTGAGGATCTTGCTTCTTTCTTATTAATGCTTTATTGTGGAAAGGTGGAAAGTTCATTAGACAAATGTGTATGTGTATATAACATATTTTTAGACTGCTCTAAATGTTCTACATTTCCTTCTTAGCTATTTCCTTGATAAACAACAATGCTCTTTATAGAGTTAGAAAGGATGAAAGATGGTGTTGAGGAAAGAAAAACATTGAGGTCATATGAGGGAAAGGGCTTGGGGATATTGAGAAGGAGAGTCAGTGGATATGTCTGAGACCTGAGTGTGACCCAAGGGGCGTTTGAGGTCAGTAGCTCACTAGTCACCTCTCCTCATTTCTTCAGTGTCAGTACACAAAATTCAAAATTAAGTAGCAACCAAGGTCAAACTGGACAGAGTAGGATGATAGTTGCTTTTCATTTCAGAAAGATCTTCTTACCTTCGCTTAGTCCTTTATTTATTTTCTTGTTCTTCCCCTTTTCAGCTCTGTTTCATCTTTCCACTGCTTGAAACTATTGTTTGTATTACCTGTAGAGTGGAAATGATAACCCTGATTTTAGAACTAGAGCCCTGATCCTATACAATGAGCACAAAGTGACTATATCCATGGCTTTAAGGGCAATTAATCTGGGAGCCAAATGACCATGGAATGATCTTCCAATGGAAAAAAAAAGTCAGAATAAACACACTTTTATAAATGCTAACTTCAAGGGGTATTTTACTAAATATGTGAAACTCTTCAAAATTAGAATTAAAAAAAATCTCATTTCATTCCAATTAATTTGAGGGAAAGCAAAAACAACTCCCTGCAGAACTTTCTTCAATAGAATATTTGTGTGCAAAATTCATATATACATATTAAATTGATCACAACCATGATTATTTGGGAGGGAGATGGGCAGTATGAATTCTATTTTGCTATGCTCTTTAGTTTTAATGCCAAATTGTTTTATGAAAATCAAATTGTCCTGAATCATTCATGCAGAATCTATTTGGTTGTAGTTCATGTTGGTTTACATTAGTATTATTTTCGTTTTTGAATAGATTAGGGTCAGTGGTTTAAAAGTCTGTATTAAGGAAGCATTGTTCCAAATATACATCACAGCTCATTGGAATATTACTTTTCATGTGTAATATATTTATTTGTGTTGTTTTGCATGGACATAGCAATGATTTTCATGGGGAAATGAGGAGATTTGTTAAAGTGTCCATCTGTTAAGCATGTTAATGAATTTTTTAAAGTTCTCTTTAGCAAATAAACAGATTCCTATGAATAAACTCAGTGGATGTTGCCATTACCTCAAATTTTGAGTATGCTTATTCCTTGCCATTTTTCTTCAATTTATGTTCTGATCATTAAACTCTTTTCTTCCAAAATTATTCTTAAATATAGAATTCTCTTGAATCTATAAAAGCAAACATAAGGTGTCTTGTTTAAAACATAAGAGCAAAACAATCTCCAGAAAGGATTTTTGAGAATAGAAAATAGATATTTAAATATCTAGGAGATAATCAAATGTTTCCAATTTATCTTGGAATTTGATATGGTCTATTTACAACAAAAGATAATTGGGGTCAAATCTAATGGTCTTGTGGATTATTTTGGCCCTCACCTCTGTTAGTGTAGATTTCACAGAGTCAGATAGGAGGTACTACTGATGCACAGCTAGCACTAAATTCAGGGTTTTTCCATTATTTCTGTAAGGCAAAGCCTATGATTTTTAAAAAGTTTGTATTGCTTAGTTCAATGACTTAGTACCATGACTAGAGTAATCCCAAATTGTTTTAGCATACCATTTGAGTTTAAATATGCCTCACTAGACTGATCCTTTGACATTTGTGGAAGAATTAAGGTTTTCTGAAATATTATAGTGAACTGAAATGGAAACTTCTTATCCCTTTAGGTTTTTTATATTTTAAAGTTGCTACCAGTTGAATCCAACCTATTTTTAGTGAGAAACTGCCTTAAGTTCTAAGTCCTGTATGACCATTTCCAATAAAATAAAATACAAACAACAAAATCTAGCTCCATGTTTTTCTCATCACTCAATAAACTATTCAGAGAACTATTGATGATGATGGGAAGCGTCTACAAATCATAGAAATAGGCACGTTCATATAGACGTAGCTATATTATGTTGAGTTATACAGGTCAGAGCAGATGTGTGTACGCTGTATGTGTATGTGTCTGGGAGGTGAAATTGCATGTTTTTTTCTCACTAGAACTATTAGCTAATGAGACAAGAGCATTTTTTTGGTTATTTGGGGCTAGTAAACATTAGCTTCGTTCCTATACCCTCTCAGAGCAGTACCATTAGGATAATCTTTAATTGTGGTGGTGCTACCCTGTATTCATTTGTACGGATATTTCGCTCTTGAGCCAGCCTTGATATATATACTTCTGTGCATCTACATTTCCCTCTGAAAATCCTTGGCTTTGCCATTTTCTAGACAGGGGTGTAAACATTTCAAGTGAATTAGGGGGGTTGTTTATTTACATTTTAAATGGATAGTTTTTATTAGGAAAAATAAAAGAAAAGAGAGGCACCTGCGTAGACATAAGTGGGTAGAGAGCTGCTGCTGCCACTGCTGTTTTGCAAAGTGAAAGATTTGTGAAAAGAAAGACCTGCTTGGTCACAGGTAGTGACTTGTGACTATGCAGGCGAGCTGCCTCACGTGAATTAATTTTGAATAAAGTATCTAGAAGAGTATATCTGATACAAACATGAAGTTATTTCTCATGATTTGCAAATGACTTGCTTTTTCCTTTAAATTTCAAAGTTTATTGATTCCATGCTTAGTAAAGAACTTAATGAAATAATTCTTTTGGAGGTGGATGAAAATCAAACTCAATGGTAAAATTTAACTGACTTCATCCATTGTCCCTATTTACAATTTTAATCTAGCAAGTATGAAATGAATGTGTTTATTATATAGAAAATAGGTGGCATGAATGTTGGCACTTCCTCCCTTCAAACTCTCAGCACGATTAATCTATCTTCTGCAATATCTGTTGGTGCAGTCTAGTTGAAAATTCATAATCTTTCATAGTGTACTTTCTCAGGCAGACCCTGAGGAATATTGGAAATAAGACTTGTTATTCTTAATCTCCATTTTACTCGGCTAGGCATTATAGAGAATTGTGTTTTGTAGAGAAACAAAAGTATAATACATAATTCTTTAAAGATTTTATACTCTGTTTAAGGAAATACCAAAAACTGATGAAGCAATTAGAGAATAACATAAGACTTCAAAATTAAATATAGAATTAATTGTAATTTGAAGAGGGAAATATTTAAATCACTAGGCATATATTTAACCAAATGACAGAAATAATGTTTTACTTACTCTGATCTCTGTGTTCCAAAGTTAATCTGTTCATTCCTTTAGTCAATCAACAATATATGACATTTAGGTAACACTTGGAGAGTATTTCTATTTGCTTGAACATGATTTATTCTATGTTTTGAAAATGATTTTGTTTCCTTGGTTTCTCTGTTTTAGTTTCATTTTAGTGTTGATTTGGCTAAAGTTTAGAATAAAGACAGTCTAAGTTACAACCAAAAGTTACAATGTATTAATAAATTTCAAGGACTTAAACTGTTTATTACTAGAGATATTTGTGAAGATTTAAGGAAAAGTTTATAGCAAAATATGCTTAAATCAAATTAATTTGGAATTTATGATTTATTGGTAAGGACCTGGGTGGATGGTTACTATTGTGTTAAGTATTTGAAAGAACTTAGAAAAAGTTAATGCTACAGATAAATTTATAAGATAAATTCTTCAATTATATAAGAGAACAAAGTTTTCAACAATTTTATAAGCACCCACTTTAGTTTTTTATAGTGTAATTACCTGTAATCAGAGATTGACCTTTTGATACTTCTTTGATGTGATTGCTATAGGTATTCTATTCACTTGTAAACTATGACTTTATCTAAGCATTGTTTCTTGGTCTCAATGAAATTCCATTATGTATTTAGAATAATATATTTCATTTAAAATTAGAGTTAAGAAATTATGGGAATTTTTTTCCTTCTGTAATGTGAGACAGTATCTTGGTCTTGGTAGTTTTTTCATATCCTTCCTTGAATTCTTCCACCTTCCCTCTTTTCCTCCCTTCCTTTTTCCTCCCTTCCTTTTTTCTTCTTTTCTTTTCTTTTTTCTTTTCTTTTCATCTCATTTCGTTTCATTTCTTTTCTTGTCTTGTCTTGTATTTTCTTTTCCTTCCTTTTCTTTTCTTGTCTTTTCCTTTCTTTCCTTTTTTAAAAAATAATTTCCCCATCATATTTTAAGCTTTAAAAAGAAACATTATATTTTATAGAGCCTTTGGAGTCTGCTCCAGTGGTCTAATTGACCTTGCATATCTACTGATTACACTTAGAAAGTAGCTCTTTTGAAATTAAATATGTACATGGCATTATGGCCCTAGCTCCACATCCTTCAGGACTGAGGTAGTAGAAAAAATATGGACTTTAAAATCCATCAGACCTGAGGCCAAATTGCAAGATGGCCACTTACTTTCTAGCTATAAATATGTAAGAACTGCTTTTATTTCCTCACTTATGAAATGAGGGTGTTTTTTTGTATCATAGGGAGTTGTTAGGACAAGATTTAACATAATAACTTTTCTAAAGAATTTGGCACAGGACCTGTGTTAGTTAATATTCTTTCAGTCAGAAAAATAGATTCTGACTAGCTTTAGATAAGATCTATTTATTGTAGTTTCTCTTTCCCTCTTTCCCCTTCTATGCCACATATGTACTTGTGCTTTCTCTCTCCCTGCCCCCCACCTCATCTTCCTCCTCCAGCTTCTCTCTCTCTCTCTCCTTTCCTCCCTCCCATCCCTCCTTCCCTCTCTTCTCTTTCCCCTCCCTACCTATCTCTTTTCCTCCTACCCTCCCCACCCCCTTTCTCTTCTGCTCTCTATGGTATTGCTAAATCTGGTGCGGGGCACATACTATAGTAGTGTAGAATTCTCAGTAATAGGATTCCAAGAATATTTTCTTTGAGGAAAAGTTAATAAGACTCTGTTTTAGCCATTCTCTGTGTTCTGTGATTAAATTCCTAAGAGATAGAATCCAATAATTTCTCCCTTAATGAGCTGTAGATCAATCAGCTTTCACAAGAAGGCATGCATTCACACTACAGATATAGCTACCAGGGCCCCACTATATTGGGGCCCTCACTCTCAGAGGAGGAATCAGCCTGTGAACTGTTTACTAACTCCTTAGCTCTTGGCCATCTGTGTTTCCTTGTGTAGACACGTGTTCACCCAAGCACATTCTACCTTCTCCAACTTTGACACATATGGTATAATGATTTTTTAGAGTTAGACTAGTGTCTCTCACCTTTCTTAAATGTTAAAACCAGGGACAAACAGGATCTAATTCCCCAAAGTCAAAGACAACTTGGATGCCAAGTAGAATCATAGATTGTATTTGAGTCTCAAAATAAATTTTTATTGACCTTCCCATTTAGATAATAGAATAGTGGCTAGGCATTATAAGGAGATAGTAGAGGTTTCTAAATTATTTTGTTTACTACTAACATATCAACAGTCTGGCAGTTTCTAAGGCATTGAATTTCTTCTGTAATAAAGAGAAGCCCAAGATAATTAGGACACTTGATTGCAGATATGTCCTACAGGTATTGTGAGGAGGTGACAGATATATTTAAGAAAAGCATGAGGTGAAATTGGGTTGCCTAACTTTCCCTCTTAGAGTCCAGAAGTAGGAATATTCTTCTTTTTTTTTTTTAGGTAACATTGGTTTATAACACTGTGTGTGAGTCAGAGTTAAAGGGTCACAACTCTTTAGGTGTAAGTCACCACACTTCACCTACCACCAAGGAACCATAGTCCTCCATCATAGTCCATTTTGCCCGAGGGAGAGCAGAGTTGATTTTATCATGTTCATATTTATAATTACTGGAGGAGACAGTCCTTAAATAAAAGTTTTAAATTGTGTCACTGAATTAGCAGTAATCATTATCACCAAGAAATGCTGGAAATGCAAGTCCTCATATCCTACCCCAGACCTACTGAATTAGAAGGTGTCATGGCTTCAGTCATCTTCATTTTAACAACTCTTCCTAGTCATTCTGATGATTGTTACTGGTCCACTGTAACCCCCTCCTTCTTCCTTATACCATTCCTGCTGCCTCAATTTATAGAAGAGGAAACTGAACCAGAGAAAAATTTGTTTCTTGAAGATCCTTATACATATAAAATAAATGGGTCATCTTAATTTTTACCACTGGTGTCATAGCAAATGAAAATACCCTGTGGAGATTCCCTAGGTTCTGACTTTATTCCTCCTACCTTCCACGGTAAAGCAACAACCTTATTTCCTCTGTGCTATGATAAACACCCCAGCAAAAAAATGTGATTTACTTTCCCCACCCATTCTTGAAATGGATTGTAGAAGATCTGCTTCTAATGCAATAGAATTATTATTTGTTCTCTAGAGAGAAACATTCAACTCTTGGGTTCCTAAATAAATAGAGCTTAAAATCTTGGCCTAGAAGTAATAACTTTTCAGATAAATCATTGCCTATACTCTTAAAAAGCACAATCTCCCTCCACCCAGATGGCTTCCCATATTCTTCGTATCTAACAAGAAATGAAATTGGCCACATATTTAAGCTTCAGTCTTAGTGTACACATTTCATCCCTAAAAAGCATCCCCACATTTCCAGGTATTATCACTGTAACTAAGTCCTAAAGGCAAAGCCATCTTCTTCTAGATGCCATTGAAAATGACAAGAATATGGACATTATAGGCATTATCCCATTGCCATATTAGACATCAGAGTAGTATATAAGAGATACAGTAAGTGAAGTCGTATCCAAAATATTTAATTTGATATTTAGAGACAAATCATTATTCAAAATATGAGGAGACTCAAGGATGAACCTACCATATAATCTCTATGCTTCTTTGCAAGAAATACCTGCTTTGGCGTATTCTTGTTTTACAAAACAACACAAAAGTTTAGTCTTGTAGGAACTGGCATAAAAATAGTCATTTGGTCAACATGTTCACAGAGGAGCAATATAATGCCAGTGAGACCAGCATATATCAAAATGAAGTTTCTTCTGAGAGAATTAATTACAGAAAGTGTAGCTATACTATGGCTCAAACTTCACTAATCCTAAAATCTAATTCTCATAATCTCATCCAAAGTATTACTTTACATTTCCAGTGAAGAAGTTAAGAGTAATAAATGGTAGTTGGATATAAAATTATCAAGACTTCATTGCCTTTACAAAAAGGCATTAGAAGGCATTTACTGGAATGCCACAAAGTATCATAAATAATTAAATACAACTGCTTATTAAAATATCAGAGTAGATAGTGATGTGATAGCCTATTTGTTATTTATTTCCTCATGCTCATTAGTAAAATTCAATAACTTCCAGAAGTTAATTGTACTTAGTTTCAAAATGGAAAAATATGGGATTAATGGACTGAAGAAAGAGAAAATGGGACTTTGTATGTTTTACTGAAAGATGGGAATACTAATTAAATTCTTCATTAGGGGAAAAACAATTAAGAAATGAATTTACATTTTAAACAATTATTTAAGTTTTACTTTTGAGCAAATTTAGTTGTATTCAACTTTGAAATATTAGTTGAATTTATTGTCTCAGCTATGAAAAACATCGATGTGAAAGTGAAGAATCAAAATTCAAAAAACCTCTTCCTTGCTTTATAAATTATAGCTTCAAAAAATATAGATAAACCATCAACCTGATAAACCATGTATGAGAAGCTTGATAAATTTGCAAGTATTTTCTTAACTATGGATAACATCTAGCAATTGATTTTGAGTATGTATGAACATGTTGAAAACCTGCAGATTTGAAATCACGTGTCAAATACATAGGATTTTAAGTTGAAAGAGACTGTTAATATCTTCCAGTCTAGCTTTCAAATTTTACTGATCAGCCCTAAAGGCCTATTTCTCAAAATTTAGTGTGCCTATAAATTACCTTGAGATCTTGTTAACATGCAGATTATGATTCTGCATTTCTAATACACTCCAAAGTGATGTAAATGCCACTGTTGGCAGAACCATACACTGAAGGGGAAGATCCTAGAAAACTGAAATATTTGTCTAAAGTCACATAGGTCATTACCAGAATATTAAAGATTCCAGTGCCACCTTTGTATGTGTGGCAGAGAGTCAAGAGTAAAAACTCATAAGTAACTTGGGTTCAAATCTAACCTTCACCACTTACCTGATCTTGTTGTGACCTTGGGTAAGCCATAAATACTCCCTCAATTCTTCTTTTGTATCCTGGATAAAATAATAATAAAATACATCTTGTTCGTTGCATAAAAACCAATTAATTCATGTAAGGTAATTAGAATAATACTGGTACACAGTAGGCATTTGATCAATGTTAGTTTTATAATTATGATTAGAATCACTATCCTGTTCTTTTTGCTTAATTGTAATACTTCAATCTGATAACCTATTAGAACATTGTCTGGGATCAAGAGATATTTGTTTTCCTACTAGAAAAGATCAGAAACATCACTAACAATTTAAATTATTTTTGTTCTAGGTGATAGCTCTTTGATGTGTCAATATTTGAGGTATTAGGAACTCATTTCAAGTCAACAGGAAGTGATTATGGTGACTGTAAATCTGCCTCGTATTTCTATAAAGTTATTACCCTTATTCTAAACAGGCTATCCTTTTTGACTGGAATAAAAATCTTTTTCAATCATTTTCTAAAGAGAGCTAGTGACTATATTTAGAATGAACTTGACTGTATGTAAACAAGAAATAAGTGAGATGTCAATTATAATATGTATACACTCCTATTAAAGGAGTGAAGGACATACTGTCCCAAAATATGCCCCTTTAGCATGTTGATTATTTTGAGCTGGAGACATTTGAAAACAAACAGATTCAGGAAGGGCTCTCTTACCTACCCTTTTCTACACAAAAGTAGCCTCAAAATTTCTTATGAGAAATATATCCTCCCGATACTATGAAGAAGAAACCATCCTTATTACTACAGATTGGGGGATCCATTGGAAACGGATCTATATATTTACTAAATATTATTTTCTAGTTTATATTATCTTCTACTCCCCCCTCTCCATATCTCCTAGACAATTCCCCACAATTTATTGCTACAAGCCCCAACTCTTTATTCTTTTTATATCTTCACAAATGTAACATATTTTTTTGTGTAAAAGATAGACATGCTGGGCCTCCCTTGTGGCGCAGTGGGTTAAGCAACGCACTGTGAAGCAGACCACAGCCAGTGCAGCATGAGTTTGATCCCTGCTGCCGGCCAGGGAGGGGACCCACATGGCATAGCAGACGTCTCCTGTCTCGCCTGCTGCTTTCCTCAGCAGTGTATTTCAGTTGATCATCCTGTTCTGCTCCCCACTCTGTCTCTGGTGAATCCTCTTACCACCCTGGACTCTGGCCTGTACCCCAGCTCTTGTATGCATAAATAAATAATTTTTTTTTTTTTAAAAAGATAGACATGCTTCCTTCTCACCTTTCTTTGGGTCTTCATTCTCTTGTGAAGGCTTCCATGTACATGTTAACTTGACTAAAACATGCATGCTTTCTTTCCTGGTTAATCTACTTCATGTTAGTTTAATCCTTACACCCAGTGGGAGGGTTGGGAATTTTTCCTTCCTTACACCACTAGCATAAGCTTGGAAGCAAGATTTGCTATGGATAAATGAAAGCAAAGAAATGACTGTGTATAGGAGTCATTAAAAAAGCCCTAGGAGACTCTGTCATGCTTCCTTTTTTTTTTTTTTTTTTTTAACTGACTGTGAAATTGACTTTGGAGACTGCTCTCCTGGGTTCTTCAGAGTCATGAGGGAATTAGTGGTACACCATATTGCTTTTCATTGTTTCCTGATGGGAGTATCTTCCAACAACTTAATTGCTCCTATTTTGCTTTCTCCCAGCCATCTAATTTTTATTTGTGTCCTTATCTGCTCTTGTCATTGGCAGTATATGTGTCAGCACACACAGAACAATGTCAGTATCACTTGCTGCAAGATGATCCTCACTCCAGGTGATTTCATGGCAAGATGAACAAAGGCAAGTGAGAAAGTAATTTATTTTTTAAAAACAGAGCACCAGTTTATTAATGGACAATTAGAACTGTAACTGTCACATTGACTAAAGTATGTATTAGTGAGTCTTGTGCCCACACAGATAATACAGGCTGTGTTGTCATTGCACTTGTTATTATGAGCTACAAGTTCAAGTTTGTGAAGGTTAGAGTTTATAATGGTTTACAAGGAAAGTCAAATTTTAGCCAAAGAGTACTTGGTGAATGAAGGCTATCAGAGCAAGGAATAATTTCAGTTTGGGCATGAGTACTAATAGAACATGACATTCTAAATAGTCTGAACCTATTATGATTTCAGAATAATGTACTGTCATTTAATCACATTAGATCAAGGATAACCCAACATTCATTTAATCACATTAGATCAAGGATATCCCAACATTCATGTATAAGGGACTGTAGTAATAGTGTTTTAGCATATCTAGTTATTATTTCAAGGGTATAATTCCTGAATCATAGGGACTAAAATCATAGGGACTGTAATTCCTGAATCATTGAAGACTAAAACTGATACATTAAATCTTAGATTAGAATAGCCAGTTAATGTGGTATACAAATCCCTGAATCATCTGTATTCAAATCATACTTGATGACATATCTTCAGAATAAAGAATTTATATTTCCTTTCAGGTGTTAAGAGCAGATATTAATGCTTCTATATGATGATTTTAGTATATGCTCTATTTTGTAACTTTAAAATTCTTATTGACTTTGTAGCATAATACAGAATATAAACAAATTGTATTATTAAAATTAGTCTGATGTTTATACTAAAATTTTATTGTGTACCTGAGAGCCCACATGCAAACATATAATAGAATTTGAATCCATTTGTGAAAATGATATAGATTTGACTATACCTAAGTAGCCAGCATTTTATTTATAATATTGCTAAGGATTTATTTTCTTAGGTGTTGTACCGTACTCATAAATGCTGTGAAGTTTGAAGGTCTATTAAATATATGTTATTTTTTAGGGAGGTGCTAGAAAGTATTATGACCCTCTAATAAAACACACATACACAGACACATATTTTTTCTGACTATTTCAAAGATGTAAGGGGTTGACAAGAGAATAAGAAATATGATAAAATGATTTTGAGTAATATAATGTCCTTTGAAACCAATCTCTGAAATTGCTTGTCAATAAGTAAGAGTCACTATATTAAAAAACCAGTACAACTGGGTCCAGGTTATTTTTCAGTAATTCATTCATTTATTGATGCCTGTCCCAAATCCACCAACAAATGTACTAGTTTCCAGACAAGATTCTATATGAGACTTAGTCCCTGCTGTAAGTTCATGGTCAAGACAAGAAGGTGTTTAACTGTTTCAGTCGTATATATTTCCTTATGAGATAAGGTATAATTTATTCTAATATTATTAGATATCTGACCCTTTCTCAGTCAACTTTCTATTTACCAACGCTCTAAATATTTTGTTTTAATACTTTCCATTCACTGCAGTCATTACTTCTCGCTGGATAGTTCTCTTCTTAATTTTAGTTTTCAAAGTTTCTTATTTTTTGCTTTCAAAAATTTTAAAATTTATTCTTCAATTGCTTATTCCCAACATCTTTTAAAAATATTAAGATATAATTAACATGACATTGATTTATATTAGTATAAAACAATGATTTGATATATGTGTACATTGCAAAATGATTATCACAGTAAGTTTTTTAAACATCTGTCACCACACATACCTACAAAATTATATTACTTGTGATAAGAACTTTTAAGATCCACTCCCTTAGCAACTTTCAAGTATACAGTGCAGAAATGTTAACTATCGTCATCATGTTGTACATTACATCCTAGTGCTTATTTATTCTTTAGCTGAAAGTTGGAAACTTTAATACTTCTTCATAGATCACTTTTGGACTCACAGCTGCTTATTGATTAGTTATCAGCTCTCTCCTATAACTTTGTGCCTCCAATGGGTCAGACCTGTGTAATACTGGAAGGCATGCCACTTAGGGTCTGCAAATGCCAAAAGGTGTCTGTCTCCAGGTAAAGATGGTGGCCATGGTTGCCATAACTGTTATCATAGACAAGTGTTTCTTTCCCATGGGGGAAAGACTTCAGAAGCCTTGGTTTTAAAAGACCAGTGAATTAGTCCTAGCCTAAAACTCTCCAAATGCAGAGAGAAAAATCGAGATTACTTTGAGAGATGTTTCAGAGTATAACTTTAGGATAAAAATGTTCAAAAATTAGTTTTTACTTTCTTTAAAAAAATTGCAATTTTTTTTTATTGAGGTAGCATTGTTTTAAACCACTGTGTATAATTTAGGGGTATAAGATCACACCTCTTCAGATGTGTATGCTACTACACCACACCTACTACCAGAGAATCATAATCCTCCATCATAGTCCATTGGGTCATCCCTTGCTCCCCATCTAGTAGCTTCAGTCCTGCAATCAGATTTTCTAGGGTTTGTTTTAGTTTTGTTTCTTATTCTATTTTGTTTAAAGAAGGTTATTTTTTTTTAAATCAAGTATTGCTATATGATATAAGATACAACCACCTTTTCCTGACTGAAACACGATTAGGGAAGTCCACTAGTCTTTTTGGATGTGGAGATGGTTTTCATTTTTGGATGGTGAAACATACTGAGACTTGAAGGGAGAGAAAGAGTCTAATTATAAGACACATGTACCATCATGTCTTCCTAGTGGACTTAGACTTATTCCCTAACATGATAAATCTCAGTTGCCATTAGTATTCAAAGACTGGCACTCGCATTTTTTTTCTTGAAAATTAAAAGCATTTCAGGGTAACTTTGCTGAATTTCTGATCACAATGCTTAGCAGGGTTTTGAACATTTGGTGCTTGTCACAATTATCTAAAAGTACCTTTAAAAATATGTGGATTATAGAAAGGACCCCAAACCAGACCTACTAGATCTATTTCTACCAGTGGAACCTGCATGTATACATTTCAGTAGACCCCAAAGTATTTCTGATATTCAGAAGGATTGAAATGTTGAGTTGTCAAGGCGCCCTTTGTAATGGTATCCGGGACAGGTAATCCTAGCTATGTTCTCTGGTATTAATAGTAGAAGAAGCAGTTCTAGAACTTAGAAATCTGGTTGCATAGAAATGCTTAGATTGCATTTACCAGAGGTAGATATATAAAAGGAAAATCTGGGATGAAATACTGAAAATGCTTACAATGGAGGATCTCAGAGGATGAAGTTTGTGGGAAAAGAACACAAAGAATCAGCAATTCAGGACATCCAGTATGAGGAGAGTGCTAGGCCAATGGTGCAGGAGGATGACTACTGAGCAATGGCAGCTGGATTTGGTGAGCAAGAGGTTATCAGAGATGTTTCAGAAAAAGTCATGTTTGGGGTAAAAATTTGATGTCAAAGGTCTAAGGCCACTAATCGCAACCTTGGTTATATTACAAAATCACTTATGGAGATTTAAAAGCAAAGGAATTTCAACTACCTAATCCAGATGAAATGAATTGGAATTTCCAGAAGAAAGGGCTGAATGTGTGTCATCTGAATTTTTAGGTCACATAAGGTACTTGGACATAAAGTGAGAGCTCACAGTTTAGGGAGTGAGTGGAACATACAAAATACAGGCAGGAATATAGACCACTCTGTGAAAAATGGTGGTAGAGAGAAAAAGCAGAATTGAATGAATGAGAGGTACGAGGAATGAGTGAAAACTGGGTAGAAGGAAACTTTGTGTTGAAAACTGGGTAGAAGGAAACTTTGTGACTTTGTATTTTTTTCTGAAAGGAATTGCATATTTGAAGGGAAGGAGTAGTTGTTAAACCATTCCATAGAACAAAGGTTGTTAAAGCAGCAAGTAAGAAAGTATTGAAATAAGATCCTTGAGAAAATAGCATCAAAATCTAGTTTAGGGAGCAAGAAGGTTTGGTAAACAGTTATTTATTATTTTGTTATTAAAATGAGGTGAGAGGAGGAGTCAGAAAAACACTGAATGTTTCAGGTTCAGCTATTTGAGTGTTGCTTTTTAGTATGAACTCTGACCCACATCCTACCACTGACAATGAGGGACCAATGTCAGGCTTGTATAAGCTAAAATGGAACCTGTATGAGTGATCCTAAAGAAGTCCAGGAAAGCCTTAGAAAAGTAAATGTGAGCAAGTGATTTCCATAGGTTTAAGGAAATGATGTTTAGGGAGAGTTTAAGTTTCTGAATGTAGACTTTCAAGTTTATTAACAAATTATAAAACTTCTGTAATTCTCCACACTGATGGCCATTGATTCTGAACAATGATTTTTCATCCCATTTGAGTGCTGAGTAGCACTTAGGACCTCAAATAAAGTTACTTTTTGCCTGTAAAATGATTGATTTGCCATGTTAGTGGTGTTTCTTCTGCATTGAACTCCAGGAAACAAGAGGGTGATGTGTATTCAGCACATGTTGCAAATAAATCATTAAAGTGCTTGCAAATGCACCTTATAGCTGTCAGCTGGCCTATTCTCAATGCATGGTTCTTTGGCAATTACATTGAAGCTGGTGACAATGAATACCAAAAATGGTGTCAAATGTGAACATACATTATGCACAGGCAATAGCTTATTTCACCTGGTTATTATTCATTTTGCTTTTCTAGGTGCAGCAAACACAAATTTTGAAAAGAAAATAATCTGACATTTAACACATGATTTTTCAGAGAAGCTAGGGCAATGTGGTTTCTTGCCCAGTATATTTGCTTTTTCCCATCTGGGGGGAGAGACAATTATAATACACCTCCCATTTTATTTAAGACCCTAAGAAAGGCAGGTGAACATATTTAAAACAATGATTTCTAGTTAGGCCTAAGTAGTAAATTTTGCTATAATCTCTTTTATTCAGCTATAGCATTTTTCTAAGATAAAGTCAAAATTCACTGACTTTTGTCAAAATGCACAAACACATCATTTATTTTATATACTAGTTGGTGATTGTGTTCTTTTTGAAGCAAGGGTGCAGGTGGAAGAACTCAGAATTTCTTCCTCATGCTCATACTCTTGGTGAAAATGAGTGAATTCTCCTCTCCTGTGCTTCCCAGGTCATGGGCTTTCCGTTTAAATTCTAGCAGACAGATCACCTTGACAATAATTTCAGTGGTTCATTTGTGGTTATTTTAGATGTTACTCTGGTAAATGAGGTTGCTGGCCATGAAAAACTTTGAAGACTTGATTGCTAAATTCTAAATAATGTTTTACGAGTTCAGTTACTTATACCACTCATTTATTCTGCCAACAAATTGAGTACCCTCTATTATGTGCCAGGCATAAGAGAGGCAGTGAAGTTAGGGAAATGAGCAAGATAGATCCTGACTGCCAAGAAATCACAATCTAGTAGGGTAACTTGACTTGTAAATGATACCAGGTTAATAACTGACACTTGAGAAATATTTTTTTATATATTCACTTTTGAATGGAAGTCTTTACTTTCCACGCTGGTGTCACTATTTTAGAATTGCTAATTGCTGAGGCTCAATCAGGAAGCTAAAATTACTCTTTCCAGGCAAAGTGCCTTCACCTGTGAGGTAGTATGTCCCACCTCCTGCTTGCCAGACAAGATGGCGATCTCGAACCTAAAGCATCGTCTCTCTCTTAACAGTGTCTCCTCTTTACCATCACTCCAGGGCTTTCCCTGTGACAAATGACTTTGGTTTAAATTCAAGATGATTTATTTTGTCAGAAATTCATTGTAAAAGGAGTTCTTATGATAAAAAAAACAAGACCCGCAATTATCCAGGAAAAAGACAAAAACCTCAGGAGGAGAAAGGTATGGTCATACTTTTCCTTTCAGTAGCCAAAGTGACTTTTAAAGATAGTATGCCCTTCACACTGCTGCTGAAAGCAAACAGATGTGTCAAATAATAAATGGTCAACGGAATAACTTCAGAAAAGCCTGCCACGTTTGAGTTCACTGTTGTCTATTGACTGTGCTGCTGTGTGGAGCTGAAAATCTCCCTCCGCCCCCTGAGAGGTGACCTCCCTCTGGCCTCGATGTGGCACTAACTGGTGAGTACTTTGTGTCTGCAGAGGTGTCAGCCAGGGACCCTCCCTGAACTGGTGACTCAGTTCACACGAGTAAGAATTTAAATATGCTGAAAAGCAAACTTTTTTGTCACTTGTATTTTAATTTCCAGAGTATGAAGTGGCCTCCACCTGTTCTGTCCTTTTCAGAACTGTTTGAGTGTGGAAGTTTTTTATGTTTTCAGAGAATGCAGGAGGGGTCTTGTCAGTAGCAGAGATAAAAATCCTTGGGGATAATTTGAAGTCTATTTTATAAGTAGACAAAAGTGAGTGTGCATTAAGCAAATGGCATTATTAAAATGTTTTCTGTGGGTGCTCAGATGGAGAGGAAAGAAGAGAGACAGGAGCATGTTTGTCATGAAAAGAAAGTCAGCTACTCGTGGGTCTCAAAAATGCCCTCACAAGGAACCAGAGGTTATTCTCTTATTTTTGATAGAAATCTTAAGGGAAGTAGTGAATAACTGGCATTGAAGTAACTGAAAAGAACTTTAAAATTACATAATTCTGTGAGCATTCACAGAGTTTTATTGTGACCCCAAATAAATGTGTGAATTATCGTTCAAGGTTTTCTGAAACGACTTCACTAGAATAGAATTCCCGGTCTTACTTCAGGACCAGGTTTGCACTGTTGTTGGATCGAGGAGCAGTAAAGCAGAAAGTGATTTGGGTCAGTCATTCATCTCTTTTGAACAAACTGTGTGGGTTGGAAGGTAAAGCAACAAAATAAGTGGTGCCTGGGATTTTGATGATAAAGAATTTATTTCAATTGCTGCATATTCATTTTATTGTGTCTTTAAAGCATCTACTAAGTGCAGGACACTGAGTTGCATGGGTAGTTTGGTAAATATGGCAATCCCTCACCTTAAGGCATCTAGCTAGTATCAAATAGTAGAAGACGCCCACAAGTGCAGTTGATAAATTGGCAAAGCACCTGAGTCAAACAAACAAGAAAGAGCTTGTTTGTCATTATTTAATGTTTTTAAGTCAAGTTATTTACTAAAACAGAGGTAGAAATGGTTGGCTATTTGAGGAACCACTGGGAAGATTTGAAATGTCCACTGCGAAATGGACATTTCATTATAGCATGATAATCATCTTAAGTTGAGTGACCTAGCGCTGGGGGAGGGCTGGGCGCCATCCACAGGTGGCACAAATTTATTCTGAATCCTATTTGTAAACTGCCATGTGGCAAACAGATCAGAGAACACCAAAGAAAATCCTATGGGTTAGACGCTTTTAAAAGTGGATGTCCCAAACAGCACATATGTCTTCTAAAGAGAAGATAATCCATATCTAACTTTTGAGATATGGATTAGGAAGTAATTTCCAGCCTTTCCAAGGACATGAAAGAGGTAAAAGTGGACTTAACAAAAGTCATTAATAATGAATCAGCCTAACATGATAATAACTAATCTCTCATTGTATCACTGAGGCAGTGGAATGCATGGAATTGCTGCCTCATATTTTAACTCTGTGTTTAGGTATCATGTAAAGGTTAAATGGAAGATGAACCATTAAAGTGCTTTCCGAAGTGGCTTCTGCCATTTTACATTTCCACAGGCAATGCTTGAGGGCAAATTACATGAAACCCTTATCAACACTTTTGACTTGATCTTTTACCCTGAATCTTGCTAAATTAATTTATTTAATAGGTTTTTAGTGACTTTTATAAAGGATTTTTCTTTACAACATGATGCCACCTGCAAATAGAAATTTAATTTTTCCTTTCCATCCTGGATATCTTCTTTTGTTTTCTTCACTAATTGCCCTGGCTAGAACCTATGGTAAAACGTTGACTAGTAGTGGCAAAATTGAGTATTTTGTTCCTAATCATAGGGATAAATCATTCAATTTTTCACCACTGTTATATTGTGGGTTTTTAAAATAATGTTCTTTATCAGGTTTAAGTTCTTTTTGATTCCTAGTTCGTTGTTTTTATCATAAAGGAGTACTGGATTTTGTGTAATGTTTCTGCATGATTGTGTGGTTTGTCCTTTATTAATATGGTGTACTATATAAAAAGATCTTCAGATCTTTAAACTTGCATTCAGGGGATAAATTCCACTGGGTCATCTTGTATAATCTTTTATTTCTGGGTCTGGTTTGCTAGAATTTTGTGAGGGATTTTGCATCTCTATTCACAAAAGATATTGACTTTCTTGTGATGCCTTTGTCTCATTTGGTATTACATAAAGAACTCCTACAACTCCATAGTAAAAGACAACCCAACTAGAAATGGGGAAAGGAATCACAGACATTTCTCCAAAGAAGATAAACAAATTACTAATGGGAACGCAATGCTGCTCAATGTCAGTAGCTATCAAGAAAATGCAAATCAAAACCACAATGAGATAACATTTCATACCCACTAGGATGACTGTAATCAACAAGTTTTGGTGAGAATTTAATGACTGTTCAGAGTGGCATTACAATAGCCAAAATTAGAAACAACTCAAATGTGATAGATAAATTGTGGTATATATCCATACAATAGGGTATTGTTATTTCAAATAAAACAACAAAGTATGAATATGTGCTACAAATTGGATGAACTAGGAAAATATTTAAAGAGCAAGAAGCTAGTTACAAAAGACCAAATATTTTGACTACTTATATGTGTGAGGTCCAGAATAAGCAAGTCATTAGCGATAAAGGAAATTAGTGGTTGCCTAGGGCTGCAAGATGGGACATGGAGAGTGAGGGAAGAGGGGAGAGGATTGTGGGAAGATAAGTGCTTATAAATATTAGGCTATTTTAAAATGAAAGTGTTCTAAAATTTATTTTGATAGTTGCATCTCTGAATATGCAGACACTTATAAGCCTTAAAGGGGTGAATTTTATGTGTGGGAATTATCTCAATAAAGTGGTTATGTTTATATAAAAAGATACTTAGAACTAGACATCTTGCCAAATCTTTCACATCCACTATCTTATTTAGTGATTACAGCAATCCTGTATTATTAAAAATGAGGGATCATTATTACTCCTATTTTTCAAATTAAAAACTGAGGTTGAGTAACTTCTACTAGGTCACATACTTTTAAATGATAGGTTCAGAACTCAAACCAGGAGTGTTCCTGTCAAGCCCAAAGTTAACCACAGACCATTGCTATGTGACAAGATGACTCGTTTCAGTTCAGCTGACCTCTTTTCTATTTCATATTTTCCATCCTGTACCATAGGTTTTGTATCAGTATCAGAAAAGAAAAATAGAAGCTATTTACATAATGTGAATAGCCTTGTGCATTTGTACCTACTGAAGAAGAAATAGAATGATCAATGTTGGGTTATTTAAGATGACAACTCTCCATGTGTTTTTTCTGTATTCTTCAAAAGCATTCATGTCTATGAACATTTTTTTTAAAAAAGAGAAGATTGTTGGAGAGAATAGCTAGTTGAAAACACTGATTTGTGCTGCAATGAATTAAGGCAGGGGCATAAGGCTCTATTTTCCTTTTCTAAAACTCTTGCCATCTGGTTCTCAGTGTCCCCTTAATGTAGCTTTCAGGCTATGAAATTCTGTACATCTTTATGAAGCTGAAGAATTGACCTTTGAGAGGGAAAAGTCTTATTTTAATATGCTGACACCACACATCATAACTCCTATTTTGCTTGGAGATCTCATTCACTGTCATCACCAACATGTGCAACAAGAAATACGTCATGTTTATGGCTAGAATATTCCTTTTATTTCCAGTTATAGTTTTCCCATAAAATCCCTATTGAAAATAATCTCCATGCAGTCATTGAATGTTATTACTTGGAACAGAAATGCTAAAATAATTTGCTTATTTAGGATCCTGAGTTTTTCCCAACACTTGAAAAGTGTCTCAGTCCCTCATGAAATGTATTTTCAGTCAGAGTAGTTGTAAGTCTGTGGCTTTCCTTGTCATGTATTTTATGAGATTGTGTTACCTCCATAATACATTTTGTATTCCTCCCACATGTATTAGAGTACAATGGATAAATACTTCTATTTTGATTCTTCTTTCCTAGATATTTTATGGCTGTAATCGACTTTCTCTCAAGAGCTATTCATTAAAAAACAGAATCTCCCACTGGGATCCAAGAATGGTAAAATGTAGGACTTGTATATTATACGAAAATCCAAAAATAGACACATCTTCAAAATTAAAATTTGTCTTCTGCCTTTTGTATTTTTCCATATGTACTTCTTTTTTACTTGAACTAAGGAAACCAAGGACAGGAGTACCAGAGGGTCCCTGGAAAATCCTGGAGATAAAATCCAGAGAAAAAATCCAGAGTTGTTGGGGGCTAGGAATGGAGGGTAACAGGGGAAGAAGCTAAAAACAAAGGACTAAGGCAGAGGATTATTGGGGCGTTGGTGATGGGCACAGTGTGATAATAGCCACTTGTAGAAGTGTGAATCTGGGCCTTCCTGCCTAGCAGTTAAGTCTCAGCGTTATCACTGTGACTGCCTGAGTTTGATCCCTGGCCTGATCCCCATGGTGAAGCAGACCTCTTCTGCCTCACCTGTTGCTCCCCTCAGCAGTGTATTCCAGTTGATCCCCTCCTTTTGTTCCCCACTCTGGTGAATCCACTCACCCCCTCCCACATTTCTGGCCTACACCCCAAATCCTCTGCATACAATAAATAAATCTTCAAAAAAAAGTGTAAATCTACCCCGAAAGCATGCAGTGTTGTAAGCCAACATTGCTTTAATAGATGATTAGAAATTAATAAAAGAAAATTATAAAATTTTAAAAGTTCAATAGAGAAGAACTTGTCTGAATTAGAAAAATAATGGGACAGAGAGAGATTTAGATGAGTTCCACAAATAAAGGTGACAATGTAATACCTGGTGACACAAAGTAGCACATGCTGTTTGGAACAATGGTGCCAATACACTTGTTTGTTGCAGGATGCGACAAATCTTCAACTGATAAAAAATACAGAATCTGTGAAGTGAAATAAAGCAAAGTTCAATAAAATGAGGTATGCTTATCTATTCCCCAGTTGACTTTTCTGGAGGAATTTCTGTTTTAGACATTTGTCCCTGTAGTTTTCTAACTTCCTCAGAAGGGCCATCATGGACCACCAGACTCTAGAAGTCCCTCTTTACATTCTCTCAGTCCCCTTACTCTCTCAGAACTTATTCATTATAAAATTCTGTCTAGGTAGTGGTTCTGCAGGGGAAATGTGGCAATATCAGGAGAGTTTTGCTTATCACAGTTGGAGTTGCTGATGATGCAGAGGATCAGGGAGGCAGCCAACTTCCTACAGTACACAAGATAGTCCCACGAAAAAGTTATCCAACCCAAAATATAATGCCGCAGCTGAGAATCCTTACTCTATCTGGTCAGTTTCACAAGGATTCCTCAGTGACCAAGTCTGCCATGGTGATCTCTGTTGTCCTAGCCCATAAACAAATCTCTGGGAAATACGAATATCTAACAAATGTTTGTTGAATTAGTTTTGATTGTTTGATGAGTGAATGATGAAAAAACATGTCAACCTTTTATTTAATACGCTGTTGAAACAGTTCTGATTTTTAACCAAAAATATAGAACAGCAGCCTCCACTTGGTTATAGGGACTCTCATATCAAGTTCACTTCAGCCCTCTACTTCTTAAGGTTTGATTGGCAGAATTAATGGGGGTATTTAGATATGTAACTAATCTATTTCTGCATATGAAAAAATTCTAAAATTAAGGAAGATCATTGAGCTGTGAATCTGGATTACTGTGTTCTCTTTCAATCTTTCATTGCTTAAACTATGAACTTTGTGTGCGTCTGTCAACCTGCATTGTGGATAATGGCAAGCAGCTGGTCCATAAGGCAGGCACGTACTTTAGGGAATGTTGTTGAGAACATCATTTACTACATCACTTTATTGTTCCTATTAAGGGTTTGTGGGAGAAATTGTCCTCTTATTTATGTTGTCTCTAACTTGTTTTTATCTTAGAACCAGTATGAATTACAGAATTGGCTATATATCATTTGTGCCATTGGTTACTAAAAAGTTTAAATATAATTTATGGCTTTTCTTTAACGAGTGTATGGGGTATTTTGGGCTATTAATCTTACCACTAGTATCTCATATTTATAAATTTTATTTTCCCTTTACCTTTAAGTTTCATTTTTTATTCCCTTCTCCCTCCTCTCCCTCCCATCTTTGTTATGCTAAATGTTTTGTAAATTACTGTTTTTACTTCAGAAAGGACATTTTAAGAAGTAATTTATTTAAGCTATAATTTCTATTGAGTGCTTATTTTATTATAACTATATTTTTTGACAAAGAAATTTATAGCAGATCTTGGACATATAAGGTTTTACCAAATGGTCACCATGAATGATGACAGCCAGTATTTCTACTTAGGTGAAGAGCATAATGGATTCATAACAGTCTTTATTTGCTGTTACTGAACCCCAGACCCAGAAAGTAATACCAGGGATGCCCTTAAGATATATGAAAAGTGAGAGGAGCATTAGGTCAATAGTAATCAAATTGTCTAACAAGCAGTGCACTCAGTTTCCATTCAACTCAGCACATAACTGCTTGTCACACATTTTTAATTCATTTTTAATCTTTTCAGATTTTGTTAATCTCAGTTGTAAGCTATAACATACTTAAACTGTTTGTGAATGCACCACTTGCTAGTATTTTAGGGTTCTGACCTTAGTTAAAATTAATTTCTTTAAAAACTAAGTGAATTTTTATTTCAACACATTCTTGATAAAAGTTGGGAATGGGGAATGGGTTGGAACTGACAATTATAGAACAAACAAAAGTCACCATCTCAACAACAACAGGTAATTCTTTCGACCTTTTTATCCTATGTATGTGTAAGGATACAGCTATTTTAATGGAAATGGGATATTGTACACATTCCTTGCAGTTTCTTGGTGTTACCTTGTTTATGATGGTATAATCGCTTTGTCATTGAACAGTTATCCTACATTATTTTTGGTAACTTTGATATTTTTTGTGTCCTGTTGGGTGGACATATCATAGTTTTATTAGTCAATCCAATGTTGTCTCCATTGTAAATACTGTTGTGGTATGTGTGTATACTGTGATTCAAAATTATAACTTTAATTTTACTGGAGACACAAATACAAGATTTCAATTTAGACTGATATGTCAGGGTAACTTTAGAACATATTTATATTAATAACAGTTAAGTATTCCAATTTTATATGGAGTTGGAGAAATAGTTTTATATTGTTTACAGAAAGTAAATGTGTGATACTTGATTCATCTGGGTAAAGAGCTTGTTGCTCTCTAGGCTAGGAATATGGAGTAAATCCTAAATGTAAATTTAAAGCAGTGTTGTATCTTCTAGACATAGAATTTCAGATGGAGGCTTTCCTTTTTAAAGCAAAATGTAGAGTAACTCTTTTAGAAATTGAATTTAAGTGAGAAAATTATTGCTCAAGTTTAGCCACTTTTTGGTATAACAGCCCAACACTGAAGAAGTAGAGATAAAAGAGATGAGGAGAGAAAAGACAAATCCCCATAGCCATCCTTGATTTACAGGTGGGATTCAAAAATGCCTGCTGGTGAAAAAGGGACCATTATGACAAAACTCTCCTCAAATTACTTTCTTAGAAACAATCAAAAAGGACCCTGATTGAGTACACCCTTTCACTATTGTCACACCGCCACAGCAAATTAAATTCATTCAGGTTGACTTCATGGTATGCATCACTTAAGAAACTTTCTTTTTCTTGCTTCTGTCTGCACACCCCTTTACCCTCATGAACTGGTTACCTTGGAAACATATGGGATGGAAATAACCAGTTCAAGTGCAGAATTAGTAAACAGCATAGCTAAATGTAATAGAATAACATTCCAGGTTACTCAACTGCTGCCTTGATTTAAGGGTCAGGTTTTTGCTTTGTGCCTCTTAGTAAATATGTTACATTCTGCTATAGTTAATAAAATGTAGGAATCAAAAAGTCTTGTTTTGATGCAACAGAAAGTTTGGATTTTGACAGACACCTGGGTTGGTTTGAATGGGTTTTAGGACCAGGTGTTAAAAAAATTTCCCCTGAACATCTAGGAGCTCAGGAAGGACCATTTCTACCCCATGCTGAGATTTGTAAGCAAAGGCTCTAGGAGGTTCCTCTTGTTGGGGTCTTTACTACCCTTGATTTGCAACAGGAAGAGTGAGGTCAACATATGGGCCTCATTCTGGAAGCTCTGAGTCATTCTGTCTGCCTTCAGCTATAACTTTTCAACTTTAGTAGCATTTTTCCTGCAGTGTGATGATTAGAACTGCATATCTTCACCCAAGAGTGGGGTCAGATGTGCCTGTCATGGCATCAGAACAGCGCCCTCTCTCTCACCCTCTCTGTTCCTATTATTGCTCCCAGAGAAGCCTGGTGGCCTTTTATAGCCTATTCGAATACGGGCATGGAGCAGATGTTCAGGTTTTTTTGGATGACACTAAAATGCATTGTGTAAACTGGACATGCTGTGAAGGGACTGTGCTGTCAGACTAATTTTTAAATTACCTTTGTGCACACTATTCTCTCTAGAGAGAAACCCATAGTTTTTTTTTTTTTTTTTTTTTTTTTTGAAAGGATATCAAGCCATTCTGATTTTGCTGAGCAGGAAAATCNAAACCCATAGTTTTTTTTTTTTTTTTTTTTTTTTTGAAAGGATATCAAGCCATTCTGATTTTGCTGAGCAGGAAAATCTAAAATACAAAATTGAAAAAAAAAGTCTCTCCCTGTTGTCTTTCTGACCTGTAGTTGACTTGCCTTTTTCTTCAGTGAATCTGAGATTCAGGGAAATTGCCTGAAGGAAAGTGTTTGAAGACTGTGTGGTTTGTGTCTCTACACACGTATATATGTGTATATGTTATCTGTCCTGGACCCAAGGGCAGAAATGGGCTTCCTGTGCCTCAGAGGCCCAGCTTCTGCAGGTACACAAAGCCTCCTTTAACTTGCCTGCAGTGAGCGGTAAGATGAAACATGCCCGCTGATGGTTAACAGATCTGTCCCCTAAGACTCCTCTCCTCTGAACATGGCATTTGTTGACTCGGGTGAAGCTTTTAGTATTTTTGGTCTGCAAGAAGGTTTGGCTGCTAGCCCTTCTGTTGATTGTCATATCCCTAGCTAGAAATGTCAGGGACCAGTTTTTTTTCTTCTTCTTCTGTTCATTAGCCTTTTGTATATTTTCTTTCAGATTCCTAGGAATTAGTGATGACATGTGTCATTTCATGTCATTGAACTTAAAGGAATAAGCATACACTCATTAGCAATTCTCTACTTCATAGGGCTTCAAATATTTGAGGATATTTGTTTTTAACTGAAAGAAAGTGAAAATAGATAAATTTACAGTATTGCTCAGCTCATTTAACTTCTACTTATTATAGAAATAAGACCAGAGGTATTATAAATGACATAAGTCCACAACTTATTTCAAAAAAGCTCACTATAGACTATTTTATCCTTTAACAACTTGTCAGAGCTAATGAAGCTGGCTTATACAGGTTTCCTATATCTGGTCCAACTGAGGACTCAGTGGGGAGTCTATTAGGTTAATGAGGGACAAAAAAATTAGTCAAAAGGCAGAGGGCAAAGAACCAGAAGCTTGGCTGCTTCCCTCTACATGGCTAATACTTTGTGACTATAAATATATTGTAGTATGAGAGATGTGTTAGATCCCTGGTTCCTTGGGGCTATTAGACAATGTATCTGTGATTGCTTTCCTACCTGCCTTATCCAGCTCTAACTTTCAACCATTGTCCCTGGGAGAATCCTTCAATAGCTGGTCCATTTTTGTGTCCTGGTTGAATTGCCTGTCGCTCTCTAGGTACTTGTACCCCACATAGTTTGTGGTTTTAGCATAAAGCTCTTAAAAAGTTCTATCTAGATTAGGATGGACCACAGGTTAACCAGAATCTTCCTGTGTGTTTAGGAGTCACAGAAGGACCTGAGCTGGTCTTGCTTTGGGACCCCATGTTGTATGTTTCAGAATTGTCTTTGATTGAGACCTATCTTCAAAGATTGACAGATATCAAAATTAGTAAATATGTCTGACTCCATTACCCCTCACTGAGTTCTCTGTGTGTGTTGGCATCTAACAGGAATGCATTCTCTCATTCTCAACTTTATAGGACTATTACTATGTCCTTTTTTAAAGATTTATTTTATTTATGCACAGAAGAACTGGGGTATAAGCCAGAGATAGAAGGAGTGAGAGGATTTACCAGAGGCAGACTGGGGAGCAGAACATACGGATTTACTGAAATTAGCCCCTTAGCATTGTGACAGGAGAGGTCTGTACCACCTTATGTGGCTTAGGTCCCTGGCTGAGCTTAGCAACAGGAAGGACAGCACTGAGACTTAACCCTACACCACCAGGGAGCACACTGTGTACTTTTTAAAATAAGACAGCCATCATTGACTTGTGTTGTCAACCCTCAACCTCTATCACCACTTCAAATTCAACAAGAACAAAATCAAATTTATTATCTTTTCCTTTAAATGCTCCTTTCCTTCTCCTTCATTTCCTATCTTGCTAAATGGAACTACAACTCATCTGTTAAGAATTGTGAGTGGTCTGAGATTTTGCTCTACTTACAAGCTAATAGATTTTCCTGCCACAGTTTCATAGATCTTGGCTGAAGATGTAAGCTCCTTGGGTCAGAGATAAAGGACTTTCTTACAGCACAGCAAACAGTATGAGCTTCATGTAGGTTTCATTTCCCTCAACCACAAGTGCCACAGAGATCACATGCAGTGATTTGGGTAGATACCATACACCCACTGGGTTTGCATCACACTGAGGAACACTGAGCTTAGAGACCTCTAAACTTTTATAATGAACTATACAGAAATCCATTCAACCTGTACTCAAAAGACAGATATTCTCTTACTATGTGAGGCAATAAAAGCACCATCTCTGTGCTACAGAGGGAGACTGTTTCAAGGCTATTTGCCCTATAGATAGACTTGAAAAGATAGGACAAAGAGATAGATAGGACAAAGAGAGGTTCACCCCTTTATTTTAAGATTTTATTTATGCATATGAGAGCTGGGGTACAGGCCAGGGTGTGAGAGGATTTGCCAGAGACAGAGTGGGGAGCAGAGCAGGCAGATCAACTGAAATACACTGCTGAGGGGAGCAGCAGGCAAGGCAGGAGAGGTCTGCTTCGCTATGCGGTCCCCTCCCAGGCCAGGGATGGAACTCCTGCTACAGTGGCTGTGGAAGTCCCACAGTGCAGTGCTCAACCCCTTGCGCCATTTGAAGAGTTCTTTTCTTCCTTCAAAGTTCAATTGCCTCACCTGCCACCCATGTGCCTGTGTGATATGTCTTCCTACTTCAGTGATTCCAAGAAATTCGTTATATTCTTTTATTTCAATTTTCATGTGAAAATAATTTCTTTACCCTTTTGCCTTCTCATCTTGGAGGGACCATGCACCAACATCTTTGTATCCCTCACAGGAGTTCTGTGTTGGGCATTAGTTATCCGATGATCTTTTGTAACATTCAGATTGTGCTTCCCTAGCAGTTTTCCTCCTTTGAACAATCAAACTCTTCCTTCTGAAATGGTCTGTGACACTAAGGAATTTACCACATCTTTATTTCTAGTATTTGGTCTGACATTGCAGAAGTACTAAATTAGAGAGGCAACTTTATTTAAGGAATGACTTAAGAAAAAAAAAGTTGTTAAAATAACCATTAGGTGTTTTTTTTTTTTTAATTTTAAGTACCTATTGTATATCCTCTGCTAACGCCAGATAGAGAATATACTACTACTTCCCTAAAGACAGAATGTAGTCAAAACATTTCACCTGGTCTTGATTATTTTACTTTCCTGTCAATGATACTGAAGAATGTACCCATTTTTTACAATTTAAAATAATGAGTTTGGAGTAACCTGCCTTTAATCAAGTTTGGATGACATTTCAGAAGATTTTGCAGCTGGCAAGAAGCAAATCTGGCAAACACATACACGCACACATTTTAAAATGGCATTCAATTCCCCTTTTTTAATTCCTTGAGCAGAATTCAGTGTTGGTCAGGCTTCTTTCCATTTCTGCAAATTCTGGAAATTCCAAAATCATTTTGCTTTAACCTCATTGGAAAAACCATGTAACTTCTTTCATAATGAATTGATAACCAGTCAAATATTTTGTTATGCATTGTACATAAAAAAAAGATAAATCCCACCCACTGGAGGATTAATGGGGGGAGAGCATAAGATCATGCTAAATCCTAACAATGATGAATTTATAAAATTGCACTAGGTTTTATAGAAATCTTACATCAATCTGTTATTCATAAAGCACATTACCTGGATTTTTATTGGTACAATCATTTGGATTGTATTTATTAGACTATTTGAGTCAGATTCCTGGAAAATTGCTTCATTATTACTAAAGCTGGTTAAACTAAGGTTCTGTTTTTAACCAAGAAAACAGATTAGGAAGTGAATTTTTTTATTCTTCATTGTCTAGAGACATATAATGTTAAAATCAGTACTATATGCCTAAATTATGCACAGTAGTACAAATCGATGTTATTGCAATAAAAAATAAAATGTTTTTTAAAAAGTAGTTTAAAGAGATAAACATCCTATATGTGGTTGAGCTGTCTTTAAGTATATTAATATTTTCAAATTATTAGTGAGTGAAAAATTAGATTGCATGGGTGTTATATTTAGATAAGTCTTTTTTTCTGACTAGTGATCAGATTACACTTGAGTTTTGTGTTTTCTCCCTGTACGCCCATTAATAAGCTCTGTACCTTTTACAGCATCCTAGATATATTAGCGACTTGCTGTGTTACTCATCCTGTAAACTGTAGTACTTTCTTTAAGACTGCTCTGTTAATGAATGAAAGGAAGAGGAAGCAAAAGCATAGGCAGGAGGAAGAGGAAGGCAGATGCCATAGATGGCTGAGGAAGAGGCTAGTCAGTCTTGCCTGACTAGCATTTGGAACAAATTGGTATATGTTGTGTCTGGACTTTTATTTGAATTAAAGAAAAATAATTGTTCTGATTTTTCTTATTTGTTGAGGTAGCATTGGTTGACAACCTGTATGAGCTAGAGATACAGGGTCAAACCTTTTATGGGTATATTTCATACCACATCCATGGCCAGTAGCTCCACATTCCTCCAGTGGAGTCCATTGTGCCCCTTCCCCGTTTTGTTCTCAACCCATATGTGCTTTTTGTAGAAAATTTAGTTTAAAAGAAACTGAAAAAATTACAAATATTTGTTCCATTTAAAATAATCTTTAAAAGAAAGGTTCGCTTTAAACTTCAACATATGTTCTGACACTGATTATCTCTGTTGAGTCAGTCCTTAGAGATAGGTGTTCATAACTTCAGATTCCTGTGGGTTGCTTGGTTTGGAGGCTGTACTGAGAAGTTATTTTGAAAGTTCAGTTTTAATCACCCCGGAGACTCAGAGAATCTGAAATGGATAAAAATTAATTATTGCCATTTTTTATACCATTTAAAGACCCCTCCGACAGTAGATAGTTTAACCCCAAATTATAAAAAGTTGAGAGGACATTATCTTTTGTGGTTTACATAGTGGATTAAGGGTTTATTCCTTCTTTTATATGTCTTTGTGGAAAATATGTTGTGATAAAACCAGCTCAATGGAAGATTTTTAAATTCCCTTAGACATTTTACCTGCAATTAAGGTAGTTACCTTTACATATAAAGTACTATGGGTATGTGTAAAAGTGTGAGAATTTCCTAAAGTGTGACCAGATGAGGGACTTACCACCTAGTTTTGATTTTGGTACAAAAATAGAATTCTCTATTAGGAAAAATTAAGTATGTAGTAATTTGTTATACTTAAAATACGGAGCTACTATATGGCCACAAACCAAGAATGAACCAGATATTACAGTACAAATTAGTTTGTTTTTCTTCTATAACTGTGTAATTACCCTTAGTGTCAAGCTTAAATCCTACTCAGTTTCTTGCCAGATAGTTGATGTTCTCATACTGTTTACTAATTTTTTGTTTCTCTCTGGTTGACTTTTAGTGCTACTTGTGCATATCAGTTAACTGTTAGTCTCTGTGACTGAAAGAATTGCGACCTATTAACAAGTGACTTCTCACTTTTTTTTTAACTACCTCAGACTTGTTATAAAAGAAACAGAGGCATTAAAATTTTAAGATATTTTTTTTATCAATTTGAATCAGGCAGCATTAAATGTAGTTAGAAAGGAACTGTCAGAAGCTATACGAAATGAAAGACTTTAATAAACAAAAGAGAGTGAGAACAGGGAAGTTATTCCTCACCAAAAAAAAAAAATCATTGCAACATTATTTTCCTTTCAGAAATTCCAGGGATCTAATTAGATTCATTACCTTGTGTTCATCAAATGACTCCTGATTGACTTTTTAAGATTCCATTTCTGGAAGAGCTTTAAATCTCAATTTGCTGTTGTGGAGTTTAGCACAAGTGACTTCATTTTGGGCCTGTTGTTTTATTTTTAAGAAGCTAAAAATAGCTATTTATTATCCTTCTCTTAGCAAGTAACTATTCATGTTTAGTTAACATGTTCTCTAGCTTACTCTTCATCAGTTTCAATTAATGTTGAATAATTTATTCACAAAGTTTCTATAGTTATTTAATATTTTTTTCTGTTTACTCAGTCTGCTATATTTTTTAAAGGGACTTCCATTTCCCTACCCATTTATCCCACTTGTTTCAAAAAACCAATTTAAGATGAACTCTTAAAGGGAGTATGATATTTTAATTTGAAAATTTGAAATACAAGTTGAATTTAAGTCAAGTAAAAGCTTGTTAAAAAAACAAAAGACAAAAAACAGATTGTTTTTTTCATGTATTCAACAGAGCATTAAACAAAAATTTAATGATTCAAAACGTGGAAGCAGAATCCTAATGATTTTTAAATTAGTAACAAATCTGATACTTTATTTGAGAAATAGAATCTAAATGTAAATAAAACATTTCTGTTATATAAATCCAGATTCAAATATTGACATTGAATTCAAATGAAGTAGAAATTATGAATTTTAAAAAAGGATTGTCTATTAGTCAGAGATTTAGGAGGGAAAATGACAGTAAAATGGTGATTATTGCAAAGGCAAGTGAAATCTATGAAAGGGATATTTCAGTACTCATAAGGTCAAAGAATTCAGTCCAAAGCAGCAGGAACAGCAAAAAAACCTGGATGTGTCAGACAATTATACCTAGCATATGGCAACATGTTTAATGACTTTTCATGAAAGTGAGCAAGTATATCTGTGATTGAAGAGACTATTAAATGAAGGTGCATACTACTACAATTGATCTGAAGAGTAACCTTCCTCTCAAATCACACCAAGATTGCTAAAAAAACAAACCAAAACTATTAAAGGGATAAATATAGATTTTGACAGGTTGGAAACTGCTACTACTGTGCTGGGAATCATTACCACTACACCTAGCCAATATGTACCAATGGTTACAACATAAGGTAATTCTTTAGCACTACCTGTCATTACGTCTATAAGAATGTATACTTCATTAATATGCATAATACATATGCATTAGCATATGTGAATTTGTGAAGACTTACAGGGACTAAATTATCAAAGGCTAGTCAATATATTTGCCTTTCTAAAGATTCCTCAGGAAAGCACATTTCACTGATTCATTTATGTTCAAGCAAAGCATTTGCTTTTAGAAACTCCATTTTTATGTTTATCACATGGCACCAGAGTAAATCTTCCTATCTAACTTGACTCCAATAGTGTCATCTTACCTATGTATTTGGATCTTCCCTTCTCTGGAGACATCTCTTTCATACATGTTCAGGGAAAGAAACCCAGATGGCACATGAGGTTGCCCTGATAATGGTTTTTCTTGTTGCCAGTTAATCCCTGATTGTGGATCTAAGAGAGTAATTGGAGAATGGAAAAGTTCCAATTTCTGAGGCTAGTTCTCTTCATCATTTCCTAAAACCATTTAATTCTTAGCACCCAGAAAATTGTCTATTAAATTTGACAGAAAAAGTAATCCCATACCCTTTCTTTCCACCCATGTTAGCTCCTGATTTAGTCATTGGCACAGTAGAACTTAAAATGTGAGCATCTAGGGCATGTTGAAAACCAGCAACACTTCTATGAAGATGATGTTCTTCTCTGTCCATTTTTAAAAAGAAGAAAATCTGTACGGCAGGCAACTTAAGTGAATGTAAAATGATGACAGCACTATGAGTTAATTTTTTCCTCCTCCATTTATTGTTGTTTCAAAATTATGTGCAAATTAATGGATTTAGTGTTAAAATGCCTAAACATAAATGCACTCTTCTTTGAGAGTAAAATACTCTTAACTCTCTCTGCTTCAATTTTGACTCCTGGCGGGGGAAATGTATTTTATACCTTCTAAAGTTCTTGGCTCATTTTATGCATTTTATAAATTATGTCAATACTAAATCTTTACTGTAGGCTAAGTCCACTGTTTTAATGTGCATAAGTTTACTTATGTAAGATGGGTGAGCGAAAATTTTAGGATAGTTTTCTGATTATATTTTCTGAGAACATATTCACATGATGGAGAAAAGTAACTGTGCCTTTGATTTTCTTCATGTTAAAGCAGAGCTAGTAATTCTGATCATCACTATCTCAAGCCCTGATAAAGAGGAAACCAGTTAATTGGATTTAATAGTTCGCAATTGATAAATGTCACAAGTAGTGACAATTACAGAAATACCTTGAGTAACATTAAAAGTAATAGGTGTGTGTTTTTCGATAAGATTCTCCTACTGTGTATATTATTGGGAAATATAAAGTTTGTTTGGGTTAGGGGCAAGAAAGCATTGTCCTGTAAGTGCAGAGTTTTCAAAAAACAATAGAAAAAATTTAAAATGGGATTTTACAATTTATAGCCTCAGATTTTTGCTAAATATTTACCATCCTGGCGATAGCATGTTATTCAAGTACAAATAGTTGGGTTAACTAAGAATGCTGCTTGTACAGTAGAATCAGAGGAGAAGCTCAAGCCTGTGCCAGTTCACAGACATTAAAACAAGTTTGCATATAAAATAAGAAACCATAACTAATTAACACCAGGCAGGTAGTCTCTGTGGAAATTTAAAATCCAAACCGGGTCAGCAGGGAATAGAGACTTGGCAGATGAAATTGAACTGAAATGATCCCCCAAAACCTGCCAAATGATCCTTGAGCCAACTGCCCTTCGAAAAAATTTCCAGTGCCAGTCATTTCTGGGAAAATTGAGCCAAGGACAAATGACTTAGATCTTAAAATGAATATGATTACATTTAGATTTCAGGAACCATTCCCCTTCCCCCCACCTCAGGGTTTTCTTAAATGTTAATACCATTATATGAGCAGAAATGAGACCAGTATGCATGCTGTTTCAAATGTATTTATTAATAGCTGGGAGGAGGGACAAGTTAAGCTTTCGACAAAGAAGAGGGTGTGAAGTTTTGCTGGAATGAACTGGAGTTGAGAGAAGGAAATATTTAGACCCCCATGAGTGCCAGGGAAAAATCAGATACCAATAAAGATTGAATGAAGTAACAGCCAGAATAACTGGTGCTGGGAGTAAAAAGTAAGTTTTACTGCTACACGACTGGCAAGAGAAGGAAGGCTGAGAGGGTGAGATGAAATAGAGAAACCCAGCGAAGGGGGTTGTCTGAGGTGTGATTTCTATCACGATGTTATGATAAGATGACTCAGCAAACTACCTCTGCTTTGTTTTCTTTCCCTCCCTGAAAGAGCACGTAAAAGGGTGGGATGTCAATCCTAGATGGGTCCTTGGAGATGATCCCCTTCAGGGCCCTCATTTTATAGCTGAAGAAGCTGTGACCTAGAGGGGAAGTGTCTTACCAAGTGAATTCTTTGGCAAAACTGTCTGGAAACCTGACTCTCTAGTCTTTCCATTTGTGTCCTTTCTACTTTAAGACAAGTAAACATTATTGCTGCTTGTACCTTCATTTAGTTTACTTAATATTTAAATTCATATGGAGATTTTAAAAAACAACTGGAACTGGTATAGCATTCAAAACAATGGCTGGATAATTCCATGTGAATTAATTTGAAAGTGGTAGGTTTTAAATGGTGGGCACTGTTCTAAACTGAGCATGGGCTGGGTGGAAAAATGGCTCTCTTTCAGGAAGATCTTACTTTTTCTCGTTATGAAAAAAATCAGTATGCTTATCGTAACTGAAAAATACAGGACTGTTTAAAATAAACATCGCATAGAATCCAACTACTGAGAAATATGCACTGTTAATATTTTGATACTTTTCCTTCTAGGTTTTTCTATTGTGCATATTGTGTATTCTGTGAAAACTAAGATCATAATAGACATAATTTAAAAAATTTCCTTTATTGGGTTATAATTTACATATGATAAATGAGCTGTGATTTCTATCATGATGCGAACACTTTTGAGAATTTGGAGGTGCAATTAAAGCCTTGTCAGCTCTTCCTGACTAAAATCTCTTCCTGACTCACTGCCTTTTGTGTTGTACACCACTGTGCCTTCCCCAGAAGGTTTATTAATTTCATTTCTTTTTAACTGAATTATTTATGTTGAAGTAACTCTGTGTTGATTTAGAACACCATATATACCTAAGTTTATTTCTGGGCTGTATTTCTCAATCTGCTTCTATCCATTGAGAGGCCTTAAGAACAGATCTGAGGCTTTTCTGAAGACATTGTGCCTCTGGCCTATAGCTAAAGCTCATGCTGCCCTTCCCAAAGTCTTCCTAATGGTTTGCCCATAAATTTCAGAATACCCACCAGTCCTCATGCTTGTGCATGCCCCGACTGCCAGTTGTTTGCAATACGTCTCTTACTGTGCTTCTACTACTGATTCTCTCTCTGGTAGGACTGTGATACAGAGGAAAGAAAGTCATTCAGAGCTATAGGGCCAGTGAATGACATTGATGAGTCCACACCCCTGGTCTCCCTTCTATGAGACTGTTTAAGTGCCTTCCCACTTCTTCCTTCATTGGTGTGTTCTTCCCTGAACTAATTGTCATGATTCCTGCATCATGCCATACTTGATATTTGCTCTTGTTTGGTCATGACATAGAGAAGTTTATAGTTTTTTATGTGTTTGTATTAAATACACATATCTTCCCAAATAGCTTATATGCCTCACTTTAACCAATGATGAATCAATAATAATTATTTTTTGTGTGTTTTTCGTTAATGTAGAGAATGAGATTTTTGGATTCTTAACTTGAAATTAAGGTTACTTTTATGTGGAATTCAGCTTGTTTTCATACCTATTATACACTATATGTTTTCTTGCTCTGTGTGCTGACAGTCACTGAATATGATTCTTTGAGGAATTATTCATTAGATTAGAAAAATTTGTTAGCCTGATAGAGACTCTAATTTTTAGAAGGGAGAGTTTGATGGATCTTCTACCTTCAAAGAGCTTTCTTTACATTGGAGAAAAAGGAACCCTCCTATACTGTTGGTGGAAATATAGACTGGTCCAGCCCCTCTGGAAAACAGTAGGGCGTTTTCTCAAAGTACGGGTTTACATCTGACCTAGCAGTTCCACTCCCAGGTATTTACCTGAATAATACAGAAGTACTAATTTGAAAGGATATGTGCACTCCTATGTTCAATGCAACACTATAATAGCTGAGCTATGGGAACAGTCTCAGTGCCTGAAAATAGGTGTGTAGATCTGGAATATGTAGTATACATAAACAATGGAATAGTTCTCAGTTCTCAAAAAGCTAGACTCTTGCCATTTGTTGCAACATGGATGGAACTGCAGAGGATTATACTAAGTGAAATAAATCATAAGAAGAAACACAAACACTGGATGATATCACTTCTATGTGGAATATAGAGACATAAAACAAAGTGTTAGGTAAAATCAAATAAATTATAATCCCTAGCTATGTATAGATCTGAGGCTACCAGAGTGGGAGAAGAGGAGACAAAGTGGGGAGGGAACACAATGAACTGTCATGGAGGCCTGTGAGTGTTTCCGTAGTGGCTACGATAACAACATCTGAATGGGGAGATCCTGTACTTCTGGGTCCCAACAACTTTGCAAGTTGTGGGTGAAGAGTTTTCACTGAAGACTAGGAGACTTAGTACTTGTTAAGAAATTGATTCTCAATTTATCATATCCAGTACCCCTCTCTAAAAGAAAGGCGTTTTTTTTTACATAACATCTGTCATCTTGGATGATATAACCAATTCTACACACATTAAAAAAATACAGATGTTAACTAGACTTACTGTGGTAGTCATTTTGCTATATACATTTCCTATGTACCTGAAACTAATATGTCAAATATACCTTTTAGAAAATGTACACACACGCAATATAACTTAACAAGAATGTAACTGAAACTAAAGGGAAGTTATTTGCAATAACACCTATTTCTGAATGTAAATGTTTGGACTTTATGAGAAAATCTAATAAAGGAGTCAAGTGTTTGCCTAATCATAATCTCAATAGCTCAGCTACAAATTTAGACTGCATAGACACATTATATTGGTGGCTTAGATATCATAAGGGGTGATACAGCTATTGATGTGGTTTTCTGATACTGTGAAAAATTCTTGGTGGATTTCAAAACAACGTTAATTATAATTTTGCCTTGATTCGCATGGTGGCTGCACAGGAAACATGGTATATTAAGACAAAACCAAAATACTTTCTGTTTATATGTAATACTGAGTTAAGGTCTAGGCTCTGAAAACTAAAATAGGTTTTTAAAAGCTCCAGAAAGTGAGAATTTGATTTGTCTTGTATCCCTAAAGTGCAGTTAGCACAGGGTGGGCATTTAGTTCTTATTCGTATGGATGTGTGAAAGTATTTCTTCTCTATGAAATAAGGTAGGATATTTGAAAATCATGCAGAATGAGAGACATTTATCCACTGTGCAGGACTGTTCCAAATCCTACAGGCTGTCTAGCATCTGTTGCCCTTGCCCACTAAAACCAGTAGTGCTTCTAATTATTGTGAAGGTTCAAAAAGCCACTGCCACAAATTTTCAAATTGTCCTTCTCATTGGCACTATTGAGAACCACAGAGTTAAGTAACAATGTGGGTATACTGTCTGTCCATCAAAAATGCCAGAGAATACACTCACAGAGAGGATGCTGTAGCCAGTAGTGATGGGACAGCCTATTAGAGGGACTCTTTGCTGTGAAGTATGACACAGTTGTTTGGATGTTGTCCTGAAGGAATGGAGAGTTGAGAGGAATGTGATGCAGAGCATAGTCATTGTCAAATCGCAAATTGCTTTGTGTGAACCAGAGGATGGGGGGCATATTAGTTAGAAAAGAGGTTTAATCTAGATGCTGATGAGAACACATGGAAGTTAGATGACCTAGAAAATGGAGCTACCTGAATGCTAGGTTCTTTTTCTGACCTCTTGGAACAAGTTCCTTGGTATAGGACTGAACATGTACACACCTTTGCTGCGTTTCCATGTGAGACAGAGATCATATATTAAGAGCAAAAGATAAATTCCACACTGACTAGGTGGTTTATGCATAAAAAGAGTAAGATTTTTGTTTCATCTACCAAGAACCAATTTTTTGCCCTTTATCACTTCTGTTGTGGCATATTATCGTACCAATTTGATGGAAGAAAGTTTGTCCAGGAGTCCATATAAATTAGTCAGTGAAATGGTCAGTCCACGGCCTCTTTTCTGCTTGCTTGAGACCTGGCAAGCACTCACACCATGCCTCTTCCCTGGTGCACACATCATCTTATAGGTAGCCCACCTTTCACATATTTACACAGCAGGAACTTGTCATGGTTCAGGATGTGGCAAACTCAAGAAAGGCTTCAAAATTCCTTCTTCTGAAATTGATTAGTGTCATGGCCCAGAACCCGATAGCCTCTGGCCCCTCAGGAATGAGGTGGTTTATGTGGGAGCAATGCTAATGAATGCTCATAGCCTTTCTGGGCTTCGTTTGTGTGGGTCTTTTTTTTTTTTTTTTTTTTCTCATGGTTTCAATCAGGAAGAAATCTCATTATGTTTAGCTAAGGCAGCAATTTCAATATTAACTGCTCAACATCAAATGGCCCTATTGCCCAAACTGTGGATTGTTGATGCCTAAAGCAACGTGGAAATCTCAAAACATATTCATCAAATTGCTTCTATTTGTTTTCTTGAAGGAAGTAATCCAGGGCAAGACTGCTTTACTTTATTCTTTTGACTCAGTTTGTACCTGCTTTCTTACACATCATGAATCTTCAGAAAACTCTTCCTGTAGTCTTCGTAGGTTTTTGCCTGTAGTCTTAAATTCCATTTCCATGGGTCTTTTTTACCATCAGATGTCTTAGTATGCTTGAAACATCTTTGCAAATTCAAATGTATGAACTTTTGAAAATAGAGATTACTTTCTAAAAATCAATTCTTTCTGTTCTAATCTTTTAATGGGAGTGAAAATACTAATGGTATTTTTGTCTCCTAAAGGAAGCAACCCACTTAGTGTGGCTACTGTGGGGTCAGTTACCTTTTCTAAGGTCCATCTGGATGGTGCCCAGATTGCAGGAGGGTACACACAGCTTCTCTTTGCTGTGACATGCAGAATGCCTGAGTTCTGGTTAGATCCCTGATTGACCACTTCCTTGAGACCTTAGGAAACTGAAACAGAGAAAAATTAAGTAAGTTTTGATCTAAACATGGGGAAACCTACTGCTTGTTGTGAGGATTTAATGAGTTCATAGACATGAGACATTTAAACTGTTGTCTTTATAGATGCGTTATAGACGCTGTCTGCTATTCCTACTGCTACTGTCATGCTCCTGCCGCTATTCTCTACAAGCGTTATAAACACTCCTTTATCCGTGCATAGCAAATGGTGTGTTTTGAGTAATTTTCTTTCTATTTAACTGTGACTGTGGCATTATGGATACTGTACGCCTCTAAGTAGACAAAACAATAACCCAAACACATGCATGTCTTTGCCTCATTAAATATTTGCTGCAATTTCATTGCATCATTATATGGAGCTCGGTATCCGTTGTAGCTTTATAGGCTTTGAAATTTGATTGGAAGCATCATCATATCTGTCATACATTCATCAAACATTCACAAATTCATTGGGGTTACGGGACAGTAAGGCCATTCTTCAAGGAATTTATGGTCAGAAGACAGATCAATTCATAGATATAATGCATTTTTAAAAAACAAGTATTTGAAAATTTGCTCCACAGCATGCTGTGACAAACACTTTCTATTTATTACATAACTGAATTATGAAAACAATTCTGTGGTGCTGGGAGACTGAGATCCTATAGTTTAAGTAGTAAGTGGAAAAGTGATGAATTGAAACTCTGTGCACCTGACTTCCAAGCTGTAGCAAAGTCAATCCCATACCATAAGCCTTGAGAGTGTCACAAGCTGTTTGACAGTTCAGAGGATGGAGAATTCATTCCTAGCTTATGTGTTAGTGATAGACATATGTTTTTGAGGAAGATGTGAGAGGCAGATGTAACATTTTAGCATTTCACACCTTACACCAATGGGTGCAATTTATATAGTTAAGAACTATACTGTAGAACCAGAATAGAAGTCTCAGAGGCAGGATGGGTATTTCCAAGGGCCTGTATATTTTTTTTCCCACCAAAACAAAGGATGATGGACAGGAGACATCTCATTGGAAAACTATACTATGTTGAGTCCAGACTGTGGAAGGCCTTGCATGCCAGGGAGAGAGTTGTACTTTTTTTCAGTGGGGATATCTGGGAGAATAGAGAGATCCCCAGTTTTCAAACTGCATGGGAATGTTAAAGTGACCACTTCTCACTTTAGGAAGATTGCTCAAACTCTCTGATGTTTAGTTTTTTCACTGATTACTTTGATAAGGATTTGTTCATGAATACTGAATGGATGAAGAGGCTACATAATGTTACATTGTGAAAGTGAAAATTATCATTACAAAGCATTGAAATCTACTAGTTAGTAAGCAGTAGTTACAATTCTTGTATTACTAAAGATGAGTTCTTCAGGTTGTTGGACAAATGAGTGATGTGAACAGAATCTGACTTTTTGATGATTAGTATGTGTGTATGTGAACTGTGGCAAGAGAACAGTAGACAGCCACAGAGCAATACGAGGGAGAGAGAATGAGGACCTGAAAGAAGGTGCCTGGCCCTTCATATGTTGGGCAGGGTAAGTGCCATTGGATTAGTTGATTAGTGACTAGGGTAAATCCAGGAAGCCTTTGTGTCACAGACTATCAGGTTACCCTCCAAAATATTTCTTCAGTCATTTTTAATGCTTTGGATAGTTACGGTAAAGTAGGGGAAAGTTTCGAGGCAGAATCTAGCCTAGATAATTAAATGTCTCCACTTTAACATTCTGCCTTGCTTCTATCATGAAACAGATTTCCCATTACTCTAATGAAGGCCTTATGGGTTACTTCCAGATATGTGTTTTCTACAGCTCAGTGAAATCATATAGCTATCATGATCCAGTGTTCATAGTTGGTGAAAATAATATGGCTATATTAGAACTACTAATACCCAACCACCATGACCAAGTTAATCCCCTCAAAAAGTTTACCCTCGTACTACTTTGATTTTCACACAACCAAGTTACTATTCAGCTTGTCTGTTTCTGTTCTTTGTCAGTAGGAACCCGTATGTAATATATGTCATGCACAATTCCAAGTATCAAATGGTGCCCAGTGTCTTTGATCCCTATCATATTATTAGTACTATCTGTCAAGGTTGTTTATTTTTGGTGAGAAGAATAAATTTCAAATACTTATTTAGATTTACTTTGTAAATGTGTCTTTATTGTTTATGCTACAACATAGCCACTGCATTTTCTTTGAGACTGGGATTAACTCCTCACCACTTCAACCATTTTGCTCATGACTCAGTCACACAGAACTCTTTGGCAACAGCAAGGATGAGGTTTGTGGGACAGGCCTAGAGAGAGCTCTCTGTGCCCACCATACTTTGAGGGACAACTTGGCCAGTGAGAGTTCAAGGCCTGTTTCATGATGAGTCATGAATTAGCAATATGAGTCAAGCTGGAATTTTTGCTCATATGCCAACTAGAAAGGAAGCAAGGCAGGTTAAGAGAGTAGTGTTTCCAACCCTCCCCTCCTTTTTTTTTAAAAAAATAAGCTCAAAATAAAGAAATGCAGCAACCTGGACAAACAAAAAGGATGAAAAATAAACATGCCAATAAGTAAGGGATCTGACTTTTCTGCTAGAGGCCTGCTCCAACACTATTTGAATTTCTCTAGCTGAAACTACTTAGATGTTTTTCCAGACTTTGGAATCTACAAAGGAAGCTTTTTTTTTTTAATGATGTATTTATTTATGCATACATTAGCTAGAATACAGGCCAGAGTTACAGGGGGTGAGAGGATTCACCAGACAGAGCCGGGAGCAGAGCAGGCAGATGGACTGAAATACGTTGCTGAGGGGAGCAGCGGGCAAGACAGGAGAAATCTGCTGTGCCATGTAGGTCCCCTCACTGGCCGGCATCGAACTTGTGCTGCTGTGCTGTGAATGCTTCACAGTGTGGAGCTCAACCCGCTGCGTCACCAGGGAGGCCCTTACAAAGGAAGCTTCTGAGTATATGAGTTCCTGCATGTCCAGCATTGCAAACCTCTCTTCAGTTCTCTTCCTGACCATTCATTTATCAGATGGCTTACTGTTGTATTATGAGCACTGACTAATATAATCAACACCTGACACACAGTAAGTGTTTGGTCAAAGTTAAGAAAAAGGTTCTAATTCTTTGACTCTTTTCTTGATTCTCATGACCAAACCCTGCTTCATACTCTGATCCAGCATTGGGTTTTCTATCTTTGAGTTCCCTTGCTTTCTTTGGACTATTCCTTGATTCCTTATATTTCCATCCTCATTTGGAGCTTAACGATTCGTATCCCCAAGGCTCTTTAAGGCTTGATGTCCTACTTCCTAAATAACTCTCTTATGGCTAATATATGATACTTGATACCATCCCTACTCTCCCATTTCCCTCCACATATGTCCACCTGCCATATCCAGGCTTCTCCGCTTCTCTATGACTTGTACCCCCTCTTCTTGACTGACTTCTGAAGTGGCATTGTCTAACTCCTGATTTTGTTCTTTCCCATCCAACTAGTCTTTCACTCACCATGAGCCAATCCAGAAATTATTTTAAAATCTTTGAAAAGCTTTTGGATCTGGGGAAATGGATTGCCAAAGTATGATCTTCACATGAAAGAACTTTATCTTTGACTTCTATATTAGAGAATATTCTGAGTCCTTACCAGATAATCTTTTCAGGACATATGCTAGTCCCTAGCAGTGTGTAAATGTGGTGATTTACATCTCTCTTCAGTAGTCTGAAAAGAGGCATGACCAGGATTTATATTAAGATATGGAATTAAGAGAGGAATTCCGATCCTTTCCCCCCCCTCTTTTCTTACCCCACCTACCACTTTCTCCATCAGCAGGGTAATACCTAAGTATAATTTTCAATTTCTTAGATAAGGAAATAAATAAAAGCTCTCAAAAAGCACAGTAAACCATTGGCCTGGCTTTTTTCTCCCTCATACCATCTTTAAAATTGGTGAAGCCTAAAGAACCCAATACTTCTCATTGAGCCTGAGGATGACAGAGGAAGCTAGTAACATGGCCCTTTGGGTTGGCGAGTAGGATCTGAACAGTTAACCAGTGTGGCAGGAGATAGGCTGAGTTTCATGCTTTGACCCAGCAATTGCACCCCTAATTGGGCACACAGTTGCACTTTCATGGCATTTAAACACTTTAAAGAGCCCATACTCAAGACAGAAGGTTACTGTATGTTTTCCTGAGGGTGTAGTCAGGGAGTAAAGAATGCAGGGGCTCTTTAAGCATAATTAGGCATTTAATTGCACATCTATACTCCATCGATGGTTTTGCACATGCATGTGATTATGATTCACTTGAAAGCACTCATTGATGATAGTCTGTATTCCATTTATCTACAAAGCAAATTAGGAAGGAAAATATTCAAAACATTTAATTCTTAAGCCCTATTTCTTTAGTTTCTTTTTAGTTCTAACTTTCCTTCAAGTTTCTAGAGAGTTAAAACAGCCGCCACCACAGGGAATTCCACATCTGACTTTTATAAAGCACATAAGACAGAATGTACATAACTGTGGGTAGTTTGCAATTAGAGCATAAGTATAGTACAAATGTGGTGTGTCTCATCTGCTGATATTCTCCTTCTTCCTCTCTACACAATTTTTAGATGGAGAAATCAAGGAACTGGAGTCAAAGCTTTTACCTAGTCACAAAGTAGTAGAGACAAGTCAGGAATATAAATTGTCTTTGTCATAATATTCTTTTCTTTCATTCAGTCAAGAGGCCAGTAACACATTTAACTCCATTCTTCTACAGTTAAGACGGTAAGCAATAGATAAACTCTGAGACTTCAGTTATATAGAAATGTGAGTTTAGATATCTCAGGCTAATTTCTGTTTTCATGTGTACCTCCCTGGTAGTAGCACTAAAAAATTTCAAATGAAGATTTTGGAAGTGGACCCATTGTTTTTCTTTTTCCTTTCTGCTTTCTATTTTTAGTTCTTATAGAGATTAATGTTCTTGGAATTTTACTTTTAGTCTACATGTGTCTTCCATACTTTTATTTATTTTATATCGAGGTTACATTGGTTTGCAATATTGTATATGATTCAGAGGCACAGGTACACACCTCCTCAGATGTGTTACCATATACCACCCACCACTAAGGTACCCCAAATTCTCCACTGTAGTTCACTGGGCCATCTCCATACCTTACTTTGCACCCTCCACCCTCCTTTGGTAGCTTTAATTCTTCAGTCAGATCTCTAGGAAAAATGTACATATTCAATTTACCAAAAACCACCAGAGTTATTTGCATAAATGTTTGCAACACTATGCTCAAACCACTTGCTGCTGTCTTTCCCCTCCGTTTCTTTTATAATGTGGCTATCTTGAGAAACTTGTGTAAGGAGTGGTCTTTAACCTGGTTTTGGCTTAATTTTTGATTTTGGCTTACTATAAAGTTCAAGAATGTGTCACTCAGTAAACATGAACTGTAAAGTTTCTAGGAGTTAACTTGGAATTTTATGGAAATTTAGAGAATATTTTAGAGAATGCCTGAACCATTACCATGGAACCAGGGCTTTTTGGTCATGACTGTGTTTGTTAGAGATAGATTTATATTGGGCAGACAACAAATGCTTACTAGTAATATTAGATATGGGTATCTAATCCTTTCTTAACAAGCAGTAAGTGGAAACTCAGATGCAACCGAGTTTGTCAAGAAGTTCTTAAAAGGCTCTGTGTAGAGGAGTCACCAGCATGGAGGGGCGTCTTCAATATATGGCGATCCAGGCCCTCTGAATCAGAAATTCCAGGATCAGGTCCAAGTATCTATATATTCAAAATGTTCTTTTGTGATCCTGATGCTTATGCTCTGAGGAACCATATGGCCAGGAAAATAGTCTCTGTTGTGATCCTCCCTGAAATGTTTCCTCTTTCCATGGATGTTATATTGGGAATCATAGCGCCTGAAGAAATGGATTCAGTTTAGGACTGTACAATTTATTAGAAGTTGTGTGAATGTGGGCAGGTTTTTCTTTGTCTTTCAGCCCCCTTGCTCTACCAGTGACATCATAAAAGGTGACATCATAGTAAGTGTTGCTGAGATTAAGAGATGACTCAAGAAACTTAGCAGTGTGTCTGGTAGAACCTAGCCAAAAGTAAGCCTCATGACATGAATATTCCTGTAATTGTTCTGATAAATTTGTGTCTGTTGCCATTCTGTTTAGGAGGAAAGTCTTGTATTGGGTTCTCACTATGTTTTGCAGAGAGGCACTACATCTTATGCTTACTAAACAATGAAAGTAATAAAGAAACATAATTTCCTTCAAATATGTTTTACTCTTTGACTCAGCTCTATGTGTCTTACACTAAATGCAGCATTGTTTTGTCAGCCTAAATAGGAATAGAGTAACTTCCAAATGGGTCTAAGCAAAAAGTGGATTCTCTCACGGGGAGGAGGCATGGGCACCTTATATTTTCCTGTGTAAAACCATTCTACCTGCTCTTACAGGACAAGGCGTCAAGATGACCATTTCATGTCATTGAACACGCTGTCCTGTATGGATATGCTTGGATCTTAATGTCACTTATCCTGCTGTATTTTCGGTTCCTTCTGGGTAGCCTTATCCTGCACAGGACTTCACAGCACTCTGAGAACAGTGAATGTGTGTGCCAGGCAGCCCTCTGGCACAAGCATGGTTTGTTTACCATTCCGGTTTAAATTGCCTCTCTTATGTAGCAGTATTTATATGTATAACAAATGGGCCTGGCTAATTATGTGGTTCTTAGGAGGAATTGAGTCTCTGCTGGAACCAGCCCAGTCTCTGCCCACTATTTATAGCCTTCATATGTCCCAAATTTTCCAGTTCTGATTTCAAATATTCTATCCCACTGTCTCCAGAAGTACACTTTATGCTTGTCAGACCACATGTCAATTTATGGTTTGAGAAATATAGTCACAGTATTATAACTACCACCCTAAACACCATATTTTCTGACTGTGAGATTGGAACCCTGCCTTTTGAAAACAAATTGGACATACTTGGGAAGTGTAAAAAAATATTTTCTTCTTCAAATATACTTGGTAAGTAATTGACTCTTCTTCACCTAAACACTAGATATGGCCTTAAATGACTATATAACAAAGACTGATGACAGTTGTCCTTGAGATAGTGCCTTTTACATGGAGTGTGACCAAAGCTAGTGGAAAAATGAATAGGCTGAATGATTTTATAGAGACTTTCATAATATGTTCAATTACAAGACTTTGATCTGGATATATTATATTTCTGCCCAGTCATATAAAGGCAGAAAATTTCGCTAAATCAGTAAGAAAAGGACAGATTTTTAATACTGCTTGGCTCCTATTTGTAATTAACACCATGACAGGCACTTATGTATTTTTGTTCAGTCCTCAGAAGAGCACTAGAGCATAGGCAGAATAATCTTCATGTCACAGATGGGAGATTTGAGACTCAGAGATCACTAGATCTTGCTTGGGACACTCAGAAAGCAAGCAGTCTGGTTGGAGTTAGAACTCAGACCAGAGTGACCACGGAGTCTCTTTATAAATCAGTATTACTCTTAATTTTCCTTAGAGTACCATGGAATTTAACTGAGGTCATCTCTTATCAGTCCCAAGCTCCCAATTACTAAGAGATAATTGCCAATGTAACTGGTATGGTTCATGCTCTGCTGCCATTGACAGCAAAGTTCCTTGTCCTATGTCTCTGTGCTGGGGTAGACACGTGTGCTTGAGGGCATGTGTAGGTGGAAGATTTTAGAGGCCCTGTGGAAAGATGCATTATGCAATCTTGTGTCTTGTCCATGATGGACCTCTCCAGAGGCTCTGAATGATTGGATTCAATCTTCAAATATTATATCTCCAATAACACGTAGTCCATAGAACTGTATGTTTCTATGGAAGAGCTTCCTACATAATTTCTCCCCATCCCACATATGCCATCAGGTAGCATTAATATTATTAGTGCACACAGGTGATTGCTGACTCTGTCTTTTTAGATACAACAACCTCTATCTATGGAAAATGGTCTTGCTGAAATGATTATAACTACAAAGATGTGGAGAGCAAGTTCTGCAAGAGTATAGACTCTAGGGCCTAGAACAGTGCCTGATCCAAAGTTGGTGTTCAATAAATTTTGAGCAAATTAATCAATAAAGAACTCAATGGCTGTCTTTTAAAACTTATTACAGAAAAATTCACAGCCTATTGCAGTATTTTATAAACTGGCAGACATTCTGCTTAAGAGAGAAGAATCTTTATTAGTTCCTGTTGATAGCAGTCTGGGTTGTCTTACGTTCTCTGGACGCTGCCATGACCATGCTAGCAATGACACCCAAATATCCCATTGTTGTGCTGATATATAATAGGCTGGTGATAATGCATTAACAAAACCATAGCTTATAAATGGCTAAGAAAATGAATTAAAATATTGCCCTTCATTACGGGATATTCATAAATAGGAAAAGTATCTATTAAGTATACTGTTTTCAACTTAGTTGTTGAGGGAGTCAAGCATCAAGCCCAATAATATGTACCCTTCAGAGTTGTATTGCTCACTCCGCTGATATTACCAGAAGCTTTGCTTCATGAATAATTTTCTCATCCATCTGGAGAATGCACAAAAGTGGCTTCTTGGAGAATATTGGTAGGAATTACCATGACCTTTGAGCCCTGGAATAATCTAAATTAAGTAACCATGAAATAATTCAAAATTTTCTCAGAAAACTGGGGTGGTACCTGGGTTTAGCCATTACATCTTTTTCACTTTTCATGCTAAAAGCATACCTGCCTCTGGAGAAGAAAAAGGAAGAGTCTGAACTTAAAAGCCACTAGAATGACCTCTGAATAATCAGATATAATTGCACTGTTTATTTTGAAGGGACAAAATAAGGGCAGTGGATATTCTCCTGAAGTATAAGAGATAATTTGGGGGAAAAATCATAAGTTTTTAATCTTTCAAAATGGCTAGAAATCCATAATCAGATTGAAAACCCCTTCCACCACATAGCATCATGCAGTAAACTTTAGAGGGAGTTGTTGCACAAAAGACAGAGGCCCCAACCTACACCAAATATGGCAAAGATTGCAATAAGGAAAATGGAGACTGGATCCTGTGCTTGGTATGGTGGGGTATATTTTAAAAATCACTTTGCTAGAGTAAAAAGTGAGGAATTGACTCTTAAAAAAAGATAATTAAACTTTTTCCTTTACCTCCTGGAGAGCTGCCCCCACCTCAAGATGAAGAAGTGATCATTTACCTTGGGTTGGCTTGACAGCTGCTAAAGGGGAGACCCTTTTGGTTCTACATTCAGTGGTCTCACATAGAGGCAATCACAGGATGGAGTTCCCTCCTGCTGGTAAACTACAATTCCATCTGGCAAGGGAGCTAGAAGGAGAGAAAGGGCAGTGGAGGATGGGCATGAGGAGATGGGGTTACGTGTGTGCCAGGCTGCACTGTGCACTGCCTGATGTTGTCCCTTTTAATCACACAGAAGCAGGATCCCTGGTTTGCCCTGATTACTCCCATCCACCAAAATCTATTACAAACCAGAAGCTGGGGGTAAGGAAGGTAAATGACCCAAGAATGAAAGAAGTGAAACAAAATTGACTTGATTCTGTAAAAGGCACTGAAAAATGTTTTAATGATTTTTTTTTTTTTTACTGAATATGCTGAAAACTGAATTTCCTGTCATGTAAATTCTTTTTCCTCACCTTCAAAATATCTGAGCTGTTGTGCAGATATACACATGACCTAAGATTGTATTCCTTTTTCTAACTTTAATTCAACGATGCCTCTGAAAGTCTGAGACATATAAAATATGTCCCTGTGTGATGCTTCTGAATTCGAAATGTGGACTTTGTGAAGAAGAAAGCCCTATTCATGATCTGATGGATTCTGCTTTAAATGATGAAGCAAAAAAATGGACTTTCTTTCCTGATCTGGTAATGCTGACTTCAGATTAAGTGTACTGTGTTATCCAAAAGGAGTTTGGTGGAAAATCACATGAGTTAGGTTATAGTCTAGCGTGGTGCCTAGAAGATAGTTATTGCTCAATCAGTGTTGTGGAATAAATAAGTGAATGGCCAGGAGCATTTAGCATTCATTTGAGGGCTGAACACATCAATACTCTTGACACAGCTATGGAACTCAATCAACTGGTGGCCTGAGGGAACACTTTACCATTATAATTTGTTACTGATACAACTCATGGGGCAGATGCTCATTATAAGACAAGAAATTAATGAGGCCAAGGATCTCCGTTTAATGCCTCCAGGGGCCAGTTATCTTTGCTCTGTTCATGGCTGCATCTACAACCCATAACCTTTGCCAGCTGTCACACACCAGGGTGAGCACTTTGTCACACAGAGGTCCAAAAAGGAAATTGTGAGTGGAATAGCTCAGACTCATTACCTCTTAAGAGAAATAAAGCTTAAAGGCCTGCTCTTCAGAGTGGTCCGTTGTAACAATTGAGTACATGAAGACTAGCACCTTTTGTAGCCCACTGGACAGAGGCTGTAAAGCATATTGTGGTTCTGTGTGTGTGGTGCCCTGTCGGGTTGGCCGTATTTGCTAGCCACATTTGCTGAACATGGAGTAGCTCCAAAACCCTGACTCTAGTGAAATGCTCAACCCAAGAACTCAAAATGGACTTGGGTGTATCACAAACACTCAGGCCTTCCAGATATTCCCTTTTTCTAAACCCATATATTTTAGAGTATTCCAATATTACCTAGTAACATTCTTCGAATAATAGACTAGTATATTTTCTTCCTGGCAAGTTTCACCTTGATCTGCATTATCATTTAGGCCCCATCTGAAAACACCATTCATTTAAATAAGCAATAGAAACTGAAATAAAATTCCATTCATGCTTAACTCTCCAATGTGGTTTGGAAATGCTTTCTTCTTTAGCCAGTCTTATGTTACATGCTGGATGGTCTTTTCTTTGACCACCTCATAAAAAAGGGCTCATAAATACTTTTCATGTGTTATTTAAACTAGCGGTACTCCCTGAGGCACTGTGCTCTTATTTTTTTAAAGTCCTTTGTGTATTTCTAAAGCATTTCTAAACCAGTAGCGGAGGTAAAGGCATAGTCTCACTTGAGAGGGCCATGTTCTATCACTATCAGGCCACAAATTTCCTTTACTGATAAAAAGAATTCATTTCTCAGCAAAATGTTGCCTGATTTATACTTTCTTTCTAAAAATAATCCTTTGTAAGCTCTAAGTGCCAGAATGGAATGTATATATCTTTTCTTGATGCTTCTGATACTGAAATCGTGACTTTTTAGCAAAAGGATGTTCTATAATGTTCTGATAAATGGGAGCTTGATTTTCTTTTGATGATCTATCACTGCTGAATAATGAGGCAAAGAAGTGGCAGCCTGGTGCTTTGCTTGCTGTGCTGTGTGCCATGGCCCTGGCTTGGAACTGAAATGGTCCATCCATTCTTTCTAGCAGGTTAGAGTGGGGTCACAATTGGCACTGCTCCAGTGTTCTGACACATGTTTCTTTTTCATAGTTTCTTAGCTCTTCCCTGTTTTCTTATGCTTATCTTTCTTACTCTGAAATAAAATTTGGTTGCTTCTGCTGCTGCATCAACCACTATGGTCCTCATTTCATTTTCACATGAGATACAACTGCTTCCTTCTCCTTTGCTTTAGTCATGAAGTCATGAAGGACTAGTCCTGCTTCCCTTGAAGTACAGAAATCCTTCCTTCAGTAATCCACATGGATGCCCCTTCTTCTGTGTTTCTTTCTGTAATATTAGGAGAAAGTGGTTTTCAGCTTTGCTGTTTGTATACAAACATGAGATATTTTGTACACAAAAATGAGAGATACTTGGCACAGCTCGCATCTTCTTCCTTCTCTTGGCATTTCTTATAAAGTTGACAAATTCTGTGAAATTTGTATACTTAATTTTGCTAGACTCCTTAAGGATTAGAAAAACTTCAGTTCTAAGTTTTCAACTGCCTTTTTCAATCATCCTCCTTCAGTCTATATATCCTAATTCATATGAGCAGAAGTAACTTGTCTTCAAAATTATTTTCAATAGCCTCCTTTTCTCTACCTACATTTAATATTTCTTATTCATTTAGCAAAACTCTACTGAGCAGTAGACAGGCTAGGTAATTGTGGTACAGATATGAACCAAATAACACCTTTGATTCTTAGATAACACTTAAGTATATAAAATATCCTTCAAATAGTACACATTTCCAAGTTAATGCTCCAGTTTATTTCCTTTAAAAACTATCCACACCCTTTAATCGTGAAGAATCCTGATTCTTCAAGTGCTGCTATTTCCTAGGGTCCTTGTTAGAGTAACTCCTGTAAACTTGTTAGAAATGCACTCTGGACCCTGTACTTATCTACTTAGTTGAAGCCTAAGTAGGGTGTAGGGCCCCAAAATTTGTGTTTTAGCAAAACCTCTAGGTGATTTTCTTGCATATTCAGGCTGAGAACCCCTGTCTATAAACTCACTATATAGTCTCTCAAGTTTGATACTCCTTAGCCCCCTTTATTTCTTGTCATTAAAATATACCTGGTTTTAAATTCAGACCCCTGTGTCTTACTGGTCTAACATCCTAATTGGTTTCTTAACCATCACTTACTTTCCAAACATACTCATCCTGTGTATAGTTAGGCAAGCTTTCTCCCTATTTTAAAATTCTTGTCTTCTGTGCAAAACAATGAATAAACCAAACTTTCCCCTTGGTTCTTTGTTACTTTCTGGATAAATCTAAACTGAAAGGTGTAAAAGGTGAAATGAATTCACAGCCTTGCCTCAGCTGCCTTTTGTGTAGTCAGTCACTGCTTTGCTCTGGTCCCTAAATCTACCATCATTATTGCCTAAATCTGCCATTTCATGATTGCCTCTGCAAATAACTCTTGATTATCAATACACAATCGCCACATTTCCTTCAGTCCCCACTGTTCTGTCCTTGCCTTTTCTCTGACTGGCAGAATGCTTATCCTTTGGGGGCTAGGACACAAATGTCTCTTCCTCTGTGAAGCCTTCTCTGACTTCCCTGGAGAGCTAAGTGCTCCATTACCTCCCATGGCATTCTGTGAATACCTAATGGAAACACATCCTTTTTGAGAAATTAGAACATAAGGCCTGAAAAGTTAAGATTTGCCCAGGGTCACATAGGTAAACAGTGACAGAGTTAAGAGTGAGTGGGAGTCTCCTGGCTACTAGTGCAAGAGCAGCAACTCTGTGTTTACAAAATCCTCTTTGGTGTGAGTAGTGGTGCAGATAGTGGGCAATTTTTCTTTTCTTCAGACATTACTAGTAAAATCCAGGAGATTCTTCATAATCCTACTTGAATTGGGAACCTTTGTTTTTGCTAAAATGAGAGCAGGGGAAATTTGAGGATCATTTTATGCTGCTAAAGTCTCCTGCTGAATTCCCATACTATCAAGATTCTCTTACAACATCTGGCCACTTTACAGGGCATTTCATGGAGCAAATCAATTAACATGAAAAAAGTCAGGGCTAAAAGAAAGAAAATATTTGAATGGTAGCATAGCACTCTCCAAATTCCCTGAGAGACAGTTGATGACTGAGTTGCACTAAAACCTTGTGACGAATCACTTCTGTAGAATACAACATAGAGTTAAACAAAATATAAACATTTTATTTCCAAACTTAGGACAGGATCATCAGATTCTTTAGACCATCGACAAAATATAAAGAGACATCATTTCATGTGAATACCCTTAGCTTTACCACTGATTTATCCTCTGTAACAGTGGGGTCTGAGACTAAGATTGTGGGTTGAGAAATTACATTTAGCCATTAAAACCCTGGGGGTAGTTTTTTCAAAATTTAGTCATTGGATTCTGGCTAAACAGTACAGGGAAATCTTGGCAGTGGCTCCTGCAGCCACTTGAGCAGTGCTTGATGTTCTGAAAACATAGAAGCTGTTTCCACTTGTGAAATTAAGTCTTGGTAAATTCACTTCAAATAGTTCAAACTGGTTGTTCCATAGAGCTTCAGAAGGTAGTGTGTTTATACTCATATACAGAATTGTGGAGTCATTCAGTTATATGTCCATTTTGAACATGTAAATACCAGATGTTGATATAGCTAATGAGAATAGTGCTTGACACATAGTAGGCATCCAATATATAGGTTGTAGAGTAAAGGACTGTCATTAAAGAATAGTGATGATGCTTCAATGACCATATTAACCTAGTTTAGTCAACATTTTATAAATTTGGTCATATTTTGGAAAGTACATCATTACTCAGAGTCAAAGAAACCCTTACTATAAGGAGAAAAGATAGCACTTCTCTTGTAGGACTGATTAAGGATTAAATCAAGTGACATGTACAAAGTAACTCTATCACTAATTAGTACTGTGGAAATAAATGTATTTTAATTTGACCCCTTTCCTTTATCTGTGAAATGGGGCTGAAAACAGCTGGTTTATGAATTTCCTTAAGTGCCATTGAGGATCCAACAAGGCATAAATGTGAGCATACTTACTAAGCAGTAAATGTCATCCGCTATAAGTCACTGTTATCCCATGCATTTGTTAAAGAGTTTTTAAGAAAATGCCCTTTCCCAGGACTTCACTTCATTATGAATGAAGTGAGGATCTTTAGGTTTAAAATGACTTTGAGGTCACAAAGTTTCCTGTCCTTGTCTCCAAACCAAAATCAAATGAATTTGCTAGTAAGTACCTTCCTAAAATATAAGGAAGGATCTTCGCCATCACTTAACTTGTATGAACAATATTGAGAGTGAAGAGTCAGTCCCCTTCAAGTATTCCATTAAATGGGGGACAGGTTCCCTCCTTTTAAGTCTCTTAGGGTCATACTTTCCATCTTGTGATTCACAACACTCTTTTCCCAGTCCTTCTCCCCAGACTCCCAAACCCCTCAACACACAGATTGAAGTGATGTCGACTTCAAGCTTTGCTTTCCCTTTCTCATTTCCCTAAACCTTGTCCCATGCTGTGGATGGTAATGGGCTATGATCTGTTGGAAATAGTAATGACTCCAAAATAGAGCTTCACAAGTTTGAAAAATTGAGCCAAGCTGCATGATTTTCTAAACATTCCATCGTATTAATACCTTGTGGGTCTATGGGGACCTTCATCTAAATCTCTCCACACACTTGTCTGAGTTTGGTTAATCCTCAGTATAGCCATGGTGAAACATTCCCACATTTTGGAGGGCTGTGAAGAAAGCCCCTGCTCAACCAGGACTCTGCTAGGAACCTGGGTGAGAAAAGGAAATGGCTCTGCTCTGAGTCCTCCTGTCTCTCAGCACATGCGAACATGCTCAGCACAGGCCGTGAGGAGAAGACAAGGAAGTTTGTTTCAAATCAAAATAAACTTTCAAATGGAACAAGAAACATATTGCTTTATTTTTCATAGCTGAAAGATTTCTGTATTTGCCAAACAATGGAATCAAAGGAATCTGTCTATAATCAACTGCTCTGTGTTGCCTCTGTCTGGAATGCTCCCCATGACCAAATAGTTAATAAGGTAATTCATTCAATACACTTTTACTGAACACATTTCAGGTACTGTCCTAGATATTAGAAGGAAAACACATTAAGTGGGGGCAAAACAGTGTCCCTTGCTCTAAAGGTAGTTCAGGGGAAAATATTGACAAGTTATAAAAATACCATGAGGTAACATATATACACAATATGAATGTTTGTGAGTTCATTCTTTAACCTACAAAATGACTTCTTTCAGGAAACCTTCCCTGAACTTCCTCTATAAAATCATTCATTCCTCTGAAATGCAGTAGCATTGTATCCTTGGTGTTTGTCTCTTCTTACCTGTATTATGATCATATATGTGTCCATATATGGACCATATATCTGACCATATACACACCCACAAATACATACACACACATGCACACACATTATTTCCCTAAGTAATCTCTAAGTCTGTTCAGTATAAAATTTCTGATTTATGTTTACCTTCTGTGTACCTAGCAGAGTAACTTGCAAATAATAGCACTTAATGCTAATGTCAATTGAATGAATAAAGAATAAACAAGTTGTGTTTAAAACAAAGTAACTATAAATCTTTGTTCAGTAAATATCAATAGTAGCTGGTCAAATGTTGGAATGAAGGAAATAAGGGCATCTAAATATGTAAGATCTGAATATCTAAAGGGAGTTTTCAACTAATACATATTAATGAGAAGATTAAATAAGTACAACTGGTTAAAATGATTTTTTTCTTATGTAATCATTCCAGAAGATAAATAACAAATGAATGGGAACCCTAAACCACTCAAAGCTCAATACAAACCCATAGTGTATCTGTGATTTGTATTGTTCTTTTGTAATAACAAACTTAAAAGATAAAATCTTATTCCCTATTTTCTCTCCTGCTCTAAATTAGTGTCTGGTGAGTGAATTGGGACCACTTTAACTTTCTCATGGTGCATGTTTTGTGCTATGAGTCAATCTCATGGATCTATGTAAATTTGGAGTAGAATTATAAATTACAGATGAAAAGATATGAGAAACAGTAGAAATCCACAAAATTGTACATATGACACAGAAAACTTGAAACAGGCATGTGAAAATAAGCATAAACAAAGATGCTAATATCCAGGAAATAACCGGCAGGATCCAGGTGAACAAATAAATTCCAGAGCCTAAGTGTCTGGGTGATGATATAATATTATCCATAATAGACTAAGCATGCTAGAAAAAGTGTTGACTCATTTTCTGGAGTTCCTCACCAGTTTGGAAGCATGCTTACATGAAGCTTAGTAACAAAGTGTTTAATTTCCCTTCCATGGATGCAGAACATATTTGGAACTTAGAGCCGTTGCATTTGGAACTTAGAGCCGTTGCTGCCTAGTCTGCTAGTGCTTCTCTTCTTTACTGGATTGGGGAACTAGCTTTGCAAAAGGCTTAGCTTGGTGGACTCACATACCAGATGGGAGACAGACAGAGGCTCTCTTTCCTGCTGTGATGAAGGTTGGAACTACTTTGTATACTACTGGGATTCCCTTTCAAGGAATATCTTGGACTAAACTTTTTCCTGATGGATTATGTTTTGGATCATCCTTTACCAAGAATATAATCATGGGCTGTTAACATTTTTTTGGACCTTGATTTGGCTGCTAACTATAGTGTTTTTGGAAACCTGTTTTCATTTAATTTCATTTCCCTTCTTCCTGTTAAGCACATCATTGGGCTACAAGAGAAGAACCTCAGCTTTTTGGAAGTGTTCATTTTCTGTGCTGCTGCTCAATTCATATTGGATGCTGGAGTTGAAAAGAATTGAAACACACTCCTGACTTCTGTGGTTCCCAGCACTGGAAAGCTAGTGGATCCATACCCTGACCTGCCTTAGGTGGTTAGCACTAATATTGAAACAATGGTCATGTAATACTATCATAACATTACATAAGTCATTTCCTTCCCTTCTAGAATGTGGAGGGATATATGAGAAGCAAAGAAAAATTTGTGATCCCACTACTCATATTTTCCACAGGCCTCCAATTATCCTTTCATCTGTACCAAATATTGAGGATGATGTTAAAAACTTGTGTGAGAATCTGGCTGAGTTTTGTAAGTTAATGTTGTCTCTGGTCTGGTTTCTAAAACCATTTTGGTAATTTGGAAGATTTGCCAGTGAGAAACGATAGTTCAATAGAAGTTGTCAGTTTAATTCTTAAATAGTGGTTTTCTGTGGTTGATTTGGTGTTGCTTTCAGAGAATCAAAACTTTCACAGCAGGATTTCTGCTTATTCCTTTTAGGCAAATGTGTCTGGCATTCGTGTGACAAATTAGTAATATTTTTAGAAAACGTAAGATTTTCATATGAGAGAAACACAATGGAAAAAAAGAAAGTCTCGGGGAGTGAACATTATTCTTAGACTTAGTCCTGTGAATCTAATGGGAGATAGCTTTTCTTTTGATACCAAATAAGAGGTAAAATAGACTAATTTCATTCATTCATTCAGTAAATACCTGTTGCCATTGTGAGACAGCATTCTTATACTAACAATACAGAAGATAACAAAACAAACAACTGTTCTCATAAAACTTTGTCTAGTGAAATCATGTGCAAGCTGTATTCAATTTGAATAGAAACATGTTATCACTAAGCTTTGTTTTCAAAAGCCACCATGAAAATTATCTGAGGTGGAAGATTGTGGTGATTTGGTGGTAGATATAGTGTGGTAACTTACATCTGAAGAGGTGTGAACCCATCCCCCTAAATCATATACAGTGTTGTAAATCAGCCTTATCCCATTAAAGAATAATACAATTAAGAAAAAGGAACATAAAATCTGAAAGTGACTTTTTAAAAAAGTTGTGACAATGGCTATTGAATTTTCAATCTCTCATTTTTATAAGTGAGATTTTCCAGAAAAGTCTGGAAGAGGTAGACTACATAATGATGATATAAACAAAGTGTTAAAGAGACAAGGTATAAGAATAGGGTGTGCATGGGTGCCATGATGACAAGCAGACCCTTAGAAGGGATTCATTGGTCCAGACAGGTGTGTGCCTTCTTTCCTTAATACTCCACCCTGCTTACCAAATATTGGTCAGAAGAGTTTGTTTCCAATCGGTGAATTTGCTATTCTGACAGATGTGTTCCATGCTAAAACTATCACTGAAGCAGTGAAGCTTACCACCTCCTATCCCTGCCTGTTGTCAGTGCCCTGGGTCACTGCCATTCCCCCATGAACTCTGCACCAAACAAAATCCTGTCTATTAGACTCTTTGGATATATGTAGACCATTAACAAAGTGATGAAAACATCTAGTACAAAAAAACCAGAATGGCACATTTTGCCTGTGATAAACAAGGACCAGACAGTAACTGGACTTTGTAAATAGTTCCCCTCAGGATCCCCACCTCCCTGCTCCAAACAAGTAAAATGAAAATGAATGCTAGCAGCTTTCCTATTTTCTTTCTTCACTCTCTGATAGATGTTAGAGATGCTGTGTGTGAAACTGAGGGGTACTGAGGGACCTTCAGCTGTTAAAGAAAAAAATTACATTTTTCCTGTTCTAAAAGTGTCTGGCCATCTACACCCATCAAACTGGTTGTCAATTGTGCAGAGGTCTTTAATGAGTGAGAGAGTTAAAGGAAATATATAGAGAAAAAGAATAGGAGAGAGTCTCCTGATCAAATTCTGAAAGTCATCTATCCCCTCATAGGCAAATTCCCAGGTACACCCAGGTCAGCTGAGGCCTGAAAACTTTCCAGGAGGCCAAGTTATCTCCTACAATAACAGCTTGGGCAGGACTCAGGAGATTGAGAGAAGAGGAGAGACCCAAAATTCACAATGCACCATCAAGCTAGATTATCTACCAAAGGTCAAGATGATGGCTGCCATTGCTGTTGAAGAATCTGTCTGCCAAAGTCCAGAGTGCTGATGTACCAGAGCAGCTTCAACAAATGTCCCCCCTTCCTCCTTCATGCCACCTCAATACATATATCCACCTGGTTCCTTCCAAGCTGCCCCCCATACGAGAAGTCTGATTCATGGCATGTTGGGAGTTATAATCCAAGGTGTATGATATGTTGGTGGCATAGAAGCAGGGGTAGTTAGGATAGTGCCCACTCTTGTGGTCTTGGTGAGGCCCTTTCTCTTTTCATGATGTCATGTCCTGTAACATTGGGAGAGATTTGGTGTCCCACATGTTTACCAGTGAGCCATTTCAGTGCTGACATGTTTAAGAAAGATTGCTGGCGTGTAATGGTTTTTACTTAAATAGCAACAGATATCACCTCTTTCCATACCACAGTTTGGCAGAGGTGAAAGTTAATGCTATCTTTTCCATCCTGGCATCCAAGTCAAGATGATCACTAATTGGAATTTTTCAGTGGATCAAAATAGTCAACAGCACACTTGAATAAATGACATCTGTCATTTAATTGCCAATCTTGATCTTAGGGAAGCTGAATCCTACCAGTGTTTCCTCATAAAACACAAGGGTAGGACTCATTAAATAAGAAATAAACAACTAGCATACTATCCCTTTTTCCCCTGTAGACAAGCACAGGTTCTCAGCTTGTTAATTAACATAAGTATGGAAATTTCTTGGTTATTCTCTTAGGTTGCAGAGTGTGCCTTTGATGTAAGCCACTCTGTTGAGTGCTTAGACATTGAACTAATGAGATTTTACTGTTTTAAGCAGCTGGTCAAATCTGGAGGCCTCTGGAGCCTAAAGGTAACTGCTGATTTATAAGGATCCTGTAATATATGCAGTCTTGGCTGATGCTTTTGTTGTTGATTTAGGCTCCAGTAAAGGTGTAGATTTTGTGATGCCATAAAAATGTCAAGTGATTGATTTGAGAATATGTAATACCTAAGGTAGACCCCTCTAGAAGCCAGCATCTTGTGTGGCTCATATTTGAGAATGTTCTAGGGAGGCTAGGTTTTTAGTGTGGCAACATGTTATAGAAGAGGAGGGTTTGGAAGAAATGACTGTTTACAACTGGGTGGAGTGAAAAGAAAATTTTGAGAACTATAACTCCTATTTTCTCCTTTCTTCCCTTCCTTGTTGGTAAGAATATTATAGCAAATTATAGAACTCATATCATGTTACCTCTGTTCTGTATTTCTGTAAAACATATGAACATATTCAAAATGATAAGCAGAAAAATTTTTTGGTAGGAGCTAAGTCCCAATCAAACTTCAGATTTTTTTATTGTCTGTCTGTACAATTAATTCGTAGCAGGATCCAAGTAAGGTAACACATCATTATTTGGATGCTAAATATCAATACAGAAACATCTTTCCTATGATGCTGGTACTTTTATTTCCATTGACAAAGCAAAGGTTTAAGATGACCCACAGGGACTGAAGAGAAATGATGGTCTCTTGCAGAGTCTGAATCTGTTTCTACTTGGCTTCCCCTTTTTTCTGACCAATTCATTCTTGCTGTTGAAGTTGGGCTATTTCCTCTGGGTATCTTCCTTCCCATTTTACTAATTTATCCTAATTGAGCCTTAGTAGAATTTCAGAAGATCAGAGTTCTGCTAGTATTGCCTTCATGTTACATGCCTTTGTAGCTTTTTTTCCTAAATTATTTCAGAGTAAATAGTGGGAGAATCATAGAAATTGTCAGCCTCAGAGCCTTGAGGGTTGGTTGGCTCCATTATTATTTTTGTTAGTTTCCAGGACTCTCTGGGATATTCTAGTTCTTTGGCTCTGTGTGTGAGAGAGGAAGACTGCTGGTAAGGGGATAAATAGGACATATTTATTTTTCTGTTCTTTTAAATAGAGATAAGAATTCAGTATTTAAGCTAGTAGCTAGGCTCGATGCATAGAGGAACAGAAATTTTAAATTGTTAAATTGTTTTCGTTAGTACAAGTCCAGAGAGTGAAATTTCTTCTCAGGTAGTAGCAGGAAGAGCGCAGGGGAATCCCCTGCTGGTGGAAAGGCAGGATCAAAGAAAACACAGGAAGCATTTCACGTGTCCATAAAAACCTCTGTTTTACCTCTGTTCATCTGGCCTGGCATTCCATCTCTCCCAGAGGCAATCCTATCCTCAGCCATGCCGTTACATCCTGCCAAGAACAGGTGGGATGTTGAAACCAAGATACCAAAGTCTGCATTGCCCGATTTATAACTTTAGAGTTGCCTCTTGGACTTTTCCATTGGTGTATTAATTTCCACTCTCCTATTCTGGCTCCATCCTTTCCTGGCCACTGAATTGTGTGGGAGACTTCTGTAGCACCCTGACATTGCACTATGGACTTGCCAGTTTACATCAATTAGGCCTGAGCACTGTTCAGCCATTTCTCCCCATGGGATCTTGCACAAACCCCTCAGATCCCCAGAGCCTGCTTTTCTCATGATAAAACCAGTGTGATAAAGATCTAGCCCCTAGGGTTAGGTGCAACTAACCCTTGCTGATGTTTTGTGTCAATTGTTTTGGGGAAACTAGTATAAACAAATTTCTTTTTTCCCCCTTTTTTCTCTCCAGAGTCCTAAAATTTTCAGTTTCTTCACATCTAGCTAATGCAATTTCTTTATTATGATGGTGATTTTGATATTCAGCTGACCAAAAACACTAATTCCCTTCATTTCAAATCTGGCACCACTTCTTTTCACTTAGAAATGATTGAAATCTCTATTCTTTGAATTCCCATAAATTGTTATTTCTTTGGGGATACTCAGTATGGCCTTTACAGCATCCTGCTTTTCTTCTGTTCCTCTCTTACATTCCTTGTTTCTCTCACTGGATCTTTAAAACTTGGCCTGTCTTTTTTTTTTTTAAGATTTTATTTATTCATGCATACAAGAGCTGGGGTACAGGCCAGAGGCACAGAGGGTAAGAGGATTCACCAGAGACAGAGTGGGGAACAGCACAGGCAGATCAACTGAAATACACTGCTGAGCGAACTTCTGTTGCAGTGGCTATGGAAGCCCCACAGTGCAGGGATGCTCAACCCTTGTTCCATAGGGAGGTCCCCAACAGGGCCCTGTCTTTTAAAGTCTTGAACAAGAGCGCCCACCCACCTCATTGTGCCTGGCATAGTATTTCTGTTACAGGGCAGAGAGAGGAGCACTCCAGAACCTTTAAGCTTGTCATTTTTGAATGGGTTTTGTTATTTGCCACATTAAGACAAATATATAAAACTTTTAATGGAAAGGAACTTTAATACAATTAGAGTCCAATACAGAAAGGACAAAGAACATGGTTACTAAGTTAAGTATTTAAAGTTACCCATCTCCTTGAGGGTAAAAGTCCAGTCAAATAGGATTGGCCCAAAGCAAGGCCCAAAAGTCTGCCACATGTCTAAAGAACCTTTCAGTAGAGGCCCACAGAAAATGGTAAGAAAGTGTTAGACAAATCTGGGAGGAAAAGAGCAAAATCAAAATTAAGATGAAAGCTGCCATTATTATTAAGCTTTCCACAGGTCTCTCACCCGCATCTGTTCCAACCAGTCCAAGACCAAAAAGCAAGCGCAGTTTCTTCACATGTCGCTCTGCTCTATGTGCCTTTTCCAGGTCTCCTTGCTGCTCTCCATCCTGCTTCCTTTTTTCTTCCTTCTGTCCTCCTCTCTGCAGAATTTTCTTTCCCTCCTCAGCTCCACCCACTAAGGGTGGAACTGGGATTCTGGAACTTCTCCCTTTCCTGGGGACAACCCTGTTACATTTCGAGCAAACAAAATACTCAATTTGCTTATACTCCTGAAGTGTGACCCCTCAAGGGCATTGTAGGAGCAGAGTGGTCTTTGATTCCCAGTTAATCTAGTTTTGATTCTCTTGCTAGTTGGGAGGAGGAACTTAAAAAAAGAGCTGGAAATATTTGTACCACCATTGTAAGTATCTTACTAGTTCATTTTATTTGTCTTGTCAAATAGACATTTGTTACTTGGGTTCTTTGTTCAATAGGTAATAAATATGGATGTAACTATTAAATGGGTCAACTCCAGTTAGTAGCCTGGGTGTTACACAGATCTTTTTAGATCTAATTAGTCAGTGTAAACTCAGAACCTCAACATGCATTGGCTGTTGCTGCCCACCTGTGAAGGTAGCAGGCCTGGGATTGAGTCTATTGTAAGAATATTTGAAAGAGCAAGACTGAGGCTTCTGCAGTACCTGAAATTCCATTTTTGCTAAGTTTCTTTCCACTCTTGCTGGGATGAATGTGGGTGTGAGAGACTAAACTAGTGGCTCTACCATGAGAAAGTTTAAGATATGGACTTAGCTTGATTTGAGTGTTTATAGGTTTATAGTGTCTATAGGCCTGAACAGGTGTCAGGCCCAAAGACAGAGACACTAGTGATAAAATGACAGCTTACCCGCCAACCCTTAGGGAACTAATTGCCAAGGGATCTGGGTGCTATTGAGCTCTGCTTAAAACTAGCCACATAGAATTATCAGAACTGCAAGGTTAAGAGAACAGCTTTCCAGATTTCTAAGGCCTGTACTTTCTAACATCAACTGTAAGGAGTTAGGATCCTACCATACCTTTGGAAAGCATAGTTCCAAGACTGTTTTACTTCTGACACCAATGGAAAATGTGGTTAGGAGTGAGGGATTAGATTCCCCAAATTGTTCACAGGTTTGATAATTCACTAGAATGAATAGATCTCACTGAAAACTATTATGCACACAGTTATGCTTTATTATTGGGAGAGGATACAGATCAAAAGTCAATGGAGAGAGGTATGTGGCAGAGCCTGGGAAGGTCTGAACACAGATCATTCTCAAGGACATGTTAGTCTTCAAGTTTCAATGTGTGATGTTATGCAAGGAGTTCCCTTATTCACAGTTTCACTTTCCCACCATGAATCATGGTCCAGAAATATTATAGATAAGTCATTTTGAGAGAGAAAGAAACAGCCTACATTCACATTTTATTACAGAATATTTTTATAATCTATTATAGTTGTTTACTGTGCTTAACTTGCAGATATAACTATTATTATGTATGTTTAGGGATAAAAAAAACATAGTATATATAGGATTTGGTAATATCTACATTTTCAGTTATCGACTAGGAGACTTGGAAGTATTTCTTGGAGAGAAGAAGAGATTACCGTATTGCCAACCTGAACTTCAGTGTCCAAAGCTTTTTATGTGATTTTATTCCATGAATATGATTGATTTTTTTACTCACATGCTTAAACTATACCTCCATGTCAGCTGCGTGACCCAAAGCTTCTCTAAAGCACATGCTTGGTCTTTGTGTAGTACTTATGTCATTTTTTGGAGTCAGTGGGTTTGGAGAAGGGGGTCCTTGGGTTCACTCTGGGAAAGTTTTCACCAGAGCTTCCCTTTCAGTGGTACATGGTGAGTTTTCCAGGCATTTCGCCACGAGACAGTTATAGTTTCAGAGAAGGTTTGTTAGAAAAAGGGACAGAAGAGTAAAGTGTACTTGCATAGACACAAGTGGGCAGGAAGAGCTGCCCCGAAAGGGACAGGTTTGCTGAGAGAGGCCTGCATGGTTGTAGGCACGTGGCCTTGAAGAGAGGTGCTTCTGCTGAGCGAGGTCAGTGAAGAGAAGCCCCGGCATGGTGCAGGTCACGGACAGGCAGCCCTGCAGAAGGAGAGGGTTGGTGAAAAGAAGCACCTGTATAATCACAGGTGGGTAAAAGGACTGCTGCTCCTTTGTGGGGGCAGCATTAGGTTTTATCATCTTCTTTGGGTAGGGAGAGGCTCATCTTTGTGGGTGGATGGTTGGTTCCTTAATTTCTGTATCTCACCTTCATGTCTGTGCTCCTGGCTCCTCCCTCCAGCAATCTGATACCTGCCTGAGTCTGTGCAGCAAGATCTAGGTGTTGGCACCTAAGGGTCTTAGTTTCTATAGCTGGGTTAATGGTTATGTTAATCCCTTCTATACCACCTCCAACTCTTGACATTGTATAAGTCAGGTTTCTGATCTTGTGGCACCTCCTTTCCAGTTTTTCTATTCTTATCCTCCATCTGTGCTGTGACTTACAATAAATACATATTTTGTTCACTTAGATGACCAAGGTATATTTTTCTTTCTATTTGGTCTTCATTCACAGTTCCTGAGTCAGTTTTTTCAAACCTTAGGCATTTTCTTTTGTTAAGTGTGATAAAACTATTTCTTGTTATGTTCATATGATGACTTTTAGGGAAGGACCTAAGAATAAGGACTGATTGGTAGGGGAACTAACCCTGTGATTAGAGGGTTGGAACTTTTATTCCTGACCTATTGGGAAGGGAGAGAGACTGGAAGTGAGTTCAGTTGCCAGTGTCAGAGTCAATTAATAATGACTACGTAATGATGCCTTTATACAAGATGAGGTTCTGGAAAGTTTCTGGAGATTTGGGGAGAATGGTGGGCTTGGAGAGGGCATGACACTCTGTATCTTCTCTTTATACCTTGCTGTTAATCTGATAAATAAATGGGTTTCATGAGTACTGTGTGCTTTTCTTGAGCCTACGCAGGATGTCCTGGGAATCTGAATGACTATACCTAATTAGTCAGAAGCACAGAGGTAACTGCCTGGGTCCTGTGGTAGGCATCTGACTTGTGATGGGAGTCTAAATTCTGAGTTGGGGGTTATTGGAACTTCCATTCGGTAGTTGGTTAGTCAGAAGCCCCGGTGGCTGTCTGGGCTTACAACGAGCCCTTCTAAAGCTGGTCTTGGGGGATTGAGCCTTCCTCTTTGCAAACTGATGCTAACTCTGAGAAGATAGTGCCAGAATTTAACTGAATTCTTGGATCCTCTGCTGGTGTCTGAGAACTGTTAAAAATTGGTCTCAGGGACACCCAACACACACTGCAGTGGTAAGCTACCTACAACTGTTTCCAGTGGCTGGCCCAATCGTGGCCAACCTCTTCCCAAAACAAAGATTCCTATCAGGTATGACATGGCTTGCCTCCCAAAAGCTGAGGGCTAACATCAGTACGCTTTCTGGGCAAGACCAACTTCTTTATTCTCCAGTGGTTTATGAAATCTCTTCACTATCCCCAGGTCAAAAGAGCTTTTCCTGGCAAATCCATTAAGATAACCCAGCTGGGCCTCCCTGGTGGCGCAGTGGGTTAAGCAACGCACTGTGAAGCAAACCACAGCCACTTCAACACGAGTTCGATCCCTACTGCCAGCCGGGGGTGGGGGGGGGGGGACCTCTCCTGCTGTGCCCGCTGCTCCCCTCAGCAGTGTACTTCTGTTGATCTGCCTGTTCTGCTCCCTGCTC
>JAGFMF010011568.1:2460504-2664556 GCA_019455555.1 Galemys pyrenaicus
CCCCGCTTTCTGTGGTGAATCCTCTCACCCCCCACACCTCTGGCCTGTACCCCAGTGCTTGTATGCATAAATAAATAAATCTTTAAAAAAAAAAATAAAATCAGGTAGTATGGTGTCTCCATTATGTACTTTTTTCCTCAAAAATGTTTTGGCTATTTGGAGTATTTTGTGTCCCTATAAAGTGTAATTTTTTGTTTTATTCTCTTGAAAAAATGCCCTTGATTTTTATTAGGAATGCCTTAATCTGTACATTTCTGTTGATAGGATGGTAGTTTTGTGTTAAGTCTCCTCATTTATGACATGTCTTTACATTTTTTGTGTGTCTTGGTTTGTACCTTACAGCAGTGGCTTCTACTTTTTATTATATAAATCTGTCACCTCTTTTATTAAATTTATTCTTAAACTGTTTTGATGTAATAGTGAGATTTTTTTTTTTTAAGATTTATTTATTCATACAAGAGCTGGTGTACAGGCCAGAGTTGTGGGAAGTGAGAGGATTCACCAGAGACAGAGTGGGGAACAGTAGGCAGACTGACTGAAACACACTGCCGAGGGGAGCAGCGGGCGAGGAAGGAGAGGTCATGTGGGTCCCCTCCCTGGCTGGCAGCAGGGATTGAACTCGTGCTGCAGTGACTGCTGTTTGCTTTATAGTGCGTTGCTTAACCCACTGTACCACCAGGGAGGCCCGAGATTGTTTTTTTAATTTCTTTTTCTTTTGTGTAGAAATATGACAGAATTTTGTGTATTAGTTTTTGACCTCCCAATTAGCTATGTTCATTAATTCTAATAGTCTATGGTGGAGTCTTCAGGGTTTTCTCTATTAACATATCATTGCAAAAATGATAATTTCACTTCTGATTTACATTCCTTTTCTTTCCTATTGTCTAATTTTGCTGACTAAGCTCTAATATTAAATTAAATAGAAGTGGTGAAAGTGTAAAGAAAAAGCTTTCAGTTTTTCACCGAGTATAAGTTTTGGGTTTGTAGTATATCCCCTTTTTATGTTGAGATATGTTTCTTTTATACCCCATTTAAGAGCTTTTTATCATAAATGGATGTTGTCAAGTGCTTTCTCTGCATCTATTGACATCATGATTTTTGTTCTTTTGTTGATGTAGTGTAGTACATTAATTGATTTGCATATGTTAAACATCTTTGGTCCGTGGAAATCCCGTCTGGTCATGGTGTGAGATACTTTTAATATATTGCTGAATTTCATTTGCTAGTATTTGTTGAGAATTTTTGCATGTATGTTCATCAAAGATATTAGTCTATAGTTTTCTCTTTGTGTGTTGTCTTTGTCTGGATTGGTCATTAGGGTAATTTGGCCTTTTAGAATGTGTTAGGAAGTGTTTCCTCTTATTCAACTTTTTGAGAAAATTTAAGTAAAATACATAAAGGTTCTTTGAAGGTCTAGTGGAACTCACTTATAAAACTATTTGGCCCGGGTCTCCCTGGTGGCGCAGTGGGTTAAACAACGCACTATGAAGCAAACCACAGCCACTGCAGCAAGAGTTCAATCCCTGCTTGCTGGCCAGGGAAGGGACCCACATGGCATGGCAGACCTCTCCTGCTGTGCCCGCTGCTCCCCTGCTGTGCCCGCTGCTCCCCTCAGCAGTGTACTTCAGTTAATCTGCCTGTTCTGCTCCCCACTCGGTCTCCGGTGAATCCTCTCACCACCCTGGACTCTGGCCTGTACCCCAGCTCTTGTATGCATAAATAAATAAATCTCTAAAAAAAAAAACTATTTGACCCTGGACTTTCTGTTTTGGGGGGAATTTTTTTATTACTCTTGCAATTTCTATAATTGTAATCTTCAAATTTCTCATTCTTCCTGGTTCAATCTTCATATTATTTTGTTCTAAAATTATCCATTTCTTCAAGATTATAAATTTTTTGTCATATAATTATGTATATTAGTCTCATGATCCTTTACACTTCTATGATGCCTGTTGTAATATATCCATTTTCATTTCAGATTCTATTAGAGATTTCACTTTGTGAATTTAGCTCAGTTAATAAACTTTCACCCCTAGAAGAACCATCTTTTGGTTTCATTGATATTTTGTATTTTTGGTTTCTATTTCATTTATTTCTGCTCTAATGTATGTGTATATGCTTCACTCACCTTTCACAAAGCTTACATATCTCCTGTTCCCTCTGATAATTATTTTTTTTCACTAAGTCTAACATTTGTTGTTTGCTGTGCTTTGCCAGTATATGTTTTGTGTGTGTGTGTTTTTTTTCTGGTTGTTTGTATTCCACAGATAAGTTGAAATCATCTGGTAGCTGTCATTTTCTGACTTATTTCACTTAGCATAATGACTTGAAGCTCCATCCATTTAGTCCCAAAAGACATTATTTCATCTTTTAAAAAAAATAGTTGAATAATACTCTATGGAGTGTATATTTCATGACTTGGCAGATAGTGCTGCTATGAACATTGGAGTTCATATGTCTTTTCATATTAGAGTTTTCATATTCTTTGAGTAAATATCTAACGGAGGTATTGCTGGATCATGTAGGATTTCCACTTTTTTTTTTTTAAAGAAATCCACATACCATTTTCCATAGAGGCTGCACCAAATTACATTCCCACCAACAGTGAATGAGTGTTTTTTTTTCTCCACATCCTTGCCAACATTTGCTGTTTCCATTCTTTTTTATATAGACCATTTTCACAAGAGTGACATGGTATCTCATTGTGGTTTTGATTTGTATTTACTTTATAATAAATGACACTGAACAATTTTTCAATGGTCTGTAGGCCATCTGAATGTTTTCTTTGGAAAAGCCTACTTAGGTCTTTTGTCTACTTTTGATTGGGTTGTCTGTTTTTTATTGTTGGGTTTCGTAAATATTGTTTATATTTTGGAAATCAATCGCCTGTCAGATATGTGAAGTGCAAATATCTTGTCAGTTTGTAGATTGCCTTTTTGTTTTTGTGATGGTTTCGTTTCAGGTACAAAAGCTTTTTCATTTTGATGTCATCACTTATGTTTATTTTTGCTTGTTTCCTTTGCTGTTAAAATTGTGTTCCCAAACACATCTTTGTAGAAGATGTGCTAGGGTGTGTCCTCTGTTATCTTATAGTTATTTTATGGTTTCAGTTTTTATATGTAAAATTTTAATACATTTGTAGTTTTTTTTTAATATGGAGTTAAGTATGGTTCATTTTTTTTTGTTGTTGTTTTGTTTTTCTTTAACATGTGACTATTTTTCCCAACACCATTTGTTAAAGAAATTTACTTTCTATATTGTATGCTTGTGGCTCCTTTGTCAAATATTAACTGTCCGTATTTCTGTGGGGTTAGCACTGGATTTTCTATTCTATTCCATTGATTACTGTAACTGTGCATTATAGTTTGAAGTTAGGGAGTGTGATGACTTTGTTTTTATTCTTTTCTCTCAACATTCCTTTAGTTATTCAGGGCCTCTTATGGTTCCATACAAATTTTATAATTATTTACTTGAAAATAGTCACTGGGGTTTTGATATTGTTTTGCATCTGTAAATTGCTTTAGGTAATAGAGGCATTTTAATGATGATTATTCTTCCAATCCACAAGCATGGACTATCTTTCCATAGCTTTGTGTCTTCCTTATATATAGTTTTTGAGGTCTAGGTTCCTTCATTATTAAGTTTACTCCCAGGTTTTTTTAAAATTATTTTTGATATGATTATAAATGGTATTATTTTTAATGTTCCTTCTTTATTGCAGTCATTTATTATTTTGAGTAATTTTTGGTACAGTCTTCAGAGTTTTCTGTGTAATATATTCTCTGTGAAGTAAGTTTCACTTTTTTTCAAGTTTGGATTCTTTTATGTCTATTCTTTGCCTAATTACTCTAAATAAGATTTCTAGTACTATGTTGGAGAGTAGTGCTGACAGTGGATCTCCTTGTCTTGTGCCTGATCTTAATAGAAATACTTTGTTTTCCAACACTGCGTATGATATTGACAATGTGTTCATCAAATACAACTTCATTATGTTCAGATAAGTTCTGATTATTTCCATTTTATTGAGAGATTTTATCATAAATGAATGTTAAATCTTGTGGGATGATTTTGTGATGTCTGTTGAAATAATCATGTGATTTTTATCCTTTTCATTTATCTGGTGAATGAGATTGATTGATTTGCATATGTTGAACCAGCCTTGTATCCCTGGGATGAAACCTACCTGTTTGTGGTAGATGATTCTCTTGATGTGTTGTTTTAATTTTTCTAGGATTTTGTTGAGGATTTCTGCATCTGTGTTCATCAGAGATATTCACCTATAGTTTTTCCTTTTTTGTGCTGTACTTATTTGTGCTGGGATTAGATTGTTGGCCTCATAGAATATGTTATGGAACTTTCTGCCTCTTTAATTTTTTTGTGAAGAGTTTATGTTGGATAGGTATTAAGTACTGTTTGGATAATTCACTGGAGAAACCCTGTAATCCTGGGATTTGTTCTTAGAGAGACTTTTTATTACTCTTTCAATTTTTGTTCTGGTGGTTGGACATTTTAAGCTGTCTTTTACATCCTGGTTCAGTTTTGGAAGGTTCTAAGAACCTAAAATTGGTCCATTTATTCTAGGTTGTCCATTGAATAGGGACATTCATACTAGATTCTTATGATCCTTTTAATTTCTGCAGCATCTGTTGGAATTTCACCTCTTTCATTTCTGATTCTATTTATTTGGGTTTTCTTTTTTTTCCACATAAGATTAGTTAAGGATTTATCAATTTTAATTTTGTTTTAAAAAAGAACAGTTCTTGGTTCCATTCATCTTTTGAACAATTTTTTGTTTTCTCTTTCATTTTTTTTTCTGCTATAATTTTTATTTCCTTCTACTGATTTTAGGATTTTTTTTCTAGTTCCTTCAGCTGTAGAGTTAGATTGTTTGAGATTTTTATTGATTTTTTTTTTATGTAGGCCTGTATTGCTATAAACTTCTGCTTTTAGAGTATTTCATAAGATCTAGTAGGTTGTTTCTCCATTTTTGTTATTCTGATGCTTTTTAATTTCATCTTTTATTTACTCATTGATCCAGGTGGTGGTTTGAAGCATTTTGTATAGTCTCCATATGTTTTGGCTTGTTCCAGGATTATTTTTTCTGGTTAATTCTAACTTTATACCATTATGACCTGAGATGATGCTTAATAAAATTTCTCTTTTCATATATTTCATGAGACGTGTTTTGTTTCCTATTACATGACCTATTTTGTTGATGTTCCATATGAATTTCTTTTTTTATAGAAGACTCTATAAATGTCTTTTTAGTCCATCCATTCAGCATCTCACTTAAGGCCTTTATTTTTTTGTAATTTTTCTCTCTGTTAGTAGTATGTACCCTATAACAATAATCGTATTTAATACAATAATTGTATTAGGTCTATTAATAGTTGCTTTGTATAATTAGGTGCCCCTGTATGATGTGCATAAATATTGACAGTTATATTTTCTTAATGAATTGTTCCCTTGATCATTAAGTAGTGTCTATCTTTGCCCCAATGCCTTTTTTGGCTACTTTATCAGATATGAATAAAGCAGGAAGCATTTGACTCCAAATTTTCACTTTAAGATTTTATATATTTATTGCAAAAAAAGTGTAGATATCAGAGCCATTTTTTACATAACTTGTCTTTTTGTGCTTTTTAATTGGTGAATTCAAGCCATTCACACTTAGGGTGATTATGGACATAGGGGTGTTATAAACTGTCAGTGTGCTTTTTTTGGTTTTGTGGGGTTTTTCCTTTCTACTCTTTTTCCATTTGTTTTTCTCTGCCCTTTCATTTGGATGATTTTCCAAATGAAAATCAGTGATTCTATGTTTCTTAATTTTTTATTCTATATACCTTTATAAAGATTTTTTTTAATGATTACTTTTGGGGTTATACTAAACTTACTATATTTAAAAACATTCTTTATGAGCTGATTTCAACTTGCCAAAACATAACAATACAGGTTCTATGTTTTTTTCCTCTTCAGTGTTTTGTTGTTGACTCATAAACTTGTTCATTTTTGATTTTGTATTGCTATTGTCACTTTGCTCAGGAATTTGTGTGCGTCTGTGTGTGTGTTTGTCCTTGTGGAATTCCTTTCAACCTTTATTCTAGGGCAAGTGTGGTAGTGATAAACTCTATTAACCTCTGTCTGGGAAAGACTTCATTTCACCTTCATATTTGAATAAAAGCTTTGCCTGATAGAGTATTCTTGCATCTTGGTGATTGTGGCTAGGTGTGGTCTATAGTGTTGAAGCTCTGGGATTCAACTCGTCCTGGCAAACATAGTTCACCCAAGTTGTATAACCTATCACCTGACAATGACTGCCAGTGACAGCTGCCAGTGCAGCCACTATTGCTGCTATACCAGAGCTCTAAGTGCTGTACTTTGCCTACTTATTTTCAAGTATGGTGGGATCTCTTTTCCTTCTGTTCCATTGCTTTTGGGCCCTGAAGCAAGCTGCCCATGGCTCAACCTGAAGTTTTTATTTTCTCTTCCTACTGGTAAGTGGCCTGGGATAGAAAGATGTTTTCCTTGCCCAAGATGGCTGCTATGTTCCCAGTAATGTAGGTTATGCTCCCTTTTCAACAAGTCCCTCTGTTGAACTCCACCATGTCTCATGGGGCAATAGATGACTGTAGACTCCAGAATGTTCCTCAGTCCATGATATCTATCAATACTTTGTTGTCTGTGCTTCTCTTTACCTCTCTTTCCTTCTCTGCAGTGACTCAACAACCTGATATAGATACTCCATAATTCCTGGACTATGTTGGGGAACTTTTGAATCTTCTTTTGAACACATATTTTTTCGTAGTTCTATTTAGTGGAGAAGGTGATCCCAGCTCCTGTATTCCACCATGATATGGGTGGAATAGTGGTCTTTTTAATAGTGGTCTTTGGAGCACTTTACTGCTCTTTCAATTTTGATCGATAGTATGGAAAGATAAAATATCCTTGGCTGAAAATTCTTTCAAGTCCTTAAATATGCTATTCCCTTATGGTCTGTAGGAAATCTACAGATAATTTTATAGTAGTCCATTATTATAATTCAATTTTTTCTCTGGATACTTTTAGTAGTCTTATCATTAGTTTTTATTGGTTTGATTATGTGTTTTGGAATGTGTTGATTATTTGGAATTCTTTGGATCTTCTGGGTCCCTCTGGGTCAGGATGTCTATTTCCTTTACCAGATTGTGGAAATTTTTGGCTTACTCTTTTTTTAAAGAAAGTTTCTACTTCTTGCTTGCTCACTCTTCTTCTGGAACCCATGTTCCAGAGCAGATATTATTTCTCTTAATATTCTCCCATAGAGCTCTTACACTAATTTTACTCTTTAAATTTTTTTTCCATTTTGTTTTTCTGTGTTCACTACTACCATGCATTCAAGCTTGCAGAATCTATCAGCTATTCTTATTTACACTTAATTCCCTCCATTATATTTTTTTACTTCAGTTATAGAATTTTTTAAGTATTATTTCTATTTGAAGCTTTCTCATCTTTACCTTTGTACTTCGCATTTTATTTGCCATCATTTTTCTTATTTCAGTAAGTATAGTTAGGACTGATGCTTTAGATTTTTATTTGGGTGTGCTTTCTAGTTCTGCTGAATTTAGATATTTTTCCCATGGCTTTTTTGTTTCCTTGCTTGTGAAATATTCCTTTCTCTCTCCATGTTTAATTTTTATACATTAAACTAAACAGCTTTCTTTCCTTAATGTGTTGGCATTGATAGTAAGATTATAGGTTGCAGGATACAATCTGTTGTTTGCCCAGACTCCTGGTGTGTCTCTAATGGTTTATAGATCAGTGCTTCTGTGTCTACCTGGGTGGCTGGTGCTCAGCTACTGGCAGAGGTTCAGAGCCAGGGCATCAGCTGCCACGAGGTTGCTGCTAGAGAGTACTGAGAGTTCAAGCCTCTTATGGAGTTGCAGATGCCCGAGGGGAGGATCTATAGTGACTACCATCCTTAAACCACTGGCTTAGTCCTTTTCCCCAATAATCTCAGTTTATTACGCTGGTTCCTCAGTTGTGTCTAACTCAGTTAGCAGATTTGTGACCACTAGTTTTTCCTGGTGGTGTAAGCCACAACAGAGTAATCCGGGAATCACAGGCTTGGATTACAGACAAGCTGCAGTCTCAGTTGTGATCACAGGCACACAAAGGGACATGCATTTCTCAGTGTCTGTAGGTAGCTTCTGTAAAAGATTACCTTCCTTGCACACCTTATCTCTGAAGTTCTCTTAGTCCTATTTCTGGGGTGATCCTTGCATGCTGGGGTGGGTAAAGCTGTGACTGGGGTCTATACTGAGGTTTCCCCTGAGGCACAAGTTTCTGCAGCCAGGGCCTAGGTGCTTTAAACTCGGAGTAGAGGCCTCGAGCAAGTAGTGAATGCTATCACAGCAGTGACCACAGGCAGGGAGGAGCAAGTGTTTGTCATAAGATAGAAGCCACCTGCAGAAGGGAGTCTTTTGTGTAGGGCCCTGGTGCTACTCTTCTCACAGTAACCTGGCCTTCCCCAAGGTTTGAGATCCAGCCTCTTATTTCCTGTGGCCACAGGCTCAGGTTGATGGGCCCCATCTTATATGAGCAGTATGCTGGCAGTAACAAGTACTGTCTGATGGCCTCAAGCATCCTTAGTGGCAGGGGTGGCCTCTTTGGTTCATTTCTTGCAGTGAGACATCTGCCCTTGCTAGTTTCTACCTGTTCCCCTGGTGTTCTCTCTTAGAACACTACTCCCTGGGATCCAATTATTTCTCAGTGGTAGATCCTTCCATTTTCTACACCTAGTGGTGTGTTTCTCCCTCTCCAATATGGTTTCCAAGTTCTAAAGCCCTTGATGTGGACATGAACTTTTTAATTAAAACAAAACAAAACAAAATCCTATTAGTCTTTTTTGCCTCTCCTAGGTGGGGGTGCCCAGTAATGTTCCAAAGAAAATCACATTGCTATATTTCATACCATTTCTTCCATGTTGCTTTTCCTTGCAAAATTTATCATCCCCCATCTTTCAGGGACTGTATTTATCTGTATACTGTTTTTCTATACACATGAAGAGGTGAGCCCAATGTCTTTACTCTTGTGCCATTATGCTGGAACTCTAGGAAATATATTAGCATCTCATGTAGAAACTCTGTACCTATTTAACAATAACTCCCCATTCTCTTTTAACCTCAGTCCCTGTAACCACTATTTTATTCTCTACTTCCATGAATTTGCCTAATAATATATTATTAGAGCACTAGAACCATACAACTTCTCCATGTGTCTGACTTGTTCAGCCTTGCATAGTGTTTTTAAGGTTAGTTCATGTGGTTGCATGTACATAAACATCTAAAATAAATCATTGAAACATGTAATAAAGGTCAAAGAAAATGTGCCAAATTCATTTTGGTATATAGCCAAGATGCATGACTGAATCACATGGCAATCATAAAAATAAACAATGTTATTACTTGACCTTTTTTATATGTATAATTATTTTACTTTTTTTATTTATATATATTTGACATCAATTGTAATCTCCATGTATTTCCCATCAACATTTCACCAGTGCACCATCACCTCAGTCCCTCATGCTCTTATCTGCCCTCAACCCTCTCCCACCCTCCTCCCCAACAAGTGTCCCCAGTTTGTCCTTGTTTTTTTGTTTTTGTTGTGTTTTTATTGTTATTATTCTTTTCCTTGATCCTTATTTGTTTCCCTTATATTCCTCCTAGGGGGGAAACCAACCGGTATTTTTTTTTTTTTAGCTTTTTGACTTATTTCACTGAACATAGTCCCTTCTAGCTCCATCCATGTTCCTATGAATGTCTTGACAGTTTTATTCTGGATCTTATGTGAAGCTCAATTCTGCTAGTAATATCCTCGATGGCCTGACTTAGACACTGATTTCTCTGTGAAGATTTCCCCATATTCCAGACCAAAATGTTTCCCTTTATCTGAATATGTTAAACTGTACTAACCGTCCTGTTTTAATTAGTCCACGCAATTTAAATTTTTGATTAATTTTTATCAAGTTAACAAAGATGTCTGAAACTGACTTCTCCCAATATTGAAAACTAGAAAACTTGACACTCACCCCTACACTAGCATTCTAAAATGACAGCAGCTGGCAAGAGTCAAGAAGCAGCTGCCCTCTTTGTAGGGCTGTGCTTTTTTCTGTTTGACATAAACCTCACCACTTTCTGCGCCTCCTTCACAGAGAGGACGAATGCCTATTTCTGATTACAGAATGCTTGTTCTGATGGCTTTTCTTACAGTGTAGAATACTTCTCTGAACTGCTGTCACAATCAAAAGAAAAATTCTTGTTGTAATAATAAGGTCCTGGAATTCTACAGGCCTGTGATGTTCACCCATGACACGTGTATCTTGTTATACTGTGAATTTGTTGCAAAATATAGAAAGTTGCTCCATGAATGGTTTTAAAATGACTGTTAGTTCATTCAGTGTCATGCATAATTTTTGCAGCAATTTTAAGCCTTAGTTTCTGAAAGTGTTTTAAATGTACTCTTTCTTGCAGCTAGGCTTTTCTTTCTCTTTTTTAATCTATAAAATTTCCACCTGTTCTTCACGGTATAGATTGCTATATTCTCCCAGGAGTTTTCAAAACCAGGTAATCTCCCAGGTTGCTCTATGCTGAAGCCCTTAGCTCACCCCCACTTCTATCCTGGTGGACCCAAGTTGCCCACTCGCTACCTTTATCTCAGCAGTGTCCCTTATCTTGCCTGGGAAACATGAATTTATTAGGGCATAGAGACTGTCAGCATTTATCAGAGTGTGTAGCACATAGTGGGTCTTCCGTACATGTTGAAAGACTACATGTCAAGGCAACTAATTTTCTGCATCCAATTTTTTAAAAAAGCCTGTTGATGTAAGTCTGTGTGGAGTAATCTGTTGTTTTCCCTGATTCCTGCATTTTCCTTTGTTTTTCATGGAACACGTAGTACTGAATTCCTGTAAGATTTTGCAAATAAATAGCAAGGTCAGGGGCTGGAAGCATTTCTGGAGTTATCATGGCACCTTTTGATTCCACTGGGCCAAGAAATGCTTTCAACCCCAGAGAGCAGAAGTTTTTCAAAACAAGACTGTTCCAATAAGGGTGTGTGCTTCCTCCAGCAACCCCTTCCCCCTCCCCGCTTGCATTTTAACTACTTTGGGAAGAATGGAAATTCTGCAAAACCTTTGGTATTTTTGAACCACTAAGTAGGCTGGGTGATGGGGCCTGCAGTGATTTCGCAGTCAGAGGTTTGCACAGACAGAAACATGGGGAGATTGTGAAAGAGCCCCTTTCTAAAGAGCCAGCAGAGTAGGCAGGGCCTCCTCCTGCTCATGCCCCTTCCCCCCCTTCCTTCTCCTCCCTTGGGGTCTGTCTGGAATTCTGCTCAAGGGACTTTGATCCCTGTATCCCAGGACTCCCTCACATCAGGGCTGGTGCAAAGTGTGTGGGGATCCTTGTCAATGGTTTAGTACTTTTTAACATCCAAATTGATGCAGCAGACTTTCCCCCTCAGGGTCTGTTATAGAGGGTCTATAATAAACTTCATAGGGAGAGTTTAGCTTCCTTATAATCTCCTTCAGTCAGTCTCTCTTCCCATTTGAAATGAAAAAGTGTTACTTTCTCATTTATATGTAAAGGGCTTGATCCTGATTGGTGTGCTGTCTGGATTCATAGGGACCCAAACTGGTAGTCTTGTCCTCCAAACAATTCACTGCACCTTTCTTTCTATGCTCTCCCCACTCCCCCACCAAAAAAATATTAAAAAAAAAAGTTCTCTAGATAGCAAAGCCTTTCAGTTCTGGATTATAAGATTTAGAAGTAGTTAACACTTTCCCTTCAGCTGTAATCCTCTGACTGACCAATTAGATCCTTTCTAGTATTGGACAGGGAAAAGGGGAACAAGAGGATCTTTGAAACTTACCCCACGCACTCTTGACTACCTCTGTCTCTGGGATACCTGCTATGTTGGTTCTGTTGGTGGTAAACTGAAGGGTACCGTGGGACTCCTAAATCTGCTTGCCCTACATGGGTTCTGCTATCTGCCCCATAAAGACAAGCATATGCTTAGTGCAGAAGACCTTCAATAGAAAGGAACTTTAATGCAAGTAGTGTGCAATAGAGAGAAGAGACGATAAAGACTATAGTTCAAATGAAGCACCCCAAATCACCCCTCCTCTCCAGGGTAAATATCCAGAGTTGGCTTAAGAGTTTGCCACAAATCTAAGGTACTTTCTGCTGGGGAGCCATAGGAAAGGGTCAGAAAGGGGTAGGTGAGTCTAGGAGGAAAAGAGCAAAATCAAAATCCAAGTCAAGACAAAAACTACCATTATTAGCGTCCCCGTGGGTTTCTCACCGATGTCTGTCTCTTTCAAGTACCTCCTTAGCCCCAAGTCCCTGGTAGAAGTCCAAGGACAAGAAGCAAATGAGATGACTTCTTCACATGTCTCTTTGTGCCACCTCCAAGTCTCTTCCTCAGTCCCCCCAGTCTTTTCTAGTTTTTCCGAGCTGTTCAGCACCATCCTTGCCTGTTCTGCATCCTGCTCTATCTGGTGGAGTCTCTCATCACACCCCCCCATCTCTGGCCTGTACCCCAGTGCTTGTATGCATAAATAAATAAATCTTAAAAAAAAGACAATGACCTCTCATAGGAAACTCCTATGAATCTACTCAGAGGTCACTGCAGCGACCTGCCAAATGGCACACGGGGAAGAAATGAGGGTGAACTGGTGGGTAACACCAACATGGAAAATGTTAGGAAGCTTATCTCCTTCCCACCTGGTACATCTATCATCCCTGGGTCTTAGGGTTTTATGTCAAGCCAGGATAGAAGATGAGGACAGTCACAGGGAGTGCTTATAGCTCCAACTTCTGCTAACTGGAGGAGATAGATCCATTTCCAGGGTTGTCCAGCTAGCTGCTGTGCTACACAGCAACCTCCCCAGTTAAACCAGCCCACAGACCAGAACAGAACCACCACGCAGTCATGTTGTCATGCACTCCGTGACTCCAGGCACGTCTTGTTCCCCAACCAGGGCGTTCTCTTCCAAGGGCTTTCCTCTGGCAGATCATCCATTTTTCTTCTGTTGCCAATAAAAAACGCCGGCACTGTTCTTTCTCCTTTGCTTCCTTCTATTGCTTTTGACAGAGTTTGCCAGTTAGCTGAGGTCAGGATTTCCTTTTTACAAACAACCTGCTTTCAGTCAGTGAGGCCAAAGGTTTCCTAAATTACAAACCCTTTCATTTCTTCTGCCACAAGTTATCCTGTCAGTTTGTATAATTGCACAGAATGGAGAGACATGGAAACATTCTGAGAGACACTGAAATAAAGAAGTGCTTTTACTAACTCTAACCTCTTGGATAGAGCTTTTACTAAAACCATTCTGAGCAACATGAACAGGACTGTTCTAATGGAAGCTTTTGTAGCTGAATATAACGTGGGTAAATTCTGGTGACTAGGAGGGAATTTCTTAGAGGTCTTAAATGAACACACGATGTTCGTGACATCATCTGTATGTACTATTGAGCGAATGGCCTCCTTTATATTCATTTGAATTGGGAAATATGTCTTAGTGAAGGGTCTGAAAAGCAAATTTTTAAATTCTTAAAAAATGTTTATGTGTTTGATATTTGTAAATGCTGTTTGGAAGACAAATTTTAAACCAAATTCTGAAAGGGTGACAGAGAATTAAGGTGCTAAGATTAAAAAGAGCAGTCAGACACTACTGGTAATATTGTGCTGTCTGTGGGCAGGACACTGAATATGTCTTGAGAACTGAAAGGGACTGCCTAAGTGTACCCTGCTAGAGGGGAGCAGGGAGGCAAAGCCAGCTTGCATTAAGCTCAGTGCTCATGATCTAGTCATGATTTTTGTTGTATCCATGAAGTGATCTCTCTAGCAAAGCATTTAATCTCGTTTGTTTTTAACTTATGATAAAAAGTTTATTTTAATTTAAAATTAAAAACTTTTAAACTGTATAAAACAAAAATTGATAGAACTACAAAGTGGAAGTCAAATTTATAATATTTATGAGTGATTTGTGCTTCTTGATATATATATTTTTTAAGTACCATGGTTTATATACTTACTAGTTATTGATAGTATTGGGTTTTTTCCCCTCAGTTATAGTCACTGTAGTACTCTAACTGCTGACATACCCATAGTCCTCCACCAAAGTCCATTGGGGTCTTCCCCCACTGCATCACCTCTCCTCCACCCTTTCCTACACTGAAAGCCTCAGATCTATGGTCAGCTTTCAAAGCTTGTTTTTAAAGTTTGTCTTTGACTCTTTGTTTCTCTCTATTCTACATATAAGTGACATCATCCAGTATTTATCTTTCTTCTTTGTCTTATTTCACTTAGCATAATCCCTCCCAGCTCCATCCATAAGCTACAAATGGTAAAGTTTATCTTTCTTGACGACTGAGTAGTATTCCATTGTGGCTATATGCCTCATTTTGAGCATATCTTGGTAATTATAAATAGTGCTGTATTAAACATGAAACAGGTGTGCAGGTTTCCTTTTGAATTAGTATTTTAGTAGATACCTGGGAGTGGAATTACTGGTCATATGGCAAATCCATATTTAGTCTTTTGAATAAAACCTCCATACTGCTCTCCATAGGTGCTGGACCAGTCAATATTCCCACCAACAGTGTGTAAGGGCTCCATTTTCTTCATATCCTCACCAGCATTTATTGTTCCTGGTCTTTTGGATGTAGACCATTCTCACTGGTATGAGTTGGTATCTCCTTGTGGCTTTAATATGCATTTATCTTACTGTGAGTGATAGTGAACATTTTTCATGTGCCTGTTATTCATCTGTAGACCTTCTCTCGAGAAGTATCTATTTAGCGCCTCTGCCCATTTTTGATTTGGTTCTTTCTTTTTGTTGAGTTGTATGAGTTCCTTGTAGAACTTATTTATCAGTTCTTTGTCGGATGTATGGTGTGCAGATATTTTCTCCCATTCAGTAGGGTCTCTTTGTTTTTGTTTTTTGCTTTTTCAGTAAGGTGTCTCTTTGTTTTTGTTTTTGCCCTTTTTTAAAAAAAATATTTTGTAGAACTGGGGTGTAGACCAGAGATGTGTGTGTATAGGGGAGTTGGGGGGGCGAGAGGATTCATCAGACACAGATTCACCAGAGACAGAGCAGAACAGGTAGATTTACTGAAATCTGCTAAGAAGAGCAGTGGGCGAGACAGGAGAGGTCTGCTGCACCATATCTGGGTTAGCTCCTGGCTGGGGATTGAACTTGAGACTTAGGAGCACTGAGACTAACCCCTAGTCCACCAGAGAAGCCTGGGTATCTCTTTGTTTGGTTATGGTCTCCCTTGCTGTACAGAAGCATTTTAGTTTGGTATAATCCAAATTGTTTATATTGTCTAGTCCCAAATGTTTATACTCTCTTTTGCTTAAACTCTTTCCTTCCTGCATAGGATGAATCCACTAAGATATCTCTGAAGTTTAAGTCACGGAGTTTGTCTATATTTTCTTTTAATCCGAATTTTGTAATCTCTAAAATAAAGAGAACTTAAATGGACACTACTTAGACCTAATGTTTTAAATACAGTTTTGTGTAGTCATTGCCACACTGAAACATTCTAGAATGTGTATGTTCTAAGGAAGGAGGCAAAATGAAATTTCTTTTCCAGTTCTTTTTTCCTTATCCCATGAGAGGTAATAGCCACACTGCATAGTGTATATACATGTACATATACACTATATGTAGATGAACCCTACAAAACAGTTACTCACCCCATTAGTCCCTCCTGAGGCCTGCTTATCATTGGCACTCATTCCTTTGTCATGGCCACCAATCCTTGAGGTCAGGACACTAGATGATCCTCTCCAAATTGTTTGCTAGACTTTGCCAGAATGATGCAATATTTTTATAAATGATCTGTATAGTTAAATAAAGATGGTACTTTAATTGGGGAGAAAAAATATATGAATACTTAGCATACAATAGGCAACAGAAAGTAATGTGCAAGGTAGGAGGTATCCCAAGATCTTTACATATACAAATCTTCAACCTAACGACGAGCTTACGTCCAGATAAATCCATCATTTGAATATATCCTCAGTTGAAAACACTGGCATCAGTACACCGTGGAGCGTGGGCTGTTTGCTCTCTATGTGGGATGGCTGGCTGGGAGCTGTACTCGCTGCTGCTGCCCAGCATCAAACTACCTGCTGCATATGGTTGATCCAGGAAAAGTTCAAAGGTCAAAATTAAGTACAGTTTCTACTGACTATGTCTCACTTTCACATCATTTTAAAGTTGAAAAATCATGTCAAACCATCGTAAGTCAGAAAAAATCTGTATTTGTCTTCCTAAAACTCTGTGAGGTAGATATTATCTCCTTTTTATAGATAAGGAAGCTAAAACACAAAGAAGTTATTTTTGTTAAACTCTTAGATAGCCTTGGCTAGGCCAATAGCTTTGTTTCCCACTTATTTTCTTGCCCTTCTATAGTCCATTTTCTATCCAGCAACAAGAGTGATTATTTCAGAGTCCATCAGACTGACCTCACACATGCATAATGCCCTCAGTGGCCTCCCATTCTACTTAGAACAGCATTCAGGGGGCCTCCCTGGTGGTGCAAGGGTTTGAGTGCTGCACTGTGGGGCTTCTGCAGCCACTGCAGTGTGAGTTCCTTCCCTGGCCAGAGTCCCCTCTCCTGCCTCACCTGCTGCTCCCCTCAACAGTGTATTTCAGTCAATCTGCCTGTTCTGTTCCCCACTGTCTCTGGTGAATCCTCTCACCCCCACATCTCTGGCCTGTACTCCAGCTATTGTATGCATAAATTAAAAAAAATTTATAAAAGCATTCCTTTCAAATCTCTTATTGTGACCTCAAGGTATGTTGATCTCCTTTCTTTTTCTAAAGTTGCTTCTTGGATCCATGGGTATGATTTTCCCTCTAGAACACAATACATAGTATTCTCTTCTGAGGACTCTTCCTGCATGCTCTGCCTCAGATGTTCATATGCTATCTGCTTCTTAAAAGTGTTAGCATCTTGGCTTATGTCCATGCTTTTCAGGGAAGTTCATCCTCTGTCAGTAATCCATATTCCTCATTTAATTTTCTGTAAAGAGTGTTTTTGATGGACCGTATCTATTCAGTAATTTATTTCTTGTCTGTTTCTACCTACTCCAAGAAAACTCCATCAGGTACAGGGAGTGCCACTCCTTAGCACCTAGGACAATGCCCTCCCCCCGCTCCCCCCCCACACACATCCCATACCCCCAGGCAGCATCTCAGCACAGTTCTGTAGAAGAGAATAATATGAACTGTAAATGGCCCTGTAGACACTGGGTAGGAGAAGTTCAAGCAAAAGAACTAACGCTGTGTACCATAATGGGAAAGAAGGTTCTGCAAAGGAGAGATATTGGAACTGGCCATAGGTCAGGGGCATTGAGAGTAGAGGAAGTCACTGACAGCAGTGGTCATGCGCTGAGCAAAGATGTGGCAAGGACACTTATGAGCTATGTGGTCCTTTAAAGAGCCCACTGAGGTTTGTTCATAACAATGAAAGATAATATTGTGAATAGAGATTGTATTTGGAAGCTGTGGGATGTCAGGTAGAAAATCTGGGTCCAGAGTTGATTTCAGAGGAGAACCTTGATACATTTTGACTAACAAGTGTTATGTTAGAAGTGATGCTTGCTTTAGAAAATTAATCTTTTGAGGGCATACTCTCCATTTTGCCTCTTGCACCATTTTTCTTCTGAGATTGAAAAATCCCTTCACACCCCATCTCTGCCTCTTTATCTAGTTTCCCCAAACATTTTTCATTTTCAGGGTGTCTGAGCACATTCACACACTTCATTACTCAAGCCTTTTGGCTGTGTGTGTATATATGAAAAATGAGCACCCTGAACCTGATAGATGACTCCAACAATTAGTTGCATGTTGAAATTTTATGTGTGTATGTGTGTGTATGGATGAATGTTACGTTTCTAAGATAAATCTCAGGAGTAAACAGGTAGTGCTGCTTAATGGCTATCAGTGATTAGTCAAATCTTACAGGTATATGTTGCAGGCATTCTTTATAGACGAAACTGTCTCTTGGGTATTTAAATAGCTAAATCTATGCTCTGCTATCCAGACTCTATGTGTTGAATTCTGCTTTATAGCAGATAAATCTGAATGAGGGTCCAGTTTATATGGTTTTGGAGAAAGGGAAGAGCTGTACCATTTATCTGTTTTTACATGATCAAAGAAACAGCTGCTACCCTTCCAGATTTGAACACTGAAGGGCTGATAAAGCTATTACTACAAATGTCTCATGGAGCTTTCTTTTGTTGGACTGAGAGAATTCTAATGCAACCCAGATCCTGCTATTTCATGTAACTAAGAGATAAAGAAGACAGTACTGACATTCAAGTTGCTTACAGTACTTCACAAATCAATTTTATTAATTTAAACACAAAATGAAGAATAATTCTGTACACAATTGTGGACACAACACACCTTTATACAGTAAGGCCAAGATAAACTTTGTCTTTTCAGTCTACAGAGTATAAAAACATAAAAGGTTAAAAATGTCAACTTCTGGTTGCTTCAAGCCAAAAAAAAGGAATTCAATTATAAATTTAAATAATTTGGAGAATTCACAACTAATTCTAGCAGCAATATGAAATGGATTAAGTAGCTCTTTAGCTACTTTGGGTCAAAGCTGGTGTTTTTTTTTCCAATATAGTATTTAAGGAAAATTCATCTAAAGAGTAATTTCATGGCAATGGAAGGCTTTAGACGAAATGCTTATGCTATAACAAAGGTGACAATTTTTATTTCCTAGATTTATGCTTGTCATGTAATATATAGTGTAGGTTGGAAGTTACAAGATTTCCTTGGTGGTGCTGACTGGGCCATGTCCATTGTGGGCAATGAACTCTCTGGGATGGTGGAAGCAGGTGTGGTAGAAAGAATATTGGAAGTAATGTCAAGTTTTGCTGATTTCTAGATAGGTGGTAAGGTCCTCTTCACCTAAACAAGGAAAGGCAGATATTCTAATCTGAGCACATGAAAAGTCTGCTAGTCTCCAATTCGTGAATTATTTTATTAATAAAATATATCATCTACATTTTTTTCTGTGGGAAGAAGCATTTGAATAATCATTTTTTCCCATGGAGTTACATATAATACATTAATGTTAAAATGAAAAGTGAGGTTGTAAGAGGACTCTTTATATTTCAAATCATTTAAGACATTATTTCAACAAGTTCCTCCTAATAGCATAAAAAGACTGATAGGGAAAAAATCTGGAGAACAAGATCCTATTGACACTTGACATCCATGCTTTTGGTCTTGACAACATTACCTAAAAAAAAATCCAGTATCTACATATTTATATCATGACTTCAATAAGGCACTGCACATACTTTTGTGCACATATTGCCTCATACTTCACTATCAAGGTATTTCTACCTTTCAATATCATTTCCCAAAACAATATGTAAAAGAATTATCCATTATTACAAATTTACACCAAAAATTCTTTCTGTACATGATTGTCTCAGTGATGTACATATTATACGTTTAAATTAGACATACTTTAAACTACTTTGCAATGTGCTAAAATTCAAAGTACTTGCTGTGTCGTGAGGCAAATGTCAGTAATTGCTTATTATGCCATTGTCTTTAGTTATTTGATGTCAAAAGTCTATTTGAGTGAATTGTATGGTATGTGAATTATACCTCTTTATAAAGCTGTTTTTCTTTAAGTCTGTTCATAAATAAGTAGAGATGTACAGATTACCCTGGGTATGAGACGCCATAAAGTAAACCTTCTTTACAAGAAAATTCCCCCACTGGTATTCAGGAAACATGTTTCAGTCTCTGTTGTGCAATCAAGTTTACTGTATTGGAGAAGCTGTTTATGTCACATTGAAGATGCTAAAAACTTAAGTGTTTGCAGGTCCTTTTCTTCACAGGTTTGAACCATGTAGTAAATGTGGCAAAGACACATTACACTGTGCTAGAACATTCTCATGGCTTATTTTCATTGGATTCACAGTACTAGAGTCAACAGCTGTTCTGAAGAAAAAGATGTGGTCCTTCGTTTACCACAAGGGCAGAGGTGAAGACCCACAGCAGCTGTGCGTCAGTATGTTGAAATTGCTAAGTTCTGTAGTCCAGCGCTGACAAAAGACTCAGACCTGCTGGATTTGTCCCTGATCCCAGGGAAGTTGTGCAGTTTCAAAGTGCTATGTGGCTATTACAGGTACTCCAGTTCCAAGGCGTGATGTAGGGCCATGAGGTCCGAGTGACTGGAGATCCTCCAGAAGGGCATGGCGTGCTGCAAAAGGAGCAGACACAGGTGAGAACAGGTAATGCTGCAGCACAAGCCTTACCTGGACTTTTGAAATCCACTACCATGCTCATGCCCTTGTTTCAGTACTGGAAGTCTGGCAGTTAAGGTCTCAACACCACCTATCTTTAAAACAAAAATTCAGACTCTTCCCTATAAGAGTCTACACTATATTTAAAAAATGTAGCATGAAGCCTGTTGCTTTTAAGAAGGTGATGGATTTTTCTTAAAACATAGACAAACAGCTGCCTTTCAAAATATGTATTCAGTATTTTATTAATGCTGAAGGTTAAAGTTGTCTTTAGTAGGTAGTTGTTAAACATACTCTTCATTTATACCAAGCATTCTGATCTTAAAATGACTATCATTTTAACTTTTAAATGTACCTGTATGGTGCGTTTTTTTTTTGTAGTTGTCTAAGGAATCCATCTAAAACCTAATTTCATTTAAAATTAGGGAATGTCTGTGAAACACCTGAACTAATCAGACACAAGAAAAATAGGGAAAAAAGTTACCTCATCCATGCAGAATAAAAACATGACTAAGCTTTCACTGCTCAAATGCACTAAAGTTCTTATGAATTAGTAAAATATTTTTAAAAAGAATTTTTGTATTTCAGAATAAAAGTATATTGTTTCATTTGGATTAGCTGTAGGTAAAATGAATGCTATTAATTTGCTATAGATCATATAGCTGACTATATTGGGAATGCACATTATTGTTATATATATTCACAGCACCACTGTAACCCAAACTGTATCTTTGTTATCCTTCAATAACAAGATAGTTTAGAACTAGAGCTCTCTTTTCAAATGCTTATGAGTCACTGGCAATTTCAGACTAGAGAAAGGGATTCTACTATTTTGTACTCATGAATGTTTTCACTTTGCAGGCATGGTGTCTAATATGTCCCTGGCCTACCTTCTCGCAGTCTGGGTGAGTAGGAGAAATGCATCATAATCACAACTACATTTTATAATGGGAGTAGGAGGAGTCAATTCCCTTTGAGTGAGGAACTGTATAAAAAAAGGAGGTGATAATTTAGTGAGGTATGAAAGAATGCCCACTCAAAAGAGCATTCTAATGGCAGTGGTTTTATGGTTGGGGGGGGGAGAGGGATCAAGGAGAAACTCTTTGAAATGATATTGGTTGTGTGTGAGACATGGTTGATGACAGAAGCCAAATAATACAGGGACTGGTAAGCCCTGCTAAAGAGTTTATTAATAATAAACTGTCAGTTAAGCCTCTCCACAGATAGTTGTTATCGCTAGTTTTCTGATGAAAACATTAAGGTTAAGGAGTGGAGAGATAAGGTCAGACCTAAAGACCATGTACTATAATGCTTCCTAATTATTCTCCAAGGCCTTTTTATTCAGCAATGTAAATTATTAGCACCATGTCACACAGCTTAAAACACACTTGATACCCTTCCATGCTTGGTAAGGGACACTGAAAATTTTGAGTGACAGTGACTCATAGGTTATTAAAAAACGGAACATTAAAAAGTGTTTAATTATAATACAGAAAGCTTTTACTAGAATGGAAGGTGTGTTTATAAAGTATAAATCACTTCTAATCCTACTATCTCAATGCTATCCACAAATGCGTCCATATTTCCTATATGTACATACAATATGTACCATTCAGCATCCTGATTGAGTCCACTCTTAAAGCCAGAACATTATTTTAGAAATTTTGAATGTTAATGTTTTTATATTTAAGCACCTACGTGGTATCCTTTCTAATTTGCCAGCGATTCATTACCATTCCCCAAAGTTACTTTTCACGAACAGCTGAATAAAGGGAGCTATCAATAGTTCTGTTGAATGTAGAAGGGTCCTCAGCTAGCTGTTTAGAAGATTTCAGCACAATTTCATAAATAGGTTTAGTTAACTTCTTTTACATGCTGATAATCTGAAGTTAGACATGTTTCTTACAGACAACAAGCTACTCATATACATGCGCTAACATGTATTAGAGAATGCAATCAAAAAGGGAATTAAGAAAACCCAATTAATTTGTTATATAATTTAGGTATAAATTGTACATTAATTCCATACTAAACAAAGGACCAATGCAATGTTTGTATCTGATCTTTACAGGCATAGGTACTGATGCCATCTTAGAACACATTTGAGCTGTTTGATTTTTAAATGATGTTCAAAATACATTGTGAACTACTAATGGTTTTAGTCTTCCTGTTGAATATTAATAAGAACCACATGGTCAAGTTCAAATGATAAAATATATTGCAGACAATTCATCACAATCCAAAGCTGCCAAATGCTCTACAATGGTAACTGAGAAACCTCAGGTGTCACACCCACACAAGGGTAGCATCTCCATCCTCAGCACTGTTTGTAACATGAAGAATAATGACCTCTGATAGGATTGGCAATTCCACTCTCACATATATACACATTGAAAAACACAGTGGACTTCTATAAGAAATATGTTTACTATTAACCAGAAGAGTAGGATGTTCAAATTCATGTTAAATAATTATTATAAAATGTTATCTTCCATAATTAGGTACAGATTGATGGAAATATTTTATATCTATCTCCTATATGGAGTCAGAAAGAACTGGTAGGAAAAGAAGATGCTAGAAAGTGAAGACCTGGATTATTACTCTCAATTCTGGCATTGGTTATGTGACTTTGAATTATGATTCAGTTTCCCTAGAACCCAATTTTATCTGTAAAATAAGAATTTAGGGTAATTGAGGGTTGCATCTAGGTTTTAAAAAGTTCAGCTTTAGGATAGTAATGTGACTGTTACTAAAACAGCCTATTACCTGTACAACACTGACCAACAGCAGATATGTAATAAATGATACATATAGAAAATGCCTCCACTACCAAGAATTAGCAGATAAGGCACATCTGCTAAAATTAAATTAATATAAGGTAGTATGGGATTAAGAATCAAAATGACCTAATCATGTAAGGAAAAGGAACAAAAGGCATAAGAATTGTAAAACTGTCTCTATGACATGGTTTTTCATAGAGAAAAATCCTTAAAGCTCCACCCTAAATAACTGAATCAACAAATTCCAGAATACAAAATTAATACACACACATCAGTAACATTGCGATATATGCTAATAATGAATTAGCTGGGGAAAAAAAATCCCATTCACAATACTTGGAAGCAAATTTAGCCAGGGAACTCAAAAGATCACTATACTGAAAATTAAACGCATTAATGAAAAAAAATTGAGAGAAGTTCATACTGTTAACATGCCTGTACTGCCCAGTGTCATGTATAGATTCAATATACTCTCTATCAAGATTCTAATTAAATTAGAACATTTTTTTTTACAAAAATTTATATGGAAGCACAAGACATGGAATAACCAAAGCAATCCTGAGAAAGAACAACAAAGAAGGGAGCATCGCATATTCTGATTTTAAGCTATATTATAAACATAATTCAATGCAGTTGAAAGTTAGGTCTTGTATTTTGGTATACTTAAATTTTGCTATATTTAAAATCCTATCCTCCCAATAAAGCCATAAATTATATAACAAGAAACATTTTACATCTGTCCCGATGTAGCAGGTATTGGGAGTTGGTTCCAGGAGACCATTAGAGCATCTGGATAAAAATGGATACTAAGCAAAGTTGTAGATGAAAAGCTTGGGACACACTTAAGGATCAGTTTGGTACAAAGTATTCAAATGTCATGAAAAACGTGCTTCTTACTGAAAAAAATGTATGATTTTCCATTGTAGCATGTCTGTGAACTGTGACATAATTCCTAGGCACTAGATATGAACAATCTTTTCTGATAGATTCCAAGTGACAGGAAACTACTTTGTCTAGAATTTCTACAGACTACCATGTGGAGATGGAAGATATGATTAAGGTAAGTAGGAGTTGGAGTATATCAATATGTTGAAGAAGTAAACTTTTCCTTCTTGATCAGTTTACCCAAGTTAGAATGCTAACTTAAAATTTTAGATAATTGACATTGGACTAAATGGCAATGTTAGTCCAAAGATATACTTGAAATGATGACAGACAAAATGGAACTAACTTAATTGGTAGTATTAATTATAATCCCAAAACTCAGACTTTTTCACTTAACTGATTTTTAATGTTCTTTGTAAAATTAAATGTTGTTGGGAAAATTGGAAAGTCACCCGTAAAACAACGAAACTGAATCCATATCTTATAGTATTTATAGAAATTAACTCAAAGAAACCAAAAAACTCCACAAAATGAAAAGATATTTGCAAGCCATGTCTGATAATGTTAACCTCCAATATATAAAGAATACAACTCAAGAGCAAAACAACCCAATTTAAAGTGGATAAAGGAACTGAACATAAACTTTTCCAATGTAATATAATCATTTTATGATATTTAACACAGATATACCTGTAACACAGGTATAACTGATATACAGCACTGTGTATCACAACAAAACAAAGAATCAAAATGAAAAATCCAGAGAGAAAGAAGATGTAAGCTGGAAAAGGTAAGTTGGGTGCCTACTGAAATTGAAGAATGGTCAAAGTAGATGAAAAGTGATGGGATTCCAGTCACAAGATGGATGCGCAGAGCATTCAGTGTTATATTTAGGTGGATTATTCATGGGCAAATGTATCTATTTTTTTAAAGATTTATTTATTTATGCATACAAGCACTAGGGTACAGGCCAGAAGTGCGGGGGTTGAGAGGATACAGTAGAGACAGAGTGGGGAACAGAACAGGCAGATTTGACTGAAATACACTGATAAGGAGAGTAGTGGGAGAGGCAGGAGAGTTCTGCCTGCTCCATGTGGGTCCCCTCCCTGGCTGGTGGCAGGGATCAAACTCATGCTGCAGTGGTTGCAGTTTGCTTAACCCACTGTGCCATCAGGGCAGGCCCGGATACATGTATCTAGGATAGCGGTTATACACGTCTATGTTTTTGAAACATTAATATTTGTAATGATTTAGTAAATTTCAATTTACATATGAGTATGAAGAAGCTATGCTTGGCAACTTGGGGTAGATGGACTGGAGAGGTAGCTGGCAGTGAGAACCTGGGTAGAAGAAATGTAGTGAGTGTGAGATATATTATGAAGCAAGAATTCATGCTACTCAGGGATGTTTGGAAGCAGAGAACATGAAGTAAATTTGAGTGGATGAACTGGTTTGAATTCACTTTTTAATATTAGAATATGTGTCCTCTGTTATTTAAACTGAATATCCTAAGTGGAGATATTCCATCAGGTAAGAAGGGCTATGGGACTAAAAACAGTTATCCAAAATCTTATGAGCAGTATCAGCTGAAACTGATGGGCATGTGATTAGTTTATTAAGATTTGGCATATACTGAGAAGTTGGTACCGAGACCTAGGGCCTGAATTTTGGTAAGTGTTTTTGGATTATTAAAACCAAAATTCCCCCCTATTCTCCCCCATGGGGAAAAATGGTACATCTTTCCTGCTCCTCATGCACACATTTAAATTTCTCTTGCCCCGCCTTTCCTTCTTACCTGATATTTTGCACTTAATAGAAAAAAGTTAGGTGCATGGGGTCTTACAAGTAAATTGAATTTTGCTGAGTTATTGACATGTACTAATGTTTCAAAACCACCACTATATAATCTTTGTATAGATATTAAAGTTGTAGACTTTATCCTAAAGATACACTTGTCCATGCATGAAGCTCATTCAATGCAGAAGTATAATAACTGGAAATAGTAGTAATGGAAACTACTTAAATTTCAGTCTAGGACAACTCAGTAAAGTAAAAGAATTAGACGCAAAGTTCTGTATAGTGATAGAGAAAACCAACCAGGATAGAACAAGTGAAAAAGTCAATACAAGAAATGTGCAGTTACCAAAATAACATATCTTTGTTTTCATATGTACATATACTATTTCCAGAAACACTGCATATGAAGGTTAACTACTTTGCAAGTTTGTAAATTATCTCCCAAGGGTGTTTTCCTAACAATTCATTATGAGACAGTGCATCACACTACTTTTCTTTGTTTCCCCTCTAGACAGAAGTGAGTTCTTGAAGGATGAAGATAAACTCCAATTCAAAAAAATAGAATGTTATAGCTACAGAATAAAATTCACTGTACTTACTGCTGATCCCTATGTCTCATGTAAGTAAAATCAAAGGAAAAACTTGCATTAAAAATGTTACCTTTCTAAACTTAGGGAGCTGTAAATCAAAACCACAAGGAGATATCACCTCACACCTGTGAGAATGATCTATATAAAAAAGATCAGAAACAAGTGTTGGTGAGGACATGGTAGAAAAGGAACGCTCCTACACAGTTGGTGGGAACAAACTGTCCAGCCCTGCAGAAAACAGTATGGAGGTTTCTCAATATCAAAAATAGATCTATCCTGTAACCCAGCAATTCCATTCCAAAGAATCCAAAAACAATACTTTGAAAGAGTATGTGTTATATAAACAACCTAAGTGACCAAGGACAGATAAGTGAATAAAGATAGGTTGTGTATACATACATACATAATGCTCTTCAGCTATAAAAAGAGAAAATCTTGACACAGCATGGATGGCACTGGAGAGACTTAGGTTAAAAAATATAAAGGAACAGACAAAACTAAGCCCTCTTAGAATTGGGCTACCGGGAATAGGGGGTGTGAGTGTGGCGCGGTAACATTTGAAGAGATGCAAGCCTTAAGTCATATTATAGTGACTGAAAGTTACCTCAATAAAAAATTCTCTTGCATAATCATACAACTGAGCACTGTTAATCGCACTGATTATTAATCATGAATGACCACTTACTTTTAGCTCAAATTTATAGTCTTTTCTCCCTATATAATCATATCTCTCGTCCAGAGTACTGTTCTTTAAATACTAGGTAGTCCAATAAGGCTAGACAGAGTAGAAGAAAGGAATGGTCAAACAAAGGGCACTGAATAGCTGGAGTCAGCAAGTTCCCCCATTTCAAACTACAAAGCTATATAGTAAGGTATTGAATAAAAAGATACACAGATCAATAGAAAAGAACAGAGAATCCAAAAGTAAACCCAGGCATATATGGTAAATTAGTTCATGACAAAGAAGGCAAGACTATACACTAGGAAAAGGACAATCTCTTCAATAAAGAGAAGACTGACCAGGACTACTATTTTACACCATATACAAAAAATGAATTATGATTTGAATGTGAAACCATAAAGTGGCTAGAATTCCTTTAACATCAGTATTAGGATGATGAAAGTAAGAGTATATGAAAAGGCAACCTACAGAAAAAGTTATTCACATATTGTAAACCCAATGAGATTTATGACTTAGCAAAAAATCCTGATTTAAAAATGGGCAGAGAATATGAATATTTCCTAAGGAAATAGCAATGCCCAATAAACACATGAAAAGCTACTCTAAATCACCAGTCATCAGGAAAATGCAAATTAAAACTATGACTTGTTCCTGTCCGATCATACAAAAATGTTGTTGACAATGTGGAAAGAAGGAACCCCTTGTGCACAACTGGAGAGATTACACATTGGTACAGCCAGTCTAGAGGTTCGTTAAAAAGTATATGTGATCCAGAAGTTACACTTTCGACTATTTATCCAAGGAAAACAAAAACACTGATTTGAAAAGACATATACCTCTCTGTCCACGGTTCTTTAATTTAAAACCAGCTGTACCAAGATTTAGGGAGTTAAAGAACTCCCGTTCTGTTGTTGAACTAGGTACATACACAATAACAATGCCATATTTATATGTATCAGTCTGTATTTCCTGGGTTGTATGTCTCTTAACTAAACAAACTCAAATTTTTCCAGTGAGTTAGGTGCTATTATCATCTCCATTTGCACATAAGGAGAGCAAAAGAGAAGGGTTAAGTAACTTGCTTAGAATCACGGAACTAGCAAGGCTAGAATTCAAGCCCTGATTGTATGACTCAAGAATCCATGTTTTTAACCATAAGTTTCTCTAATTGAAGTGAATACTAGTGTAACTGTAGTATTAAAAACAGGAAGTAGAGAAGGTGGTACATGAAGTGGTTGTTAAAAAAGTGGTTGAGATGGTGACAATAGGGTGTTGGGGATACAACCATTGCAACAGCAGAGAAGTGCTGGGCACCCCTAAAGGAAGGTGAGTAGATAGTGCCTGCAGTGTAGAGGGCAGGAGTGAGAGGTTGTTACAAGACTGAAGAATGAGTGCCAGCCTAAGGAAAGCAGTTCCCTCCTCCAGTGAAATTCATTATTGAAACTTCCCCTACTTCACTCTCCTGCAGGCCGAGTTCTTTGTCCCTGCACTGTGCTCCTATTGTGCCTGTTTATCTGTATTCTACTAGTTTGATGCCTCACAGACTTCCTGATGAGCAGGGCTATACATTATTTTATATGCTCAGTAGTTTAGTATTTAAATACTTATTTGATAATTGACAGATTGTAAACAAATGTAAGTATGAGGATCATTACAAATAAATTTGGATTATAGGGAAAAAAAATAAGGGATGCAAAGGATTAACGAGTAATAGGCAGATGGGGAATCAAAGCACCAATAGTTAGGTCTGCTTCTTTTCCACTTTGCAAGAATCCCCGAAAGACAAGGCATTCAGCTCAGGATGAAATGAAGGCATCTGCTCTATGGCAGCAAGTAGTTTCATCTTGCAAGCTAGTTCTGACCAACTGGTAGAATTCTGAAACAATGTTTGCAAGGCTCTTAGGCTGCATCCAGGCTCAAATAACAAGGCAGTTACCTGGCAATGTCTGCCATGGGAATAGAAAAGTGCATGCTGACAAGAGCTTGGTGTTGTGTTATCTGCCTACACTGTGGCTCCACCACTAAGCTGCCTTTTCTGCTCCCAAACTCTGGGTTATAAGGACCCCTGTCTCTTGAGTGGCTACTCTTCAGAAACCATATTTATTTATTTTTCTGTTCTGTTTCAGTGATTACAATTCTCAACATGTTCATGATCTGTTTTTTAGAGAAATGGAACTTGTTTCAATGATTCAGTTGTGAGACTTCTGAGAGCTATGGAAAATGAAATGTCACCAGGAGGGGAACTCACCTTTTTTGCACCTTGTTCTTCTTCGACACCATCTCCTATAACAACATACACCACTTTTCTTCCAAACCTTTGAATTATCCTTTCAAAACAACTCTCCTTTCCTAATAAAAACAAATTATAAAAAAGGTCAAATTTGGATAAAACTACTATGGTACTTCAACTTTTTATATAAAACATCTCTATGCTTTTGATTAAACTCTGTCCTACATGAGCAAACTGGGAGAGTACTTTTAAAATAGGATATTTGGGCAGTTATGTGAACAGCACAAAAATTGTAAATTAACCACGTGGTGTCCTTTCCCCTGGGAATGATTTTAATGATCTTTTGCCAAGAACTTGTTTTAATAAAAAATTGAGTCACTAACAGTATAGCATGATGCGGGGGTGGGGGGGTGGGGGTGGGGGGGGAGGAGTACAACTTTTCAATAATACCTTTTCCCCTTAGAAACTGAGACTAAACAAAGGCATGCAATTCTGGCAACATATTTTAACTTGATTTAAAAATGTTCCTTCATATATCAAACTCTGAAGATAATATCTAATCCAGAGGCTATTGAGAAGGATGGAAAAAAAATGGATTGCTTTTCTTTTTAGCAAGAGAAATCAAAACACTGGAATTAGTTTATCCCTTCATTTTCAAGTTGGGATTCTATTTGAATTAAAGACCCCCAAATCCTAGTTTCCTTGCCTGAATATTCTTGTAAAACTGTTTTGAAGTAAATGTCTGGTAATTTGGGGGCACCACAGACAGGTTACGCCTGCCTTACCCAGGCATCTAATGTTCAATAAAGCACTTTCCTGGAGGAAAAAAACTGGGAGAAAGGTAACAGAATACCTTTATCTGTCTATTATCTTTCCCATGTCAAGACTTAGTTTGAGCTCCAGTGGCGGCTACCCTGTGAGTACATCCCTGCAGTTAATGCCGCCATTGTTGCTGCTTAGAGAAGAAGCTGGTGTTCCAAGTCCCACGCTGCTAATAGGGTCATTTTAATGGACAATGGGAAAGTTTATAGTTTTCAAATGTAAATGACTGAACAGAGCCTGCACCTCTTTCAAATAAGGATCAGATATACACATGAACAAATTGCTTGTTTGCTTAAACAAATGTCTGCTTTATATTTGTATTTTGCACTGAAATCTCTAGTTTGCATCTGACAGAATGAAATAGGGCCTGCCTTATTGAAAGGATGTAATTTCAATGCTTCTTTAGCTGCCCACTAAACTGTGAAATATTAAATCACTTTAAGAAACAAATACATTATGGGTGTGGGTGTGGTAACATACATCTGAAGAGGTGTGAACCAATAACCCCAAATTGCACACAGTGTTACTTACCTCAGTAAAAGGAGTAGAGTTTAAGAAGTAGAAAATACAAAGTAACTAAAAATATACAGCCCCAAACTGAGATGCTATGAAATGCTAATTTTTCCATGGGCTTTTGCAGTTTCCTTTTTGTGGGGAAAGGAAAGTAAACTCAATGTCATTTAAAGGTAAAGCTGTGGTCATCCAAAGCAATCATTGCTTATGTACATCTACTGTTGGCTTCATTTTGATTTTTAGGTTGCCTAGACTTTTTCTACCATAAAGATTAAGAATCAAAGCTGTTTTTTTTTTTTTAAAGTTTGAGGTCTTATGTAAGTATTCATTTTGATGAATCCATTTTGTCTGAAAAACATCACAGCTCTGCTGAATGAGATGGCTTAGCTCTTCCTGCAACTTTGCCATTTTGCCTACATGGAAAATTTCTGGGTTTTCTGATTGATTCCCAAATTATATCTCATCTGATGGTAAAATCAGCAATTACCACAGGAGTTTTAATGTTCAGTTATTTAAAAATAGCATAGAAAAGTGAGTACCACTGGTTTTGAGATCTGTCACCACAAATTTTCCTAATCCTAAATCTCATTCTGTATTGTCAAAAATGCTATCATTACACATTTTCCTAATCCCAATTTATATTCTGTATTAAAAAATTGAAGCTTAAATATCACAAGCAAAATATCCATAAAATACTTAATACTTGCAGATTATTGTAGTTTCCTATTATTTGAAAATTACTTGGTATTAAATTTCAATGTGCATGACATTTAATACACTATTTGTTCTTCAGGGAAGTTAAGCTCTCCCCATTGTTTATTATACTACTATATTTTTCTTTGGGAACTATTTTGAATTTTATGTGCTGATAAGCTTTTATTACAGATCCCTGTTTACAAAGCACGATTCTACTTCATTGTTATAGCTAAAATAAACACCTGGCAAAGTAAATAGATAGCTATTTTATATCAAACTACTAGGAATTCTGTTTGGTATATTCTAAGTAGTTTTCAATATTCCACTATTGGCTTTTTTCATGAGCCATCAGTCATCCTAAAAATCTAGATAGTTCTAACCCGACATATCCCTTAAGCTCTTCAAATTCAACATTAATAAGGTCACACCTTTTCTTTCCCATTATATCTGATTTCTCATCAGTTAACAGTGTTACTATTAACTGTCAATTCCCCCTGTTGGACAGTAAATTGCCTCCCTACTTTTATTCTGTATTGGTTTGTAATCTATGTAAATTGCACGTGAGTCATCTTTCCCCAAGTAAGTTTCTTTCAAGAACTTATGTTTTTTTATCCCCCTAACAAAAATGGGAACTCAATTATTTGTACATTCAGATTATAATTAAGAGAAAAATACTTTTAGTAATTTGTTACTAGAATTGTTTCATTAACGCTGTTATTACAGTTATTTAATTTCTACTTTGTGTAGCTCTATACTGCTGCTGTGCTTTAGCTTATAAGATTTTTTTTAATGATGTTGCCTAAAGGACTAAAATAATAAGTCAGACATGATATTAAATTGACTATGGCTAAAATACATAGGACTTTAGCCAATAGTTTCTTGCCTGAGTTCAACTACATGAATTATATTTTATATTTCTCTTAATGTCTTGACATTTTGATAATAAATTGGTTAAATTTCTCTTCTACTTTTCTGTACTTAGGATTCTGAAACAAACAATCTTATTTACATCCTTTCATTTTTATGAACCTGGAGATGATTGTTTTAAAAAAATAACATAAAAGCAGCTCACCTATTTTAGTTGCACTGTAAATATTTTCTATTGGAAATACAATTCCCAATCCATATAGCAGAACTTTCGCCAATGCTGGGATGAGCTGAGTAGTTGTCACTAAAATATTCACACAGTTTGTCCTATGAGATTAGAGGAAAACAAAAGATACAGTTGAAAAATAAATCTCCAAAATGAACAAACATAAGCAAAGCTCATTTTCTAACAAAGGCACCAGTGGAGTGATTTGGGGACAGCGTACCTGGAGTGAATGAGTGTGAGAGCTTTCAGCGCCAGTGTCAACCAGGAGTCCGTCAGGGCTTCAATCTCAGCCCTCAGTTGCAGCCAGGCTTCCCTCTTGGCTGGACCAAGCAGACCTGTGGATTATAAACACACGATAGGCTACTTCCTTGCCAACGTGTCCACTTGACTTTATAGATAGTAAACATTTAATGCTATTCCTCAAGCTTTATAGTATATCAAATAAATTTTTATATATTATATGATAAATATATAATGGTGTAGGGAGCATCTAGTGTTTTTACATTCTTGGCATTCCTTCTTCTGGTCATAGATGTATTTTTTTTTTTTTTTTTGAGGAAACGACTTACCCCCACTACTTTTGGGAAGGGCTGACATTACCCCCTAGCTCATAGGGTAGGGAAGTGACCTTAGTTTAACCACTGAAAGTCACTCTTGGAACTATTGCTGTCATTCTCAGGAAAGACATTTTCTACCACGTGGAGATACTTAACTGTAGAATTATCAACCTCAATCCACTGGGTGCCACCTTTTTGGAGGGATGAATCTAGAATGACCCTTAGCCAAAGAAAAGGAATGGATTCCTGATGGTATCATTTCAGCATCTGGATTTTACCATGTGTGAATCAATACTATCTCTAAACCTTTCATTATTAAATCAACATATTCCCTTTTATGCTACAGTCATTTTGAGCCATGATCAAAAGATCCGAACTAATAGTCTCCACTGGGGAGAAATTTTAAAATCCATTTAAAGGCATTTGGGCAATGTTATTAATCCCACGTCCTTAGAAGAACAACTGGATGTCAGAGAGGTCAGGCAACTCATTCTAGGTCATACCACTACTGTTGAGGACAGTAGACTACCCAGAGCAGCTGTTCTACTAATAGTAGAACAGAACTAGACGAGACTCCCCAGGGCAGCTGACTCTAGTATTTCTGACAGGAATCCAAAGTAGATTCATCAGTGGGTAGATGAAGCTGCTTTAAAACTATTATAGCCCAAAAAGTGTGATACAGAAATGTGTGGTATTTGGAGAATTTTATCTAAACTGTCTTAACTAACTTGTTAAGATACCAGTGATAGTCACTTGCCTCCAACATTATTTTTGTAGGTATTGTAGATCTCTTTTACTCGTCTGTAGCGGAAAGCCAGCTTTCTCATCCAGTCTACACCTCCCCGTACACCGGTTGCCAAACATAAATTAGCACTGGTTGCTGCAGCAGGAAAGCCATCTGTTCCAAAGTTATAGGTGCTATATAGATGCAAGAAAAGTCCAAAGTTAACAGAAAAGTTCATCTCAATTAGCTGAGCAATTAAACTATTAAATGGTGACAGTCACTTCACATTTCAATGTTCTCACCTTAGGTCTTGCCCATTATCATCTGAAGAGACATCATCTATATGAACTTGGTCACATTCCTAAAATGCAATAGAAATTATACATATTCATTTTCTAACAGCATCCATCTATAGTAAAAGAAAATAACTTTAATTGGAGTGCTTTTCAACTATGTCAATCAGTAGGTGGCAGTCTTGCGAAATTGACATTTTTACCTCCTTCAGGTCCTCTTAATGTAAGAACGGAGCAGTGTCATTAACAACTACTGTTATTTGGCTTCAGAAAACACATTTTTGTGTTTAGAAAGGAAAGTGATTGAAAACAATTAGCATATGTGTTCCATAAACCTCAGGTACCTGAAGACATCATGCTGCTCGGAGCTGATTCAGTCAGTGCCTGGGCGTAACTGAAACCAGACATTTCAGTAAATGCAGCATGCTAGAAAAATTAAACCTGATGCTAACTGCCAATGAAATTATGACCTCTGATTGCTGTTGAGCCACACACCAACACAGCCCGAGGCCAGTGCGCTGAGGAGCCCAGACAAAAAATCTGTTACTGGTTTGCCGTTGATTTCAGAGATGTGAGTTTTATATACTCCCTCTGTCTCTCCCTCTCTCTTTCTCTCTCACTGTATAGAGAAAGAAAACATGGGAGACTTCAAAACCTTGATAAAAATAACTCACGCTGTCTTTCTTTGTTACTCTTATTTTTTTATTGTTTCATTATTCATTTTAAAGACTGGTTTATGAGTTTATTATTAAATCATTTGGATAGATTTGATTTAAAAATCCCAAACCACGTGTAAAATGTGTAGAGTGGGAAGCCCTAATCGTGTGCTAAAATGCCGCAGCTCATGTTCATGCACCTGCTTGCATGAGCACCCATCCATGTAACCACATGGCCCCAGCCCTAGCATGGCTGCAGGAGCGCAGGGACTTGATAAGCTGTTGTTGAGCAAAAGAAGGCTACTCACTCACAGACAGGGGAGCAAGTCCAGAAACGAATGGCACCTCCCTGCCATGCTTTTACATGCCAGCTACAGTGCTCTTCTTGTAGTCTAGCTCCACATACCCAGGAGGCCTTTATTTTATTAAAAGTTTTAGTTTAAAAAAATATCAAAAGTATTTACAGGCATACATCATGTATCACTAAAGGCTCTTCTAAAGCACTAGTCCTATTTGCTAAATAGTTAATTTTATTAAATCTAGATGATCCCTATAATGCTTAACATTCAATTTGTCATGTGCATATGCAAGATGACATATGCAAAGTGCCACAGTAATAGAAGGTGTATTTTTATGTTGCTGGTTTCTTTTGAGCAAATTCTTTTCTCTCCATGGATTTGTGAGGAAGGAGCAGGAGATAGAAGTAGAAAGAAACTCAAACCAGCTGTTGCTTAACAGAATTAAAATCATGACCCCCAACCCCTTCTCTAAAGCATCTATTTTCCAGGCAACCCTCTCCCAGCAAGCAGCGAGTTCCAAGGAGGAAAAGACTTTGACCTTGTAACCCTCCCCTGCTCTCCTGAGGTCCATAACCTCAGATAAGAAAAAAGAAAAAGCAAGCCTCACAGGAGGACTGTGAATTTACCATTTGAAAAACAGGTCATTCCTGGAAAACATAATTGGGAATTTCTGACTTATTAGTTTAATTGTATTTTAGAAGATGGATAATAGTTGTGTGTGTGTGTGTTTTTTCAACAATGTACTTATTCTGAGTTAAATTTAGAGTTACTAAACTTACTCTGAGTTAAATTTAGGTTTACTAAATCATGAGTAGAAATATCTGCCATTTATCTGGTCAGAAAGGCAATGTTTATGTTGTTACTAAATGACTTTTTTTTAGGATGGTTAGTATACAAAACAAACCTACTCCCCAACTCCCCCCTCACCAAAAACAAAAACAACCAAACCAGAAAAACCCACAGCACCACAATGGAGGATTTTTCTCTCTTGGGAGAAAGAAGAGAGGAAAAGGAGTTGAGGAACTAGATAAGGAAAATATACTGTTAGGATTTTAATTCAAAGTATCAAAATTGATCTACAGTTACTTGACCTAAAGTAACACTGGGTGCAAAGAATTCTTTGCAAAAGGAGTGTGTTAAAAAGGCTTTGCTTAAACTAACAGGTTTGTAAATCTCCATTACTATCAGAGCAGACAGTTATCTGCTAATGGCTGTTAATGATCCATTGTCACCATTGTCCTTTCACATCCTGTATTTGTTTTGTCCTGCTAGCTTTATTAAAGACTTTTTGTTCTCAGGCAGAGGCCCTCATTTGAAGTATGGCTCAATGTCTTGATTGACTCTAATTAAGTGTCAACAGCTTCAAGCTTTTACCTACAGATACCAAATTCACTTCACAGTGATTTGATTAAAGCAAAGTTTGGTGTGTTGGCAACAAGGAAGTCTTCATTTATCACAGGAGAATCTTTGTTGAATGACTTTCGTGAGAATAGATTTAAAAAAAATCTAGGGCCTAATTAGCACCTTCTAGGATTAAAACAAAAAAATCTTTAAAATGACTGTGTAAAATGAGTTTTGGGAATTATTGTATATTTAACTTAGTAACAAAAATACTATATTGTTCAAACTTGGAATATATAGGTTATCTCATTCCCTTTAAGTCTTTGAGCAAGCTTACAAATAAAGGTGTTAATGTCTTGTGAAATAAGCCTTTATATAGTTTAATGCGAAACTGATTTTTAAACTTTTAATGAGACATGACAATATTACTACCTTGATACTTACTTATCCAAAACCATAACTCCTCAAGGTATGGAGAATATTAAGGTACTGAAATCTCTTTAGAAGGTGAACCTGTGTTGTTCTAAGCACATTCACTATCCATTTAGAAGCTGCAGTTCCCTGTGATTCTGAGATCCTGCAATGCAGTTTCCTCTTTTCTTTACTCTTCAGAAGCCACCAAGCTTTCTGTTTGCTTGTCTTCCTGAGAACCTAATTTTAGGTCCCCATTTTCTTACTGTTTCAACTAGGTTTTGAGTTTCAAAATTTGTTTTTAAACCCAGAAAATTAGAAAACTGAGGGAGGGGATCCAGAGGGATTGAAGTAACAACAGCAGCAAAGTTTAAAACACCACTGGAAGCATCTACAGACACAGAAGGTAGAGATGGAAATTCCTATTATTTTCTGGTGCCAAAATATTTTCCTAAAACCCTAATTTGGTCTTAGGACACTGTATGCAGAACATAAAGAATTCCATGGGAAAATAAGTTTTTATTCCAAAAAGACTGTGCTAAAAATGTACTTTTGAAATAAAATTCCAAAACATATGTGATATGAGTTTTAAGGAGTTGAAATCTTAACTGAATCCAAGTTTTGGGATAGCATTCATATGTCTAGGGGCCGATACTGCCAGCTCGGCATATTTTATGTATTACTCTGTCCCGGTTGAGGCTCGAGGTGCCCAAGGAACCCCGTGTGGGCAGAGGTAGAGAGTTGCACTACTCCTGGTAGATTCTATAGTCAACATTCAGTCAGCTGGCTATCGGGTGCCTTGGCTTAGAAAATGGTCATTTATTTATTCACATATTCAATTATTTATTGTGAGGCTACTGTGTTCTAGATACTAAAGACACAGCATTTAACAGACAAATATTTTTTATCATCTTGGAACTAATATTCTAGTCTGGGAGACACTGAAACAAGAAAATATACAAAATTCACAATATGTTAATAAGCACTAAGGAAAAAAAAATGCAGGCCAGGGGAATATGCAATGCTGCCTGTCTGGGAAGCCTTGCAGGCAAAGGAAGGAACAAGCTCAAAGGCTCTGAGGCAGAAGGGGGAAAGTTTTATGTGCTAACAGGTAACAGCAAGTATTAGCTTTGCTTTGGCAGTATAAAAATATCCTTCCTGGAAGGTTCTCCTTCTGAATGACTGAATTCAATTTGGTACAACATATCTGGAAAAAAAAAAACTGGTTATATTTTGCTAGATCAGAGAGGGACAACATAGTTCCTTTTGCTTTTAAGGCAATCAGAACTGTAGACTGCAAGGACTGTACAGAATAGCTGAGCTGTGGTAACAGATGGAAAACAGCAGTTTGATCCCAGACTGTCAATTCTCAACCTTTCCTTTTGAATGTCTGTGGAGCAGGAGTGGGGGAAAGGTGCAGCTTACTACTGGGTAAACCATCATTCTTCTAGGAAATACTTGACATTTAAAGATGTTAAAAACTCTGTGGAGTTAGTGAGCAGGTCCCAAAATGGTGAAGGGAAGGCTCTTTAAAGATTTTATTTATGCATAAAAGAACTGGGATATAGGGCAGAGGTGTGGCGCATAAGTGGATTCACCAGTGACAGAGCGGGGAACAGAACAGGCGGATCTATTGAAATACACTGCTGAGGAGAGCAGCGAGAGAGACAGAAGAGGTCTGCTGTGCCATGTGTGGGTTAACTCCTTGGCTGGGGATCAAACTCAGACTGAAGCAGTGATAGCGCTTAGACATAACCCCTACTCCACTAGGGAGGCTCTAAAGTCCTTCCTCCAAATTATTGATGCAAGAACTGGTATGGGAGCTGGACAGGGATTAAGAAATGGATAAATTATAAATATGTTAATGGTTTTCCAAAGGAATACTAAAATCAACAACATTTTTTCATAAAGGCTCAGTATCACTAAATAAGAAAATATAATTTATATTTTTATTTCACCAATTTTCACATGTCCACATAACAAACAGACTCTAAGGAAGAGTGCGAGCAGTAACAAGTGAAGTTGTGATGATGCTTCACTAGGATAATTAATTCCAAAATTAATTTTTGCACGTAGAGATTGTTAAAGCATTGAGTGCTTATCTAGAGGAAGTCCCTACCTTTCCAGAATTTCTAAAGCAGGGACATACCACCCACTGAAACTTTAACACCAAAAGTGTCCTGTGTCAACACTTAGTGCCCTTGAAAAACAGATTTTCTCCTTCCCCCAAAGCTCTGTCAAAACTACTTCAGTATGAGTTCTTTCTGATCCATAGGGCCCGGATGAGGATTCTCATATTCACACACCTACATCTTATCAAACTAGTGTTATGAGTTTATAGTGAAAACAACCCTATTTAATGTTATGGCTCATTTTGCAGGTATAAAAATGTAGACCCAATAAAGTTAAATAACTTCAAGTGCCGAGACACTATGTCTTTGACCCAATTCACTGTTTCTTCCCAGATTACATGTGTCATTTGGTGTAGACAACTGACTACTCCATGTGTGGAGTGTAACTTAGGTCCTTTATGGCTTTTCTTTTCAGTTTAGGGGATTCAACACCTGTCCTCCTGCCCCATCTTACCCGTGCTCAGCATTTGTGACCACAGCCCCTGTCCCAACCTGGAGCTGAGGTGGGAGTCCTCCATCCTTCAGAATAAGTCCTAACCCTTCATCGCATCCCCATGCCTTTAAATGACTGACACTTCAGAGGGAAGTCAGCACAGATGGAGAGCTGTGGTGCCAACTGGGCCTATGCCCGGATGGAGGGAACAGAGCACAACTGTAGGTGGTGAGAGCATGTCCTCGTGGCTTTGACACATCATGTCCTAAGTAGGAGGTTTGAGGCTTCAGTCAGGCCAGAGGGGCTGGATGAGGGCAATGGCGGTGATCTGAGGTGCAGGGTTAAGGCCAAATGCTAGCTGCAAACTCTGTGCTACGTGACAGGCTGCTCCCATCACCTCTCAGACAAACACCACAAATGACTAAAGTTTACCCATGCCTGACTTGCCTCTATGTTCCACTGTCTGTGCTTCACAGAGGAGTAAAATAAATAAAATTAGCAAGCTTCAGTTACAACTGGACCTCAACTCACAGACATCTGAGTGCTCATGGAACTGGATTATAAAATACCCACATGGATGGTTGGGGGAAATTGCCCACAGGAAGCAGCTGAACACCAGTTCTGGCGTTGGGAGTATTCAGAGAGCCATGCGGCAAAGGCACATCACTTCAGAACTCTGGTTCACTGTTATTCTGCCTTTTTGGTCCCTTCTGTCATTATTCTTGGCATCACAACTCCAGCTGACCTTTTTCTGATCCATCATCATCTCTGGCCTTCCAGGGACGGGCCACAGACATGTTCTTTTGGACCAAACCCCAGGAATAACTCAGATTTTGTACAGGGGCTCATATGCAAAATATTAAGTTATGGCAGAAATGTTTCTGCAAATATTTATTCTGCTTTGATACCCTAGTGGTTGTACTTTTCCCCCAAGCTTTTCACTTGTGCCATAATTATGTAAAAATACACCATACCATTCAAGTTAGTTTAGGAAAATTAACAAAAAGAATTAAGAGAGTTACAATGGATTGTCTTATCTGGGCCAAGTCCAGTGACGTAACAGCACATAGGGCACCTCTGAAAATGACACTAGAAACATAAACTCTGAGTAAACCTGAAATCTTCGAATAAACAGAAACCCTCAGAGGATTTTCAGGTGATCGGCAGGTTATGAAAGGGAACAATAGAAAAAGTGAAATAGAAAAAAACAATAGAACAAATGTGTCCTCAGAGAAGTTGAGCTACATAAGCCCCAGTGCTGCTGACTAAGGCTTTGTTCGCTCCATTTTCCAAATTTACCATGAGAGAACTAACACTGTACGGCCAATTGTTTCAATACCTCCTCCCTTTACAACGTAAAAAATGGAGAGAGAAGAGAATGGGCAGAGAAGGCTATTTTCACATCTTTTCAGCAGTGTGCCTACTGAGAGCAGCTGGTGTTGGCCAAGCCTGAGGACGCGATCCTGGGGTCTCTGTCCCTTCCTGTCTGTCATTAGGCAGTTACATCCACTGCTTTGACTCCCCCTGAACAAAACAGGTACTTTTTCAGACCTTCGACATGCCCAAGTTACTAGAAATAAGTATTCCTTTATTTCTAATGATGAAAATGTTTAATTATACAGAATATAGAAGAATTTCCAGAACTTCTGAAACAAATTCACAAATTATCTGATCGCTTTATTTGGACAAGGGATTGGCAGGACTTTAAAAAGAAAAAAAGTTATCCCCCCATGAACCTACCCACATTACCCTCTTTCTCAGAAAACCTAAACTGTGCAGATGGAATTACATGGTGACTAGAATTTGAATGACATACGTTTCAAGGGAGTGATTTTCATAGTGGCTTTTGGAAATAACTTTCAAGTCCTTAAGGGAGAAAAGGTGAAATGGCTCATCCCTGGAGTTTCTCTGTGACTCAGAAGTTCTATGTAGGGGGGAGGGGTGGTCAAGGAACAAGTTAATTGATGGGAAAGGTATAAAGAACCCTTATAATTCATTGACAATGGACTCATTACACCAAGTCCAGACCCTGTGGTGAAGAAACCCTGTCTATGAGTTAGTCAGTTTGCATCCACTAGGTTTTTACTCGTTTACTTCTCTGGATTAAAAAAAAAAATGAGCCTACACAGTCAACATACTGTGTATTTATACTTACTGATGTGAATGAAAATAAGGTGATAATGTGCCTCCTAAATGTGTCAAGACCCTCACTATACTTTAAATAGATGTAATAAAGAGCTTGTGTGTGCGGGGCACCCCCACGCCCACTGTCAGAGGCAGGCTGCAAGCTGGGGGCTCTGGGCCCCGAGGAAAGGGAGAGTGCAACCCCTTAACACTGGCTCATCTGGCACGACCTGCTGTGGTGTTTGGTGACCACCCGCTGCCCTTGCTTTCCCATTACCACACTTTCTTGCTGAAGAGAAGGTTACAGCTAACCCTAGGTTAAGGCATGGGAGATAAAGAACAAAGGGACTGTTTGAAATTTGCCTCATTCTGTTTGACAATGAGGGTTGTTAAGAAATTAAAACATGGGCCTCCTTGGTGGCACAGTGGGTTAAGCAATGCACTATGAAGCAGACCGCAGCCACTGCAGCACGAGTTCGATCCCTGCCGCCGGCCAGAGAGGGGACCCACATGGTGCAGTAGACTCTCCTGCTGTGCCCGCTGCTCCCCTCAGCAGTGTACTTCTGTTGATCTGACTGTTCTGCTCCCCGCTCTGTCTGTGGTGAATCCTCTCACCCCCCCACACCTCTGGCCTGTACCCCAGTGCTTGTATGCATAAATAAATAAATCTTTAAAAGAAAAAAAAGAAATTAAAACATTCCTGGACATATTTTACCTTTACATCACTACTCTACCTGCTCAATACAGCATTGATGGCAGCATGTATTATAAATCAACATTTAAATATCCCTCCCTGGATTGATAGGGATAGGATGGCCCAATGGTAGAAGCCAACGGGAAAAGAAAACAATTTCAAATCTGAGAAACTGATAAGAGAAAATTAACATCAATTTTTTAATAATTAGTAATAAGAAGGCATTTCTGGGGACAATACTGCTGTAAATTATTGTTTCTTACTTTAACAGCATTTTAATATACATAATGTTAAATATCTTGTAGGGAATTACTTACATGGCAGATATTTTACTAGAATTATATTTATATTTTCAAGGAGATCTAGGTACTTGTAATTAAAACTCAAGATTTTAATTAATTTCAATAAAGGTGAGACAGTTACTTGAATTTGATTCTGTTTAAGTCAACATTCATACATTTAGAGAAGGTGCCTAAAGATGGCATATTATAGCAAAAAGATATATTGAAGTGACTATGCTGAATATGGTACAGGTTTAAAATTTGGTAAATATTTAAGGTAATTAAGTAAAATTTTCTAGGACTGTCAATCTAAGTAGTAGTAGTAATTAAAGACATGATAAAACATGTTTTTAAAAATTTTAATATTTTCTCTTAATATTAATTACTTTCAAAATTGTTAAATGTAAGGTAGGATATATTATAGCATATCATTCAAGTAATTACAGGAAGTTTTTTTTTTTAGACTGTAGTACCATGTTAACATGTTTATTTCATGAAATGTAGAGCTCCTTCTTCACCATGGATATATACCTTTCTTTACCACTTGGCTATGTGAAATTTACTTACACTCTCTAAAACCATAAGCTATATTGAAGAAAGCACAGACAAAACACTCTATGACATACATCTCAGAAACATCTTTGAAGACTCATACCCCAAAGCAAAGAAAACAAAGGAAAAGATAAACAGCTGGGATGAACCCAGTCTAAAAAGCTTCTACATAGCAAAAGAAGCAACAACCAAAATAAAGAGACACTCCACATATTGGGAGAAAATATCTGCACTCTGTACAACTGATAAGAACTTATATGAAAGATCTACAAAGAGCTTACACAACTCAACAAAAACAAAGTAAAGAACCCAGTTAAAAAATGGGCAGAAAGCTAAAAAGACTTCTCCAATGGGGAAATGCAGGTGGTCAACAGACATATGAAAACATGCTCAACATCCCTCATAATCAGGGAAATGCAAATCAAAACCACAATGAGATACCACCTTACACCAGTAAGGATGGCCCACATTTAAAAAGAAAAATAACAACAACAAAAACTGACAACAAATGGTGTGGATATGGAGAAAAAGGAACCTTCTTATATGCTGATTGGAAAGCAAACTGGTCCAACCACTGGAAACATGGAAAGCTGTGTGGAGTACCCTCAAATTATTAACAATGGAACTACCATATGACCCAGCAATTTCACTTCTAGGACTCTACACAAAGGACATCAAAACATTAATTCAAAAAGATACCTGCACCCCTATGTTTACTGAAGCACTATTAATAATAGATATGGAAACAACCTAAATGCCCAAAAATAGATGACTAGATCAAGAAGATATATCTACACAATGGAATACTATTCATCAATCAAAAAAGATAAACTCATGCCATTTGCAGCAACATGGATGGAGCTGGAAGGGATTATGCTCAGTGAAATAAGTCAGAAGGAAAAAGAAAAGTATTAGATTTATCACTTATAGGAGGAATATAGGGATACTGAACAAAGGGTCAAAAAAAAAAGCAAAAACTTCTAGTCAGCTATAGATCTAAGTCTTTTTTTTTTAAAGGTGCTTTTTCTTTTAAGATTTATTTATTTATGCATATAAGAGCTGGGGTACAGGCCAGAGTCGTGGGAGGTAAGATAATTCACCAGAGACAGAGTGGGGAGCAGAACAGGCAGACTGACTGAAACACACTGCTGAGGGGAGCAATGGGCAAGGCAGGAGAGGGCTGCTGCGCCATGTGGGTCCCCTCCCTGGCCAGGGATCGACTCTCGCTGCTGTGCCATGGCAGCTGCTTCACAGTGCGACCCTCAACCCACTGAGCCACCGGGGAGGTCCTAGATCTGAGTCTTAAAGCAGGGGAGTGGGGAGGAAAAGAGATCAAAATGGGTTGGGAAGAGCACAAGGGACCATGAAGATGGTTCACAGGTGATGTGATGGTAGGCTATTTATGGGCATTACACCTGAGAGGAAAAATCAAATACTGTATAAAAATGAACAGTAATATAAAAAAAGTTAAAAATCAGCAAAAAGGAAAAACAAAATTTATGTACACTCTCAAGTTTAAGAAGTTTTACTAATATGTCAGAAGAAATTCAAAGCCAGCTCTTAAAATAAGATGACTTATTTATTTAAAATTGTTCAACACCTATCTTTAAAAAGCATCAAGTTAACCCAATGAACAATTGGGACATTAATGTCTTTGGCTTAGTGATCATCAACACATAATTTTCTTTCCTTCTTCAAAGGTATACAGTGACTGAGCTTTCCTGGTGGCACAGTGGGTTAAGCAATGCACTATGAAGCAAACCACAGCCACCACAGCACGAGTTCGATCCCTGCCACCGGCCAGGGAGAGGACTCACATGGCGTAGCAGACCTCTCTTGCCTCACCTGCTGCTCCCCTCAGCAGTGTATTTCAGTAGATCTGTCTGTTCTGTCCCCCACTCTGTCTCTGGGGAATCCTCTCACCCCCTGTACCTCTGGCCTGTACCCCAGTGCTTGTATGCATAAATAAATAAATCTTAAAAAAAAGTATACAGTGACTATCTGATGCTATAAGATCCATCTTTTATTATTATCAGCAATATCATAAGGCGTTTCAGTGTATTCTATATCCCTACCATATGATATACAAAAAAGGCTTATGTCCAAAAACATAATTTCATTTATGGTTCAGTTAATATAAGAAGATCTGGCATTTTACAAATTTTGTGGGAACCACTGAAAATCTATAGCTTCAAATACAAAATAGGGCTATGCACTGGTGTTTGAGAATGCCAAATTGTGTTATACAAACTATCATAAAACATCCCACATATTTTTAATCATATAATCAAAAATAAAGTATCATGATAAAAGATTAAAGGGCTATTCTTAATGTACAAGATAATAACTCAATACTTAAAAGAAAGAAAACAAATCTAATATAAATCTCATTAATATAAATCTAATAAAAATCTTTTGACTATTGACTCAGAACTACTCTTAAGAATAATTCTGATTGATTGCTAAAGGGATTTCTCAATTTTCAGTGGGTTTGCTCATCATTTTGCAAACATTTGTCAATGGCAACAGTGTTCTTTGTAACTGTTGTTGCCTTGCTTTTAGATCTATTACTCTTGCAGAGAGCACCTACTAAAGAAGAATTTTTCATAAATGATACCAAACGCTAGTCCTGCTGTGAATGATCACATTCTCATAAAAATCATTCTTCTTATTGCAAACTTGCTGCCAAAAGTATGAAAAAACATCCAAACCAGGAATTTTTAATTTCTCTATAACTTTTAAAAAATATTTTTATTTATTTATGCATAGAAGAACTGGGGTATAGGCTAAAGGTGTAGGGTGGGCGAGAGGATTCCCCAGAGACAGAGTAGGGAGCAGAACAGGCAGATCTACAGAAATACACTGCTGAGGGGAGGGCAGAAGAGGTCTGCTGGGCCATGTGGGTTAGCTCTCTGGTGGGGATTGAAATCATGTTGCAGTAGCTGGTGATAGTTTCATAGCACTGAATTTAACCTCTTGCTTGATAGTGCCGAGACTTAACCCTTTGCACCACTAGGGAGGCCCTATAATCACTTTCTTTTAACCCTCATTGTCATTTGAAAAAAATTAATCGCAAATTAATTTGTTCACAAATCATTCAACTACAAAATTTATACTAGATATTACTATTTTGACCATATATAAAATTATAAACTGCAGGATATCATATTATAGGAAATATTTTGTTTTTTTTTTCCTGGACAAGTTTTTCACCCTAAAATTAAGTCTTTGCAAGAAATACAGCTTCCTAGTTTATCATCACTTATATCTATTGATTCATTCTTAACTGCAAACCAAATGTTAATAAAAATCTTAGAGAGATATTTTAACGTAATTGGTTTTTTAAGTGTCTATTTTTGCAGAGGTGGGGAGTAAAATTTGACAGTTTAAAAGATAATTTATAAACTAGTTATATAATACGACCAGGTGATCTTTTTAAAAGAAATAATTTTGTATTAAAGATGTAACTCAGAATGCAATTCTTAGTTAATAAGTTAATAAAAATCCTCCAAGCCAATTTCCTCTTCAGTATAATTATTACTGAATTTGAGGAGAAAAAAAAATGAGAACCAGACATAGGTACTGAAAAAAAAAAAAGCCCCCCCTGAGCTGCAGGAAGGTTCCATCATCACCCACATTCACTCTCTGGCCTTTAAGGGGGATTTAGGACTTCTGAGGCAGCACTTTCTTACTCAAAAGTTTCTCTTTTCTAAGTACAGTGGGCCTGAAATTCAATCTCCTGAAATCATCCCATTGAATCTTCTTTTATAAGACAAACATTTCAGGGAAAGGCAAATTACTTAACCTCCATTATTTCAGTGTAAACTTTCCTATCTGTAGCTCTGGTGTGTTCCAAATCATTGGGTATAACATGGAAGAGGGAGGAGTGCATGAAAAGAAAACTAAGGAATAATATCTCCCTACAAAACATCTCTTCCCCATGAATTAAAGTGATGAATTCTGTTTTGCTATATATTATACAAGAAAATACTGTATTATTTTATACACTATTATTACACTATACCATTAGCAACATCACTATATATGCTATATATTAACTGTGGCAATATCCCTATGAAATTATAGGATACACATTCTATATTCTTTCATTCATTTTGACATGCATTCAACTAATAACAATGGAATGTCTCTTAAATATCAGATCTTAGGCATACACAAATAAATGATATGCAGATACTGTAGAAACACTTTCTAAACATGGGCATGGAGAGGTGTTAGAGAGAGAGAAGATACAGGTAAGAGTCACTACTGTCTTCTCTCAGGGAAGAAACTAGAACTTCTGTGAAGTTATGAGGACAGAAAATGGAATTCACCATGCTTCACTTTTTCTTTTCAACTTTCACCTTCAGATGCATTTTTCTCAAGATAGGTTTTGCTCTACCAGCAAATATAATTTCTAACATGAAGTATCAACTTCTTAGGGGTAATATATTGGGTTGTTGGAAAAGCCATGACACATACTTTCATTGAAAAACTGGAAAATGTGTCATGACTTTTCAGACAACCCAATATTTCACTTCTGTTTCTGTCTCTGCTTTTTAACCAGAAAATGTCCAATAGATACTTTAGGAAAATTAAATTGGAAACACTTCGTATATTCCAATGCAATCAAGCTCTCAAGGGTCTCTATAATGGCCTAAACCTTACCTGTCCAACATCATGTCTGTCTATCCCTCCCATCCCATTAAGAAGCACATGCTTCTGCTAGGGTAGTTTCAATCAGCCTGGTTTCCACTTACCTCCTTCACCAGACAACAGCTGTGTCTAGAGCTTGCTGGAATGCCTTATAGTTCCCTTCTTTCCTGTGAATGTAATGTTCTCCTATTGATCTTGTATTGGTTTCATTTTTTAAAACCCCTGATGCATACCCTGTGTACCAGTGATAGTAATGACAATTACTGAGCACCTACTATGTCTCATGTACAATGTATTGCATGTTATTTCTAATCTTCATTGAGCCTTTGGCTTATGGCCATTTCAATTGGCATGTGAAGTAGAATGAACTATTTATTTAGAATTTAAATAATTTAAGCAACTGAAAAATGCTCATATTTCAAAGGTACTTGGGCCATGGTATGGAATGAAATGTACCTCCGACCCATTCATGTGCTGAAGTCATAAACCTAGGCATCTCAAAATGTGACTGTATTTGGAGAGAGTGTCTATAAAGTGTAAACTTAAATGTGGCTTTAGGGTGGGCCCTAGCCGAATTTATCTGGTGTCTGCTAAGAGGACATAAAGAAACACCCCGGAGGTCGGTGCACAGGAGACCCGGGGAGGACACAGCAAGAGGTCAGTCATGTATGAAAAGACTCAAGCCAAGAGGAGAGACCTCGGATGACACTAAACCTTGACCATGGATTCCAGCCTCCAACACCATGAAAAAAGGGAAATATCCTAATTTCACACCTCTACATAGTTTTATTACATACATGCTAAACACTATTGTCCAACTATCAATTTTCCTAGCTACTTATTTTTTTTTAGAAACATCTTACCTCCAAGTCCAGTAGGACTGCATTAATCTGTGTTCACAGCAATCAATTCCCACCCATTGAAAAGGTTAATGTCTTGCATAGAAGTGATCCCTCTAACTTTCTGACAAAATGCCAAATCAGAAGATAATTCTTAAGTCAATTATTTTTCAAAGAGGCAAACAAATTTACAAAATAACATTAATCAAAAGAGGCTCTTCTTTCCCCTGTACTAGCCCTCCACCTGCCTTGCTGAGGAGAGGCACACAATTAGCAACAAAGAGGACTCCAAGATTTAAAAAGCTTTCCTCAGAACTGCTATTAGCAGGAGAACTGAACCCAGCTAAAGGATAGAGGCTCTATTGTAACTGCACCGAAATGGGAGAAGTCTCCAGGGGCTGCAATTTAAACACATTTGGGGGAAGTTGAAGTTACAGGCCCTCTCTTGCACAAGTCAATCTGAAAAAGGAAATAAGAAAAGAATTCCTTTCTCTACCGAGCAAACTTCGACTGAAACTGAGTGAAATCTGGCTTTGCAAATTGGGACTTTCTCCCAGATTGAAGATTAGCAAGCACCTGTCAAAATCAAGGATCTAAACGAAAAGTCTGTCCTACGTGATGCCAACAGGTCAGTTTTCAGGATTTTAAATAAACTGACAGCCACCAGCCAACTATGTGAAAGCTGACATGCCCTGTCTATTCAACAAGTCCCTTCTGCTTACTGAGCTCCACCCTGCGCCGCCACTGGGCTGGGTCTCCAGAGGCTGTTATCTCTGAACTGCACAGCACTCTGTGCTGTCTCTGCAGCCAGTGAGGGTTGACTTTGTGAAGGGCGTACATTAATTAAAAGCAAGGACTGAAGTTAGGTAGTTCTGTCTGATGCGTTCACTCTTTCCTCAGATTACACCACCTCCCAGCTGTTTCAGTCCCAGCACCGAGCACCCATGGTAAAACTAGGAAATGACGGGCAGGTTCATGGTCACTTTGCTGGACTGACCATGTGTGCTTTACTGGAGTTCTTTACTTTCTGAATCAGGAATCTTTAATATATATTCAAATTCTGTTTACAAATGGATGTTTTACACTGGGACTCCTGCCCTGAAATAATTTTTTTTTCAACTCAAGATTGTCTTTCTAAGAAATCTTAACCAATTTCATGGGTGATGACTTCAAGTTCAATTCTCTCTTCTGTGCCTCAGACCCTCATGTTCCATTGCTTGCTGAGTCCACCTGATGTTCACTACATACTTCAAGTTCAACATCTCAGAACTGAATTCAGCATCTGACCTCCAGAGCTAGCTACTTTTCTTGGGTTTTCCAATCCTACTTTATTGCTCAAGTCAGAATCTAGGATTCTTGCTTCCTTCTCCTCTACATTGAATATGATACCCAATCCCATCTAGGCAACTATTTTAATAGCCTTCATTCTGTTCCCTTAAACAAAATCTTGCATTTTCTCTCTAGATTAATACTATCTCTGATTCACAGTACAATTCATCCATAATAAAGCTAACCATTCTGTCCTGATTATCCTTGGCACTGAATATGGAATCCAACTTCCTTAGCAGAGTCCAAAGTCTTTCCTGATCTAGGTAATGTCACCTCTCATCCTCTCATCTCACAACTGCCCTGCATGTGCTCTGTGCTCTAGACCTACTCAAACTCGGCTCCTAAATGCCATGCTCTCCTCATGAAAGGTTACTTCCCAGGGAGGTCATTCTCTGATGTCACCAGCCTTACCAACCCTCCCCAGTTTGAGTTAATCACTTGGTGTACTTACATATCCTTACATGTCTCCCTCATCATGGGTTCCATACTGTGATGGGATTGTTCTGCATTTTTGTCTCCCCCTAGCTTCTGGGCTCCTTGAGGGTAGTGGTTATATTTCAGCTCTCTGCAGTGTCTCCAGCATAGCATTCAGCACAGAGCAAGCATGATTATTTTCACAACACAGTAGCTTTTCTTCTCTGTAATGCAGAGGCTGCTACTGTTTCTGTCTATTCAGCAACAGGAATTTATTTATAAGTGTATGTCTACCTTTCTGTCTTCTGCCTATTTACCTACCAACTACCTGCCTTCTAACTTTTTTCCAAAACAGATGTTGTTTGAGCAACTACTGTTTGTAAAACACAGTGAGACACAGAAAGTTTTCAAAGGGTACATTAAAGAAGATACCGTTGGGCTCTGCTCTATGCTCTTGTGTGAGGGCACCGAGGTGCTATCACTCCTTTAGGCTGCTGCAGAGGTACAGCCAGGAACCTCGTTTCAACCTTAGCTTTACCATTGCCTAACCAAGTGTCACTTCATTGTCACACACTTGTAAACTGGAGATTAGAGATTGAGTTCACAATGCTGATGAAGAATCACTGTACTTTTTACTAACACCAGAGGAGTTCCCTAAGGTTTGCTGTTCTCCTGCCTCTTGCTTCACCAAGGGAGGACACTGCAGCCTGAGCCGTCCTGCTGCCCTGGGGCTATATCACGGTGATGAGGGGATGCTCTGTTCCCCTAAGTGTCTTCGCACATGGCAGACAAGGCTCTGTTCCACACTGCAGTTGCCAGCAGCACGTCACACGAGCCATCCTTCAAAACACAAGGCCAGAATCGGACAAGGAAAAGGAAACTTATCAGTACAACTAAAGGAACACGTGTTTGACATGAAGCCAGAGTCCTCATTTCCTCTGAAGGGCTGCAGTACCGTGTGATAGAAGCCAGATACAGTAGCTATTTAACTTCCAATGCAAACCTCCCCTCCTGGAGCTGGGGTGGGAGGCAAGAGCAAGTGATGTGCCTGGAAACAGCTGCATTTGCAAACTAAATACTGGCAGAGTTGTTGTTGTTGCTGTTGTTTCTGGTGTAACTTCTGCTGGAATTCTACGTGAGAATTCTGTCAGCAAATCACTTATTACCTCATTCTCTGGCCCCTCCCTCTTCTTCTGCTATAACCCTGATATCCATATGGAGTCCCAGAAGGCAGTCCTTCCACAACAATAGCAGCAAGGTAGACTGCCATAGACCTTCCTATGTCAGTGCTAGCGTGACATACTGAACAGCTACTAATGTATTTAATCCTCACTCCAACCCTTTGAGGTAGGACTATCATTGTCCAATTTTATAGACAGGAAATTAAGGCACAGAGAAGGCACCTGTGAATGAATGATTTCATGAGTTTATCCTCTGGTACCTCTAGGAATGTAAGATAAACTATATAATTCTAGGACTTTGAGTCCATTGGACTCAAGTCATGATTCTATTAGGCAGTTTTCTAAAGATAAGAAACAGTAACTATAGAAAATAAGAATACAAAGAAACTGTAGTTACTGGTGGTGGTATCCTACTGCACAGAAATAAGTCCTACTTTTTACTGTAGGATTTTTCATATATTTTTAAAAGATATATTTATTTATGAATACAAGAGCTGGGGTACAGGCCAGAGTCATGGTTGGTGAGAGGAGTCACCACAGACAGAATGGGGAACATAACAGGGAGAGTGACTGAAATACACTGCTGAGGGGAGCAGTAGGCCAGGCAGGAGAGGTCTTTGGCGCCATGTGGGTCACCTTCCTGGCCAGCAGCAGGGATTGAACTCGTGCTGCAGTGGCTGTGGTCTGCTTCATAGTGCGGAGCTTAACCCACACCACCAGGGAGGCCCCGAATTTTTCATATTTTTAAGGTTAAAATCTTTTCTTTCTGATATGCATACGTTTTTATTTAAATTCCAAACTGGAACTACATTGCCTCTCATTCTATATCCTACCTCTTGCTTGTCTATTGTGTTTTGACATTAAGGACTTTGAAATTATGACTTCACATAAGTGATAATATAAAACTAACATCCTGCGTACCATCAGTTTTTTTTTAAGACTGTGTTTAATCATTTACTTCTAAAAAGTTAACTTTTGCTAACTATAAATGTATTCATGCTCATTGTAGATTATTGCAATGTTTGGAAACAGATAAATATATGAGCATCTTCTATAGACCAAATTCTTTTAAGAGCTTAAGGATTCAAGTAGATATGTTATGGACCCAGCCCTCAAGGGGTTGCTTAGTGGGGTCAGAGCAGACAGAAAAATCATAATAAAACATGGTAAGTATTTTTGCAGTGAGAACAGCCTCCTCCACCCACTGCCAAACCCAATGTCTGCCCGTACTGGTTCCTATAGGTCCTTCAGACCTAGACCTACATTGTATCTTATGTTTGCCATCCCATCTTCACTTGCCATCCAAGGACTCCGCAAATCATTCTTAATAACATCCAAAGATACCTTACTAAATAGCTTCTATTTAAAAAACAGTAACCACCTTTGACCCAGGCTCCCTCCAATATTACCCCATCTTCTTTTTGCATTCTATCACTAGGGAAACTCTTGATCCTTGTATTCCCTTCATCAATCCTCATCCACTTCTCAATCTATGCCAAGTAAATTTAGGTCTTCCTGCTTCCTTGCACTGGTGCTTATCAGTCACTACCAACCAACATTCTTGCAAGTCCAACAATCACTTCTCCATCCTCATTTTACTCAATTTTAGTAGCTTTGACAAAGTGGTGCACTATTTCTTTTTCCTGGAAACAGGAGTCTCTCCGTGTACCTTGTACTTTTCCATCTACTTTAATGTTTATTCCTTACCCTTCTCAAAAATTCCTTCTTGGTTCTATTTCTAATTGTTATAGGGTTGAATGCTTGACCTTAGGTCCTCTTCTCAACTAATACTCTTTCCCATGTGATGCCATAAACTCATGACTTTAAGACTCCCAAACTGTAACTTTAAATTTGGCTCTTTCCTTTGAGATCCAAAATTATATGCCTACCACTTGTACATACTCTCGACTGGAATGTTGAATTGCTATTTTAAATTCAATATGCTTAAGTCCAACTCCTTGCCTCACCACACCAGCACAAACCCAATCTGCTTCATCTTAGATAATATGACCACCTATCCATTTGCTTAGGCCAAAACTTAATGGCTATCCACCAAACTATATTGTAAATTCTGCAACTCCTCACCATGTTCTGAACTGCTACCACTTCAGCCCAAATTATTATAGCCCTGATTAGCTATAACAGTGTCCTAACTGGTTAATTGATTCTCCCCTTGACCCATACTGCATTTGATAGCTGGACCAATATTTTAAAAGTGTCTATGCGTAAAACTCTCCATTGGATTCCCATTGCAATTAAGGGGAAAAAAAACCTAACTACTACAGCCTACAAGGTTTTAAATGATCCTTAAATGGCCCTTTACTCTCTGCCCAGCCACTCTTTACCAGTCTCATTAGACTTGTTTGTTTCTTGAAGGCATGAAATTCATTCCTATCTCAGGGCCTTTGCACTTGCCTTTCTCTTTCCAGAATGCTTTCCTGCCATTGTATCACCCCAATTTCCTGGTCTCTTCACAAATGTCTTCTCAGACACAACTCTTCCTGAGTACCTCAAGTAAAGATGCTTCATCTAAGTCCTCTTTATCTAACTGCTGATTTTCTTTATAGTAATTATTTCTACCAGAAATTATTTTTATTTCCCTCCAGAGTGCTAACGCCATAAGATCAGTAACCTTGACTCAATCATTGCTGCACTTTCAGTACCTAGAACAGTGTTTGGCACTTAATAGTATGATAAATATCTTTTCACTACTGAATGAAGAACAGAAGCAACAAAGTAAGGGAGATTACAAAACTGATATTTTTTTTTAGTTGTGATTTTCCTTTCTGGTTCAGTATTAAGGTAATGTTAGCAACACAAAACGTATTAGAAAGTACTACCTTTCTTGGATTTTTAAAAATAATTTGAGTAGGATGGGTATAAGTTCTCAAAAAGGTTTAATAGAATTTATTTGTAAAGCCATCTGGTCTTGTTTTGGGGAAGGTTTTTTATTGTTGTTTTGATTTTCATGTGTATGATCAATTTATTCAACTCTTCTATTTCTTCCTGGTTTACTCTTGGTAAACTATATTGATCTAGAAATTTGTTCACTTCTTTAATTTATTGGCATATACCTATTCATAGTAATCTTTTAAGAGTCTTTGTATTTCTGTGCCATCTGTAATAATGTCTCCTCTTATTTTTGATTCTGTTTATTACTGTTTTTTCTCCTTTTGTTAGCTGGGCTAGAAATTTATCTATTTTGTTTATCTTCTCAAAGAACCATCTCTTAATCGCATAGCTCTTTTGAATAGTGCTTTTGATCTCTATTTTGCTTATTTTTGTTTTAATTTTTGTTATTTCTTTCCTTTTACTAATTTTGGGTCTTGTTGGTTCCTATTTTTCATGTTGCTTTATGTTTAATATTAAATAGTCTATCTGGGACTTTTCTTGCCTCTTAATATGGGTTTGTAATACAATTATTCTCTCTCTTGAGATCACTTTTGCTGGGGCCTCCCTGGTGGTGTGATGGGTTAAGCAATGCACTATGAAGCAAACCGCAGCCACTGCAGCATGAGTTCAATCCCTGCCCCAGACCAGGGAAGTGACCCACATGGGAGGTAGACCTCTCCTGCCTTGCCCACTGCTCCCCTCACCAGTGTGTTTCAGATAACCTGCCTGTTCTGTTCCCCACTCTGTCTCTGGTGGATCCTCTTACACCCCTCCCTCCACACCTCTGGCCTGTATCCCAGTTCTTATCTGCATAAATAAATCTTTTTAAAAAAATCACTTTTGCTGCATTTCCAAATTTCTGATGGGTTGTATCTTTATTTCCATTAGTTTCAACATAATTTTTGATTTCTATTTTAATTTCCTCTTTTGTCTAATAGCTAATAGGTTTTGAAAAATATATTTTCCTCAAGCATTTTGTAATATCCCATAGTTGTTTTTGAATTGTGTTTTTTAAAATCGAGGTTAATACTGGTTCACATTGTATATGATTTAGGAGTATAGGGTCATACTTCTTCATATGTATGTTACCACACAACTTACACTACCAAGTACTTAAAATCTTCCACCATAGTTTGTTGGGCCCTGTTTCCCATTTCTTTCTTATTTTTCCACTCCCCCTCAGCCCCTGCCAATTCTGCAGTCAGACTTCTAGGATCTATTATGCCGTAATTTTAGAAAAATGAACAAAAAATATTTTTAGAAAAGAATTAGGTTCATAAGAAAATTGAAAGTACAGAGATTTCCCACACACCCCTGCCCTCACATATACCCCTGTGTGACCTGAGTGAAGTTTTGCTTTTATCACCTCAAGCTTTGCTTGGCTCCTCTATAAAATGGAAATAATGGTTCTTTTACCATAGACACTTCAAAGTATTAAATGGAATAATGAATGTGAAGCACTCACCACAAATGTTCAGTGAATACTTATTAGTATTATGTCGTACAACTGTCTGTAACCCTCTTTCCCTAGAACAGAAGCTAAAGTGGGAATACTGAGTAAAAGGATAAGCACGTCAAGATTATGAATACTATTATCTAAATTTTCTGTAAAATTTTATCAATTTTTATAGCCTAATACAGTAGTATACACTGGTGTTTATCTTACTAAATCGTAGACCATATTGATTTTAAATCTTTGCCAGTAAATAGGTAAGAGATTGAACACTTACTCTTTGACTTGACATTTCTGACTACTGAGAGTGATATACAACATTTTCCTATCAATTGTCTATGGTGACAATATGAATGCTTCTGTCTTGTAAATTTTCTGTTCATTTATGCTTTTTATTGAGTTTTTCTTAATGTTTCGCTTAATGAGTTGCAATAATATCACTTCATTTTTTATTGTTTAAAATAATTTTTCTTTTAATATTACCTATGGCTTTTAAAAATAGTATTTATTTTTCTTTCCCAAAAAAGAAATAGAGAATTTGTAATATACAGGAAGCTATGAATAAGAAAATATTCTTTCACACTTCTTGAAGACTATTATAAATTTTAAGATTCTTCCAGTAAATTCTCTTTGGTTTTCTATGTACATAAAATATTTTGCAACAAGCAACAATTTTAATCTCTTTGCCTTATCACAAGCTTCTAAACAATGTTGAATAGTAGTGCTGAAAGGGCATTCTTATTTTGATTCTATTTGTGATTTCAATTTCTAATTTTACTGTTTGGTAAATGTTGGCTGTTGGTATATGGTGAATTTTTAGGTTAAACAGTTATATATTTTGGCCAACTGACTTTATGATAAACATTACCCTCTAGACTGTAGATTTCTTATTTTACTTTTGTTAACTAAGATAATAGACAAACCTAAGCAACTTACATAAAACACAGGAAGACAGAATCAACTCTACTGTCATCCATGGGTGTGAAGAAGACACAGATTGCTATTGTATTATGAGATAATTCAATTTAACAAATACTCATTTAATGGTCCACATGCAGAGGCAAAATTCTGGGTGTTATGGATGATGTTACTAGAATTTAAAATTTTGTGATCCTTTATGTTTGCTAAATTTACCAGGGGGAAATAAATATATGAAAGCCTACATACAAAACTGGAAATGGCAAATGGTATGTGTTTTTGTCTAAATAATATATATATATATATGGGTTCATTTATGTTTAGAATGCAGTACTGACAAACACATTTTCATATAGCTAGTCTGCCTTATGGAAAGAACTGAGAACAGAAAAACAGCTCAAATTTTTCCTGAACTGTTTTCTTTGCAAGTGCCCATGAAATCCTTTGTCTGGTAGCAGAGAACCAGAAAATCCATGCAAAGCCAGTTTCTGGGTATCAGAATAAAGTGCTTTCTAGGTAAATTATAATTACTCAAAAAAAATCAACTTTTGATCAAGATGGAAATTTTTACACTTCTGGAAGCATAAGCATTAAGTCACTAAACACTACTTGAAATTGAAACTACTTAGCATTGACATGACTGTTACTTTGAAGAAACTTTAGCTGAAAATAAAATTATGAATAAGATACATCAAACTAAATAGATAATAACCTAAATTTTACACTAATGTCTAAAATTTAAAAGACTAAAATAAACCAAGGGACAAACAAACTTCTTTGCTTTATAAGAAAAATCATTACAGTTTCTTTTCTTGGTTAATCAAGCCCAGGCTCTAGAGAAACCAGAATCTTCTGTCCCAGACCTTTTCTTAATAGAACAAATAAAAGCAAGGGACTATAAAGCAGAGCTTTAAAATTAGACCTGGGGACTTCCCTAGTGGTCCAGGGGTTAAATCTCAGCACTATCACCACTATGCCTTGAGTTTGATTCCCAGCTAGGGAGCTAACCCACATGGCACAGCAGACCTCTCCTGTCTCTCCTGCTGCCCGCCCCCAGCAGTGTATTTCATTCTATTTGCCTGTTCTGTTCCTCACTCTGTCTCTGGTGAATCCTCTCACCCCCTGCACCTCTGGCCGACACTCTACTTCTTCTATGCTAAACAAAATAATATCTAACTAATATTTAAATAAATAGAACAAAAGAAAATAAAAATAGAAGCTTATATAACAAAAGCCCAAGAAAGGGCTGGAACATTCATGCTATAAATCGTCACACCAAAGAATCCTCTGGTTTCTCCTAATAAACACATCAAGAGAGTGAAGGAGAGAATTCCAACACAGCTCACACTTAACTGGGTTAGCATGTTGTGTACAACAATTTCACGTGTCTGCGTCTCACTGAAGAGCAGAGATTCTTGAAAGTCACCATGACAATAACACTAATTAGGATGGTAGCCATAACATCAGTGAAAAGATAGAACTTAACACCAAACAGAAAGAGAAAAGTTCAACATAAGCTTAAAACTTACTTTTAGTTATAGTGATAGGCACCTTGGTGAAATATTTTCCTTTAAACTGTGGAAAAATCTAGCAGGAGAACTGACCAAAATCAAGTCAAAATAAAACATTATTATATACTGAAGGCCTTTCCTCATTTTGTCTGCAGACTGCTCTTCAATAAAAATTCAACAGAAAGAACTCTTTCTCTATTCAGTCAGAAAAGTCATACTTTACTAAAGAAGCTGAAAAAAACTCTAGTTCCACAGTGTCATTCATAAAAAATGACTTCCATATAAGCATCATCGTGTTGCACAGGGAGACCTTTGGTAAAATGATATACAGGACGTTAGTCAGACTTAGAAGTAGGAAAGTACACTGTGGAACTAAAGTCTCAACTCTTCTTTGGTGGGGGAAAATATCATTTCCTTTGATAATTATGTCTCCTGTCACTCATGTTCCTTAGCATGTCAAACATTTTTAATGATACAAACTCTGGAATTTCTTCTTTTCATTATTTTCCTAGAGTGTCAATGGGATTAAATTGTGATTATTTTTATTAAAAATTGTTACTGACTAAAGTGACAACCTATTAAACTAAAAATGGTTAACTTTTTTATTTTTAAAAGTTCGATTAAAATATTTCTAAATTATTTTAAAATCTTAATCTAATTTCCTCAATCACATCCTAATAGCCATTTTAAGCATATATTTTGATAATTCAAGTAAAGTTACTGGAAGCTGTCACACACTGCATTTCATTATTTAGTTTCTCTTAGAAGCCAAAGCTGTGAACCTACCTAATTTGTACAGAGGGGAAACCGGAAAAGATTTAAGATTTTAAAAGAAAATGAAGTTAAATGCCAATAGAGTTCAGAAACCCACTTCAGTTAACAATAGATTGTAATCTTTTTGAAATTACTTTTACTAAATAAAGCTTATAAAAATATGTAATTTAAATATATTAAAATATTCATGTCCCCTACTACCACACGTTGCTAATTGGAGTGTGAAATCAGGCATTACTACATCATTTCTGCCTGATGAGATAATTTTGGTTTTCTTAAGAGTTTTTTGCCAATACCTTTATTTGTGCCAGGAATTAATCTTGCTTTTTATTTTGAAAGAAAACTATTATTTGCAATGACCATTCCCAGGTCTGTGGAATTATAAAAACATAAAGTAAAAGGGTGAAGTAAGTATAAGAACCAATTTTTTTAAAAAATATTGCACAATCCAGGGCGAGTAAACAATTTTCAAAGATAGAAGCTGAGTGAATCTTTAATTTATACTTTTGCTGATACCTTTACATTATTCTTAAGTAAAATACATCAACTTCTGTATGGTTACAATGTTAAGAAACTTTTACAGCATTGCTTTTTGGTTGAATTATACCTTCCTTTTCTTTTCTATGTTACTTCTAATAAGAAATAACCTCATACCAAGAACAGAATCTGATACCTCAAATGGTAGTATAAAATGCCAGTGGATAGAACCCTAGTTATTCCTTTCCTTTTAAATTTGGATTATGGAAAAACTATATCCTGTATATCCTAACCTAGAAGTTTTAACATCTACTTAATGTATTTATTTGAGCAGTGCAGTGTGAGTAACGCTAGCAAACAAAAATCTGGCTGTATTATATGAAAACTGAGTTTGTCTGTATTTTAACATGTTATTACTTAGTCTAACTTCTCTTTTTCTACCACATATTTTTGGCACAGTATAGACAAGCGTTGGTATTTTTAAGAAGGTAGAGTATAAAAACAATAGCAAATTACTCTTAATTTCTTCTTGATGGTCGCTATTAACACCTATTAGCATCAGTAAGAGTAACAAGGTTATACCCAGGAATATATCAGCCTAGTCTGTATGATTAGAAGAGTGAAAATTTAGGGAAGGAATTTTAACATAGTAAAAGATGGAATATTTTGTGCTGCTCTTATGAAGTGAAGCACAGCCATAAATCAGAAACAGCTTTTGCAAATAAGTATGATTATTAAGCTTTTCTAAAGGCAATTCTGAACTTGTCACTCACTTGGAATATTTCTACCTTAAAAAATAGGAATGCCTTAATGCCTTACATGTAATTTTCTCAAGGAAAGCAAACACTTAAAAAATGCAAAAAAAAAAAAATCCTAAGTGTAAAAATAAATATTTCACTAAGGAATGGAAAAAAAATGAAGCACATTTAAATAATTTTATTGCACTGGAAGTTGCCAATTCGTCTGTGAGTAGTTTCATTGCAGATGAAAAGAAATCAAAATACAGGACAGATGTTGAACAAACCGCATTTAAGTTCTGTCACACACTGGCATTTTTCAAATGATTTTGGCTCTTCTATTAAATAAGGTGCATTTTGCTTGATTTTGAAAAAAGGAAACATCAGGAAATATTTAAAGGCCAATTGCTGCCAATTAACTTTGATCAGTAAAAGTTCTATTTGAATCTTTCAGATTCTTCTCCTGTCTGAAATAACATACATTTATAAAATCTAGCAAAACAACAACTTGATGATTAATGCCTGTTGGCAGCCCCACCACAAGCTTGCTTAACAGCAGGATTTAAATAAACAACTGTCTCTATTAAGAAGGGAGTGAAATGTAGTGATAGTCATTTTTTCCTCATAATGGAGATATGAAAAACAATATTCATTTTTCTTAAGAATGCTGCTAAACAAGATTATCATGTTTGTCAGTGTCCACCACACATTTAACTAGCCATCTTGTAGTCCCACCAAAATCACAATGAACAAGTAAAATCAGCAGCATTTTGACTCAGAAATCCTGGCAACCAGAACAGACAAAGGTAACTAAAATGTCATCCAACCAAACGAACCAGCTGATACTTTTACATTATTTGCAAGTAAAATAACCTAAAATTAACCATTCTAAGATTGCAATTCTAAGTAACTTTTCCACTTTTTTTATAGTTACTTAAATCATACCTTCATTCAAGCAGCATCCCACTCAATAGGACAGGAGTCTTAACACAGCATTTGCAAATATGAATTCTGTTGGATTCTATAGGAAATCTCTATAGGAAACAGTGACTGTATAATGGCGAAATCTGTAACTTCTGATACTCTGATAATTAATAAAGCTTAATTTTTAAGATTCTTGACAACAAATTTTAATCCTAAGGAAATCTCACTTTGAAACACAATAGCCAAAGTAAAATGAAACAAATACCATGAGGGCAAAACAAATGACTATATAATGAACAATTACTAGATCTCATTATTCAAAAAACAATATCCCAAGGCTATTTTGAGACCCAATCATCTATTTTCAGACATAGACCATGAAGTGTGTATAAAAGAATTAAAACTTACTTCTAAGTCATTAAAAAATAGATGTGTGTCTGCCAAGTTGAAAATCATTTCTTCCATCCTCAGTCCAAGGGAAACTGAAGTAGGTGGATCCTAAAAGAAGAATTTTATAGGTTAGAAACATATATACTTCAGGCTACATGAAATATAGTTTCACATTAAGAGGAGTCAGCATCAGGTCGAAAGCAAGAGACCCACTGGGACACGCAGACTCCAGCTGTTTTTGGTGTGGGTGATTTATTCCCTGTTCGAATTTCAGTGACTTATTTAAAAAGCACCTTGAGTATCGTTGGTACTTTGCGTAGTGAAGAAACAATAAGTATCTTAAAATATTACCAAAACGATAAAATCTAGGTAGGGTTACTCTTATGTACCAAGTAGCAGAAATTCAACTTTACGTGTCTGTTTCAAGAGTAAGACATTCAGTGAACTGAGAAGACATTGTTTATGTTATACAATTCATTAAGAGTATCTAAATCACTGCCAGAGATAGCTGGAAGAATATCAATAAAGCTTAATTTCGCAAGGATAATAAATACTAATTTTACTCCTTATGATGACCTTCGTTATTGTATTGATACAGATTGTCTGCCAACTTGAAACATCCTCAAAGTAGCAAGTGATGACCACTCAGACCACCTGGTCCATGCCCAGCTCAGGGAGCTGATCTTGTCCTTCAGGTGGCACTAACCAGTCATCCAAATGCTGGTATTGTAGCCAGAGGGGCCTACCCACATTCCAAGTTGTTCAGTGGCTTCTCCTCAACACCTCAAGCTTTATACACTAGCAACCAGCCACCAGCCTGTCCCACACAACCCAATCCTGATACTATCCACTGGCATCTACTGAGATGGATGCCAGGGATATGAAGACATTTGCAGTTTTTATTGTATTACTGTGCATGCAATGCACAGATCCAGAAGTAACATGGCTCATATTTGAAGATCCTGCAGAATCAGCAAAGGAAAAAAATGTCCATGAAGAATGTACACAATAATACAAAATGAGTTTTTGAAGATTTTATTGGCAATCTAATAATACCAACTTTCATATATGACATTTTTCTATAAAGCAGTAGCTTCTAATATACTCTTTTATAGTGAAAGAAAACTTAGAGAATAAGTACAGAATCTACCTGTATCATCAGGTAACCAGGGAAATTACACTAGAGAAATTATTTTTTCACATGTGACCAGGGTATAGTATACACATCACTAGTCTTTCAGTCTAGAGTCAAGAACATAAAACCCAGAGAAATAAGATTCTTATTAGCTAATGCTGTGCAACATAAATTCAGCTTTTATTTTTATTTTATTTATTTTTTAAAAGATTTATTTATGCATACAAGCACTGGGGTATAGGCCAGAGGTGTGGGGGTGGTGGTGAGAGGATTCACCACAGAGAGCGGGGCGCATAACAGGCAGATCAACAGAAGTACACTGCTGAGGGGAGCAGCGGGCACAGCAGGGAGGTCTTCCTGGCTGGCAGCAGGGATTGAACTTGTGCTGCAGAGGCTGCGGTTTGCTTCATAGTGGTTGCTTAACCCACTGCGCCACCAGGGAGGCCCTTCAGCATTTTTCTATAGTGTCTACTGAACACATTATTTTCATTCCAAAGCTCCAGACTTGCCTTATTCCCTACTCTCCATATATCTAAAGTCCATCACAACCTTGACTATCTACCTCAAGTTCTATCTCCTTGTGAGCTCTGGGATGCAGCAGGAAGTGCAGGGAGAGTCCTATGCCAGACATCAGACCCTATCCTTGCTCTCCTGAGATAACTGCTGTCCTTCATTGAGTTTCCGTTGTCTCTTCTAATAAATAATTTGACTAGATGGCAAACTAGATTAACCGGCATAGTCATTATGTGTTGTTATATCTTGGAGAGAGCTGGGGCTGGGATGGAGGGATGAGGATAGAGAATTGCTGGTGTCTGCCGCCAGTCAGCTGTGGCCAGGAGAAAGCGCCAACACCCCCAGTAGCTCTGCCTACCCCATTAGCTCCACCCAGCCTGTCAGCACCGCCCACCTTGCTGGCACAGCCTATGCCTTCCTCAGGGTATCATCCAAGGTGTATCTTTTCATAGTCCTGGACAAGGACCAAAAATGTCTGGAGACATCTGGCAGGATGGAACTGCTGGCCCCAAATCCTTTCCTACCTACTCTGCCAGCTGACTGACAGTGGTAAGGAGTCAGAGAACAGAGAATTGCCAAAAGTCAGGGGTGAGCCTGGCAAAGGGGCAAAGTAACACCTGTCCGAGAGCTATGAGGAGAGGGACAAATGAAAGTACTTGCTCTCAAATATCCTGTGGTGATTCTTACTCCTTAGCACTTTTAAAGTGTCCCCATTTAATATGACCCTAAAACCTATGAAAATTCATAGATTGCAGGAGAATTAAAAATAGTTAACAGATAAGTGTAAGAAACCTCTCATTGAATCTTGGTTTTATAGGGATTTGCACAGGCACAGGATTCTAAATACCAGTAAGCTTTCTGGAAAATGCAAATGCTCAAACATACCCTCGAACAGATAAACTGAACCAGGAGGGGAAGTTCCAACAGCTATTTCTAAAACAAAACACCTGTCTAAGGTGTTTACTCCCTATGGTTCAGGCCAATAAAAACACTAACTTGTCTCAGAATCGTGTCAATGAATCTTTTTATGTAGCAATGCAGAAGAGATGCACTACATTTATTTAATTGCCAGGAATGTGTGTGCCATTGTTATTTTTGAAAAAGTATTATTTCTCCTTGACACGGTTGTTTACATGATCATCAAAAGAATGACTCCATTGTTTGTTAATATATAGCATACTTTAACTTTTCTTCATAAATTACAGTAATGACTTGCTAGTTGGAATACTAATAAATTTTAAAGGCTTGTTCAGTCTTGTGGTCAAATATAACACAGATGTTGGCCTTATTTACCTCTTTGTGTTTTTAACAGTTTTTATACCTACCACTTCACAGTATTGTTATGAAACATTTACTATACCAAAAGAACAGTTTGACAGAGAATTTTAGGATTGGAAGGGGTTCTAGTCAAAAGTAGTGTTTCTCTAACATTATGATCTAGTAATCTCTCTCTCTCACTCGCTCGCTCACACACACACACACAGCTGAAAGCTGAAATTTAACTTTGGAAAAACAAGACTTTCCTCACTGTGGGGAGTGTACGCTGACATTTTCCATTTCATTACTCACTAATTCATGGCGGATTTGAAAAGCAGAACTCAAGAGGACACTACTGTTGCTTTTAGAGATTGGAAAACTGAGTTGCAGCAGTGCTGTGATTTGCCTGTGAGCTAGCAGTGTACAAAGTCACCCCAAGTGTTTTACCTAAAGGGAAACTAGCAGAAGAGTAGACAGGCCACCTTGATGACGGAACTGCTTCCACATTCTAGCTACTAGAGTTCTCCTCATATTTAGATTTCATATTCCATTTATAATCATTTTTAATAGCTTTCAAATTTTTCAAACATGCCTGGTAAGAGTTAAATGTCACAGAAGTTAACAGTGAATAGATTGAAATTAGTTGTAACTTGGTGGTTTATTTTGGCATCTTTAAAGGAAGAAAGAACACATTTTTAGACCTCAAGTGAGACACTACAATCATCATGCCTTTGGCTTTTTTTTTTTTTTTTGCTTTACAATAACAAATTCCAGAGCTGTAGTAATAAAATGGTTGCTTTTAAAGCACATTTTTTCTTATATCACTTCTGAAAAATTTATTTTTAACTTTACCTCCACTTCAAAGAAATATCTCATTTTAAGTCAATCGCATTGCCAAATGTTTCTATTCATTTCTGAACTCGACCTTTCTGTGGTACTTGCCACTACTGTCCAAATCTCTTCTTGACACCTCTCCTTCTCTAGTGTCCATGACATCATCAGACATCTTCCTAGAATGACTATTTATTATCCATCCATCCATCCATCCCTTAAGCGATGTTGGTCCCTAGGACTGTTTTCACCCTTTCCACAGTCTATTCGCACTGTCTTACAGACATTGACACACTCATGGCTGCAACCTGACTCGCCTCTCTCCTAGATCTCAACTGTAGTTCTTATATCAGTTACCTAGTGGTCATTTCAGGTGCCATTCCATGGGCACCTGGAATTCAGTGTGCTACAAGTTGGATTCATATTTTTTTCTGGAAATCTAATATGTGTTCCTTCTTTAGGAGAATGGTATCCTACTAGCCCCAAATGTTGGCATTCTTCTAAACAGTCTCTCTTAACCTCCACATCAAATCAGTAACAACACCCTCCCAAGTGGACCTTGAATGCACGTCTGCCTGTAATAATCACCAGCACTTTTTTCCTCAGCCATATTTCTTTCATGGTTATCTGCAATAATTCCCTGCACTGTGCTCTGTGCTCCGGGCCTCTCGATCAGAATTCTGTTCTCCCATCTTTATTAGGAAACTTTTAATCACTTCAAAAAGTACAAATGTTCCATAAATCTCTGACTACTGTTTATCTTCCAAATGAGTGACCACCTACATAGTTTTTCAAACTATTTCTTTTATCATAAAATCTTTTCTTCAAAGAGGACAAGGCAGGGGCTAATATAAAAGCAAAGAAGGTCTGAGGGAGGTTCTCACTAAAGATTTGGAAGAAAACTAGAGTAAATGATTCATCTCCCCTGGTTACTCAGAGTGGTATATGGGGGTCTCTGAGCAAGCCTGCAAGCTGGTGTCCTGCATCCCTGCTCAGAGCTGCTTCCCACGGCACATTCCTCAGTTGCGAGTTCCCTGTCTGATTCTTCCCAGCAAGGCTTACTGGCCACAGGAACACAGCTGCTATGTTCTTGTCTTAGGAGAACAGAACCATATCCCTGTATCCTTATTGCTAAATGCTTGGACCTAGCACAATGCATGAATGGCTTTCTATGGTTTGCTGCAAGATTAAAAGAACAACAAGTAATAATTTCAAATGCCAAATAAAGAAAAAAAATATTAAATTTTGTCTTTAGTTAAAACTGTTAGTGTTCAGTGTTGGGAAACAACAACAAAAAATCCCTAGATATTTGACTTAGGAAAAAAGTGAACATTTGAATACCAAAGTCATTTTATCTACTAACATGTTCATTAGTAATGCCCACTAATTAGTAACTAAAGAGTAGCCCAATCTTAGAATAGCGGGTGACAAAATCTTATCTATTTAATGACATAGATAAGATTAGCATAGTCAGCGTGCAATTTTTTTTTTAATTTAGTAGAGACATGCATAACATTTCACAAATACATTCTTAGGCACTTTACAATTTAGTTCCCTGTTAAAACTTGAGTAATAGAATGAAATATTGAATAATGAAAATATCAAAAAGAGAAAATACAGTGAAATGCTTTAACATCTTTCTTGAAGTAAAAATCTACTCTAAGTCTGGGCCAGGAAATTCTACTAGTAGAGACTTCTCAAACCATTCCTTACAGAAACAAAATAACAACATACATTCATACAGGGAATGAAATTTAATCCTGCTCCTAAATTATTTTGATGTGTTAGTAAATTAAAAACTACTGAGTAAAGCCATAAAGGTGACATGTAGCAGGAACCTGCTACTCTGCTGGGCACCCGTGGTTGTTTTGTGAAGTTCAAGACAAATTATGTCTACTGAACAGAAGGCAAAACTACACTGAAAAATGAAACAGTGAAATCTGCTGAATGTAGACTCAGTCCTAAAGTAATTTCACTTTCATTTTTTACCAAGTTATCTTTGGTTATTCCATTGTCTCAAAATCTTCTATTTCTAGAACTGCAGAAACTAAGTTTTTCATGCAATACGCAAATCACCAGTATCATATCTGATTTGTGTTCATACTTTTACTGTTTCTTGATTTCTTTTCAACATGACCACTTCTATTACACTAGGTAGCCATGCAGTGGAAAATGCAGTACTGGAAAACAAAAAAAAAAGAAGAAAAAGAAAGACATCGCTCTGGACAAAACCAGAGTTGCTGGAATATCATCAAATTCATCATGTAGAATGTTACCTCTACCTTTCTTGATTTTAGATGTTAAAAATCTGTGATCTCATTTGAAATAAACAGTGTCTGCCAATGCATGTGGGTATTAGCTGGTTGAAAGACTAAATGTGGTCTCTCCTTGCCTTGCTTTGTTTTACAAATGATGTTGAAAACATGAACAGGGGTATCGAAATGCACTTTCAAATAAGCGCAATCCATAGCATTTTAGAAAGTAAACTTCACTAAGACTCAGCCACCAGATGAAGACATTGTTGCTCCAGGTCTGTGCCATTTTCTTCTACACTTAAGTCTAAAAATTCTCATAGTTGTAAGTTAGGAAACTGCTTTGTAATTAATTAGAAGTTATCATAAAGTATCCAGTTCATCACTTGACTGAACGAGATCCAGTACTAGACACACGGTATGCATTAGCAGGGCACTCTGTTACCTGTCTCGGAAACTGAGCTGTTCTTCAAAATAATTGTGTTCATAAGCTTACAAAGAACTTTTACACATAGAGAAGAACACAGGAAAGGAACACTCCTGCCATCATACCACAGGCTCTACAGTCACTGATTTGGTTAGAACTCTGACTTTACCACTTACTAGCTATGTGGTGGGTAAGTTAAGTTACTTAATCTCTAGGCCTTCGGTCCCTCCTCAGTTAATGGGAATAAAACAGGTTTGTGCGGAAGATTAATTTTTGTAATATATTTAAAATTCTGAACAAAATATCTGGCAAATAGTAGAAATGACTACAACTACAATAGTTGTAGGTCAATCCAGACACGGGATTCTATGTCCGAAGTACAGAAAGATGCAGTAAGATTCTGCATTCAAATGAGATGTGAAATGCACACTCTTAAAATAGTAATCCTAAGTTGTTCATGCCAATATTTTTGAAGTGACCATATTTTTAAGAGCCCAGTCATCATTAAAGTTGATTTGTGTGGAAGCTACACAAGGAAAGGAACATGCAGTATAGCCGCTCCCAGGAGGGGCTGCCATTGCTTCTCCCAAACGATGCTAACCAAACTTCTTGGTTCGGAGCTATTGAGGTACTACATAAATTCAATTGCAACAAAACAGTGTTTTTTTTTTTTTTTTAAATCAATCACTTGCACAGTTAAGTAGTGTGATCTCCTTAGCAAGTCCTATATACTGGTTGACCTATACCATTTAATCATTAAGAGGTCAGACTTTGTGAATAGGCAATCAAACAAATCCACTGCTTATTGTCAATTAACAAATGATCTAGGAGAACCTAGACTTTGGTAAAATCTTGTATCTGCCCAAGTTTATGAAAAAATGACTGGTAGTGACAAACGGTACTAACAGTATTTATTGAGATATATTCTAAATATGTACCTGCAAGGTATGGTCCCTGAATTTATACTATAATGTTGCATTTCAGGAATAACATGTATTTTAGAGAGATTTTATTTGTGGTAGGGTCCACCGATAAATTTGTGGGAGCACTTTAAAGAATATTAACATAAAATAATCAACTACCACAATAGAAAGAAAAATGATATCTTGGTGCCATCAGTTCTCCCACAAATAGCAACTCTGATGGAACATCTGACAAATGGGGGTGAGAAGTGGGGGAGGTGTTTTTCATTCGTTGCTCCCTAATGTAAGAACAGCATTTGTTTCCTAATATAGTTAGTTCTGTCCTTACAGTACACGTATATTATACATGAATTTCTGCTAAATATTCTTATATTAAGATTTGCAAGGATATTACTAGTAAAGTAAATGCCTAAGGCTAGACTCAAGCCCCAAGGAAGGTCATTGGATCTCCCTTTATAGTAATCAATCACCAGGTAGGAGAACTACAGTGATGACACCTAAAATGGGACATGCTATACTATCAAAATATTAAGAAGGATGTAAAACAATGGTATTTCATTTAAAAAAATTGTTAGAAAATAAAAGTAAAGTTAATCAGCCAGCATCAAGCATATATAACTCACTAGCTTTAAATGACTATATCTGTGAGCTGAAATGTACTATGGCACTGAAAAAATAATAGAAGAATGTGGTACCTGCCAGATTACTTAGTACAAGCCACTGAGAAAACCTACCTGGCCAGGGAAACTTAATGAAGAACCTGTGTAATATTGTAGCTCTATTAAAGGGGAGGAAATATTTGAGAAAATCTTAAATTCAGAAAGTAATTCAGGTTCATTCTCAAAACTTGGCTTGATCAAAAATAGCTGTGGGCTAGGTATTTGCAATAAAAACTATCAATTCTTTTATTTTTGACAGCAGATCTACATGTACTTAGTTCAATTAAATCTATGAACTCATGATTTAATAAACCCTCTACATTAAGTTTTCTCCTTCCTAACTTTGAGTCAAGAAGAAAGGCTATATAGAACCAGTAAAATCACCCTAATGAAGGATTTTGAAGGAGGCTGGCCACCTAGAAGCTCAGTTTAAAAATGCAGTGTCTAGAGAGGTGAGGTTATGGGTATTTTCTACATGACTTATGCCTTATTCCAACGACCAGACTGAAGTTCATGTTGTTCAGATTATTTTGTTACCTGTTTTTGTTAAGAAACATTATGGGAACATCTGCATTGCGAATTCTAGTATGTCTGGTGTCAACTCTTTTCAATAAGCACCACAAAACTGCTTCCAATTCTCATATATATATATATATATATACACACACTGACTTCCAATTCTCACTTCTTAGCCTCAAATGACAATGTAATTTTAATAGCAAACATGACTCCCTTTAAATACACAGAATTGAGGTTGCTTCAAAAATTATTTTCTTAACCCCTTTTTATCTATTTTCAAAAATTCCACTTTTGAGTGTCCACGGATCTTTGAGCCTCATATACAAAGTTCAAGGAAACTTATTTATCCCTTTAGGTTTTTAGAATGGGGTCCAGAATGGTTTTGAGTATAAAAACAAAATACTTTCTCTAGAAATTTTAAAGCTAAATGCTCATCTGGCCATTACAGTATCTTTTCCTTTTATGTAACATTTTTCGAAGATTTATCCCAATATTTTTAGTCTTGACTTAACAATGCCACAAATACCAAATATGACATTAAATTTTATGTAGTCAGAAAATAGCTATTAATTTTAATCAGTTTCATTATAAGAACAGCTACAAATAGTACCAAGTGTTAATGATGAAGCACTTTTTCTTCATTGCTTAGATATACCAGTAAAGCATGAAAAGAAAAATTGTCCCTGTTTTTAATGTATCTCTGATTCCCACTTATATACCCTTGTACATATTGCCCTTTTATTCCATTTCTTTTTCCATCTTAGTTTTATAAACTGAAAAATAAAACATGTAATGGATATATTCCTATTTATTGATAAAAATACCAAAGTTATTTATTTGCTAATAAAAATCATTTTCAAATTACTAAAAATATGGTAAAATAAATTAAGCAAATATATAACATGGAGTAAATTTCTCCCATTTTAATTCTTTATACATTGAGAACTTCAGCAAAGAGTCTAATACTTAAGCTAATGTTCTAATTTTAGATAGCTCTAGCATTCTGGATTAGTTATTATTCTATTACTATTTTTATTATATAAGTACATTTTACATTTATAAGAAATGTCTTTTGCATCTCTACTTGAATATGTACACTATTACATACTCAAATCCACACAACTAACAATTGCTATTATATTTTGGATCACAAAGTAGAATATATCATTTTTCAAAAATTATCCTTTAAGAAATTAATCTGGGGGTAGAAATAAGAATTAGAAGATGGTTGGCCTATTTCAGAGGGTATTACTAGTTCCATAGAATGTGGGGCTTACATTTTGAATATGTGGGATTAAAGATGAAGTTACTACATTCTGTCTGCACTGATCCTATGTGGGCAGCTAAGCCTCCACTGGCAAGTAATTACTGAGTCTTGCAGTGGCCCATTGAGGTGTGATGCTAACAATCTAAACAGTTTTAGGAGGATTTGTTAGTCAATGTGAAAATCTGGTAAAGTATGCTCAAATCGAGAACAAATCTTTGGGCGGTATTAGGAAAAAAATACCCATTTTGGATTCTTCAACAATTCCTTATTTAGAATCCTAAAATTACAGCCACAAACAGGGTCTGGATGTCATTTAAAATAAATTCTCCCCATTCAGGATCTTTTGTTTTGGGGAGAAAAAAAAAGGAGCTGAAAAACAGGAATGGGGACTCTTAAATACAGAACTAGTTTATTTTGAAGGCCCCATGCTGGCTGCTCACAAGGAAGGATTAGGAAGAGATTAGGAAATTAGCTCCCTTATGGGAGAAAAAAAAAAGCTAAAATATTATTTCTTTTAAAAACTATTACTGTTATGCAAATTATATGTGCTAGCTATCAGCCCAGAGAGCGCCACTGCTGTCTTCCCACCTGCCTATAGCCATTAAGACCACTAGTAGGATATTAACCTTTTAGAGGCTTACAAGGCCCTACAACTGAACAGCTGGCACGGCATTCAGGTTTGGGGAGTTGGGCATCGTTCCGATGCCAATTAGGAAATAATTTGGATTACTGAGAGCATGCACGCACATGAAAAACAAATCACGTTGAACTACTGCTGGAATGATTTTCTTAAAATTCCGAACTTGCGGTGGGGCTAATCAGGTCATTTTTACTGATTAGATAGGTGACACATAACTGCTTTAATTTTCTCCTGCTTAAGAGACTCCCTTTCAACTTTGTGAAATAATACCCAAGTTGAATTAAGAGAAAGAACTTCACCATTCCAAAGATTAATTTTGACTGTGGAGAAAACCCACTGAATCTCAAACATGGGACACCTGCCAACAAGTGGTACAAAAAGGGAGATAGAAGAATAAAGCCACAGCAGAACTGGCCAAATTGGTCTCAACACATTAGGACCCACACAGTGCCAAGGAAAAGGCTCAACAGCTCAACCCAATCAAAAAGACCCATCTAGATTTCATCTGTGACCACTCTCCTATCTCTCTTTCCTTTCTAGTGTTACGACCATTTTCTTTGGTCTTTATTATTTTCTTTGAAGAGGATTGCATTAATCTCCTTTGCTATCAGGCTAACCTTCCAAACTGTACACTTCCATCATGTCATGCCACTGTTTTAAGTTTTGTTCATGGTATTTCCACAGCCATAGCTCAACATCCTGGCACTCATTGCTGCTTGCAGCCTTCACTGGTGAGTGACAGACCAATAAGAAGACTAAATTCCTGATATTGCCAGTTAGTAGATGTGCTCCCCTGGGTCAGTCATTGAAATTTTCGGAGCTCCAGTTTCCCTCATTGGAAATAGCCAAAGATATAAATGGATAACAGTGTAAACTATAAAAGTTGAACCAAGAGCAGTACTTTTATTGCCATTTCAACCCATTTTCTGTTACTCATCTTTTGCTAATCTGATCCTTTAAGTATATGGTAGAGTCAACCAGCAACTTTGCCTATCATTTTCCTAAATGGTTATGCTTTGCTTCCACTTCTCCCTCTCTGTTACCTGGAACAGCAAAATACCATTGCCCACTCTCTTCTCTGAAGCCCCTAAAGTAAACCATAGTAGCTCTGATTTATGGAGTGCTATATATATTTTTTTTTTTTCTAGGTGCTTTGAATTGTTCCTCAAGAGCCTTGCAATTGCTCCCATTTTATAGAGGGGAACATTAAAGAGAACAAGTGACCCTTAGAGATAGAAGGTGCTTTCCCCAAAACCACCAGTAAGGGAGACTCAAACCTGGCAAGGGAGGGCCCATGAGGTGGTTAGAAACTAACAATTCACCATGTGTTCACTGTATTCCTTTTCACATGTACAAATAAGAAAAAAAGGTTTTCCCCCATAAAGTCGCAAGAACATACATTTCATTTATACGTGTCAATTAGGAGGAAGGACCAGATAGGTAAAGGGAAGAGAACAATTTAAGATAAGGGCCAAGAAGGGGAAGAAGTTGTTCCTTTTAGCTGGAACTACCCACCGAGTAAAAAGTATTATGTTTTTATTTGTTTTCAGAACTTAGATACAGTGTCATTCCACAGAATCCAAAAGTTGTAACTGGAACCATAACTTATAGCCTCATTTTGATCTAACTTGGAACTGATATAAAAAGGAAATTAGAATCAGGGAACCATCCTCTAGGGTTGAATGGGTCACTCATCACTCTTGGGACAACTGTTGCACAGCCTTTGGATCCTGCTCTGCCAGGACACCAGAACTACCACCAGGACTCAAAAGTGGGTTTGCGTTTTACTAATATGCCAAACAGCTCCTATGAGAACTGTAGCTACCAATTCTACCCTTCCACCAACACCCACTGTGTATCTTCCTGGGTACATGGCAAGGCTACATTACCCAGTGTCCTTTGCACTGGACTGTGTAAACAGACTTGCTTTCTCTTCCAACAGAGGCACTGGGCCTCAAGCCTCCCATTCATGCACCCTCACTTTTCTTCCTGTGGGCTAGAAAGCCAATGACGATCACAGAAGCCACAGAAAATACATGCAAGACCAAACCGTGCACACCTAAAAATCCACTGGAGACCATTAAATAAGAAAGAGATACATTTATACAGTGTGGAATTTTGGGCCCATTTGCTACAGCCATGTCACCTAACCTAACAAATTTATGTGTTTCATTGATGCCCTAGATGCATATAGACAATTTGATAATGCAGTGAGTTCAAGTTCAAGCTGGCTACAGGATAGATGTTACTGAGCTGTCCTGGTGCCACACAGGAAGGGATAAGATGAATCGATACAAAAATTAAAATCTAGAGCAGGAAAGATAACCTTTTTTTTTTCTAAAGGGGAAAGATAATGTATTTCAGGCTTTGCAGGTCATATACAGTCTCTGAAACATTCTTTTTTGCCATTTTAAATAATAGCAACTTAAAATTTTAAACTACATTTTTAGTGTTCAAAAGCTCTACAAAAGCAGGTCTTGAACCAGATTTGATCTATGGGATAATGGTCTGTTAATATCTGGTCTTGGTCCCTGGTCCATATCTTTAAAAACAAAAATAAGAACATGATTTTATGACACAAAAATTACATGAAATTAAAATTTGGAATTTATTGAAATGTAGATCTAATTATTTGTTTACATATTGTCTGTGGCTGCTTTTGCACTACTAGGGCAGAGTTGAGTAGCTATGCTGGGCATTGGCTCACAAAGCCTAAAATACTTACTTTCTGACCTCTTATGGAAGAAATTTGCCAATCCCTAAACTGGAGGTTCCAAAAAACTATTGTATTAGGTAACCAGATCTACAGTCCCAGGAGGATGCAAGGAGGGCACTGCATGTCTGGCTGCTTGGGTGCCATACTGTGGTCAACATCTTCACCAGCCTTGATGGAAGAGGGTCAGCCCCACAAGAGATTTCAGTTTAGGGCTACTCCCTTCAAAAGGATAAATACAGCAATCTTCACTGGCTAACTGGGGTGATCTGAAGCAATGTGCTAGATAAACTGCCATCATATTTTTCTTATAATGTATTGAATGATCACAGTAAAACTCTCTAAACTCACTATGATAACTGGGACCTCTGAGCAGCATTGTGCATTGTAAAGCAAATGCCGAGACAGGATATACATGATCAAGAGGTTGCATGTGCTGTTTTTATTGTTGGATTATTATTGCTAAGATACAGTGCTAGGTCCTTTCAACTCATGACATGACTTAAATCTCCCCCCAATATTTTAATTGAGATATTATTGATAAAACTTAACTCTCAAAACTATTCTATAAGTCAAGTAGCCAGCCTGATCGATAAGGAACCCGAGACTCAATAAGAATATATGGTTTCCCAAGGTCAAAAACCTAAAATATCAGAAACTTGGATTTATGTCTGTATCTGTTTGAATTCAAATCTGAAGTTTATTTTATCACATCATAAAGTGCACCACACATTGGTACTTCATACATTTGAAGACACTCCCACATATTACTCTCTGGATAATTATCCCATAATCAAGTTTTTTGTTATTTTTTTACAGTCAAGTTTCAACTATATTAACATACATTAAAAGACAATATTGATTTTATGCTAGATATGTATGTTGCTAGGCATTTTGCACATTTGGTCTACAACCTCTCCTAAATCTCCTCACTTGTAAAATGGGCTTGGTAATAGCAATTTCAGAGCATTAATGTTGAATTAAATGAGTACTCGGTATCTAGGAAATTCTTAGTTAAGTAGGGCCTACAATTTAAAAAGCTAAGCTTTATAGTAACTGTTCATGTTTTTATATAAAATGAGAAGATCAAGGCTCAGCTTTTTAAATAACTATTCTAGCCTAAATCCATGAGAGACACAAGTGTTAAGCATCAATAAAAAAAAAAAAGTATTGACATAATCAAGGCCCTGGATATAAAAAAAACTTGGGAATCCTCCCACAAGACAGGCTCATGGTTGAGATAACAGCATATACCTACTTGAAACATCCATGTGGGGTATTTACTTTGAGATTATTAGATGATATTGTCTATTTTTAAGATTACATTTAAGAAAATCAAGACTAGTTTTCTTTGACAAAAATTGGGGGAATTTGGATTGTTTGAAAGCAACTTTTAAAAATGCTCTAGACAAAAAATGTTAAATATTATTTACAGCAGCCTAATTTATAGTAACACCCAGGGATTTTTATTTTTCCAATATGCAGTTTCTTTCTCTTTCCTATCAAATCCTATACTGGACCTATCACCTTCTTTTTGTTCCTATCACCTTTGTTATAAAACAACACTTCCTTATAACACCCAACATGCCTGCTTCCCACAGCTAGGATTACATGGAAGGTGGGACATTCTCAAACTTTTTTTTGTACATATTGCTGTAACATGCCCTAATTTTGCATTATATCAACCAGATCCTGTATCCCCTTTCTGAATGGCCTACTCATTGAGTTGCCTAAGCTACTGTGACTAAGCTACTTCTCAAGTATCTGGTTCCCATAGAGACAGAACAGCTATCACATTGTCAGGCATTCATTTCTTTATATTCCTGTAGAGTAAGGCCCAGCCATATGCTCTTCCCGACAATGCTCATAAACACCACAAAATTTGTACTCCAAAAGGCTTGCCCCCGAACTGCTTTAATACTTATCTCCTCAGTGCCTGGGGAGATAAAAGGCAGGCAAACCATTTTCATCAGCTTGGTTATTATTAATGATTTAGATGAAAACTTGTTGAACCAAACATTTTTGCAAGGCATGATTATAAAATTTGAGAGCAAATTCTGTAGATCACTGCTAAAATCTCCTCTTTGTTCCCCTACTTCTCTTTCTACCAGCCCTTAATTCTCCAATGTAATCTAAAAATCTAAACAAGATTTCTCTTGCCTGTGTTTCAAGGATTCAAATACATTCCTGTGACATGTACAATGAGTTCAGCCCCCTTCTCTGTGGCTGGGAGAACTGATAGCTGCCTTCCTCTCGGTCTTGCTGCCTGACACTGTGAATGTCCACCAAGTTCAGTCACCTCTGAATCTTTGTCCTTCAAGCATCACTCCCTTTCTGCCCCTGCACTTGCTGTTTCTTCTGTTTGGAATACTCTTTCTCCTGATGAGCACATGACCAACTGGCTTCTTTTGGTCATGCCAACCTCAGGTTCAACGTCACGCTCAGGACACCTTCCCCAGCCAGATTTAGTGAACTTATTCTCCCCCTGGCCCCACAACTAATACATGAAGGGTAGGCTTACATTTAATGCTTGAAGCACCCATACTTTAAAAAATATGTAAATTTGTTTTTTGGAAATTACATGAGATAAAAATTTTCATCATGTGTCCCATTATGAAAAGACTCAAACAAACAAAATACTATTTGGTAAAGCCTCAAAAACACTAATGGCTGACATAGTTTCAAAAATAAAACCCAAGGTATTTGTTAATGTTTTGTTTAGATACGGTAAGAAGCCAGTGGTTTTGAGGTTAGGTGTGAATTTCATGTGTAAATCATTTATGGCCAAAGACTGACACAAGGGAAGCATATCCATGGGAAGTTCACCACCTCACTCTAAGCTACAAAATGCAAAATAAGTTGCATTTTGGTTAATAATCATCTTCTCACATAAAATCTGTCTAACATAAAGATGGGACATATTGTACTTTATAGATACCTTATTTCTGAACAGGATCAAACAGTGGAATGTTCTAATTACAGATGTCTACTTTTCCAGGTTTTTTTTTGGGGGGGGATGTTAGGTGCATCTTTAGGATTATGAAAAGGAAAGCTGTACTTTGAAACCCAATGGATAATTCCTCCACATTGTACTTCTATATAGCAGGCACTCAGTATATTCTTAGTGACACAAATATCAGAAGTATGAATACCTGGTAAGATCTATAGAGAGCATGAATGTTTTATGGATGGTAATTTTAACATTTAATTGTGATAGATACCCACAGTCACCAAATTCAGTGCCTCAAGAGTGATAAAACCAATAGCGCTAGGAACCTAAGAATTGTGATATTATTTCATTAAAGATTTTAAAATGTGAGAAATAAAATAATCATAGGCTAGCTCAAATTACTCTAGCCACAATAAATAATATGATAATTTGTATGTGTAGGATTTTTGAAAATACCAAGCAAAATATCAAAAAGGATTTGTAAGATTTTGTGAAACTGAAAGGAAGAATATTGAAACTGAAGTTCTACTCATGGAAAGTGGTCCCTCATAATGCCCTTCACCTACATTGTCAAGAGAAGTATTGCAGCAACTCAAATGGATATATTGTTCCTACTGTCACAGAGAAGCTCAATTTTATATACCATTCATATAAATTTAGCCCCACAGCAAAGGGACTTAAAAAGAAATTTTAACAGGTACTTTGAATATGAAATAACACTGCTAAGTACTGAAGACAATGGCAAGTGAATTGTTTCTTCTATTGACTATACTAAGAATAAAGTGAATAAAGGACAGGGAGAATAAAACCTGTAACACAAACGATCCTTCTGTGTCATCTATGTTTTTTAATATTTCATTCTAGAATAATATTCCATCACTTCTATTCACTGGTGTTTGAAATAAGAATGATTTAATCGTATAAACTTTGTCTCATTTTTAAGGACCCAAACTATTTTGTTCACTTATATATATTTTCATATATATTATTACCTACATGAGACCTTATAAAAAAATCAAGTTATTTTTCCATTTAATATTTTAAATTTATTAAAGTTAAATGGCATTCCCATTTGGACATAAATTCAATTCAAGGCATATTTATTCTAAAAAAATTAAAAACTAAAGTCTATTAGTACTCACCCTTCCATATCTGTTCGCATAGGACCCAGTAAGCAAGGAATGGAAAACAATGATTGTCTCATCCAGGTCCCAGATGAATACTCTCTAGAAAGGAAGAAGCAAATCAGTCTCTTTATCATGGTTGAGCAACCTAATATTCTATTAACTTAAATATGAAAAGGTAGTCTTAAATTATAAATTAATAAATTCAGAATTTTCCGGTTTTTTAAATACAACTGTTCCAAAAAGTTCCTCCAAGCTTTTCTCATACACAACCTCAGATGAGTTACAAAAGGACAATTATATTAGCATCAGTCATACAAACAGCATAGAAACAATACATGTCCTTTCAGCTTCACTACATATTTATGCTCTTTCTACTTCTATAGTAAAGGTAGAAAATACAGAAATGAAACTGACTGTTTATAACTTCTGAGATACAGAACATAATCAATCAAAAATAATTTACCATTTTTAAAGTTTCGGCTCTCTGTTCATTATGAAATGTTAAAATTGCCAATTGTATGTTTTATCAAGCCAAATATTAAAAAATTGTGCATAAAATCTAAAACTTTACATCATGTATTCATGTAAGGATTTTACCTGTTGGGCTGTTAGCAAATGAACAGAATATAAATTGTAGCTGCCAGGTTTTCTTCAGATAACACAGTTACCAAGTTAAACAGACACATAACACAAATTCTTAGACACACTTGGAGTATTTAGAATTGGATTTGCAGGAATTCATTTCAAAAAGGTCTCTGAGATGCCACAAAAGACCTCCCAAGGCTGCTTTTCATCCCATTCCCACTCATACCAGTACATATTCAGACACATAGATTCTGTTGGAAAATTTTCATCTTTTCAGCCAAAATAATCATGTTTTCCACCATCAGATTTTACTTTGGCAAAAAACATAAACTTAATTGCAGTGGATTCAAAGCTATGAAATTTACCACCCTTTAAGGTTTTATATAATCCCTCCTGCTTTTGAACTCCACCAAAACATGTCTCATAAGGTGATTACCATTTCAGTTTAGAACATTCCAGACTTCCCTCTCTCAATACACATAAATGTGTCTTTAATTTCAAAGTGGATTTTACTAAGCATTTTTAGTATGACAGATACTTAATTGAAATGGCAAAGATATAGAGTAGTGCAAGAGAGTTTTGTTCAAGCAGAATGATATAATTTATCATTATTTCTCTCCTTGGAGAGAAATAATCAGATGCTTGACCATGTAGTTAGAATGGGAGAGAAAACAAAAATAATCGTTTTACCTATAATTAATGTGAAAGAGAGGAAAAAGCTTTAAATATAACTAATATGCAAAAGAAAACAATGGACTTTGGACAACTTGATAATTCCATTTACACAAGTACATAGAACCAACGTTTAGCTACTAAGACATCTTGTTTTTCACTGGGTTCTGGCAATGGCATACCTCAAGATCAGAATCTGGGGGAGGTGAAGGATTATTGTTTCGTCGACCCCGGCCTCGTGACTTCCCATCTGAACCTCGTCTCAATCGGTCAGAATCTGAATCTTTGATGGGCGTGGATGGGCTGTGGATTGTGCTGTACTCTGTAGAAAAAGAGAAGGACTTTCATCTCTTGGTTCTATAACCATCATGCCAGGATTTACTTAGCGTTAATTAATAGGATATTTGAAGAGTAAAGCACATTTCACTCTTTAAATTATGTAATTTCTTTTACTGCATTGTTAAATAATTTGAGATTCCAAGACTTGTTTTAAAAAATGTGTGCTCATAAGTGACAATGTAATTGAAGGTGGGTGACATCAGGTTGTAGTAAAGTTGAGTGTCCTGAGTTGCCTAGATTTTCCTTCTGGTTCTCTATGATTAGATAATGCTTGTCAAGCCCCATATTTCAGATTTCTTGAAAATTTCAAGTCCGTGTTTCCTTCTTCATCTTATGTGAAAACAAGAAAGTGACAAAGTAAGAAGAGCTGATAGGTGATGCTCATACACTGTACAACATTCACCACACCATTCCTCTTGGTCTTTGTTTCTTTGACCAAAATTCCCACTTTAGGCAGCACATTAAAATTACTCATCTAGGAAACTTAAAGACCACGGAAATAATCACATATAAAACAAAAAATAAAGACAATCCCCAGCAGGCTCTGAGGAATAATCGGTCAGCAGTTACAGAGTTGGAGGGACAGTGTTATCCCATTTCCAGAATAAACAAAAACCTCATTTACTTTCACTCCTTAAGTGTATTTTTCTTTGTTCTGTTCACCCATCACATTCCAGATGTGCCAGTGTACTGGCTCTCCTGCCAAAGCTCTTTGCCAGATTTCTCTACTAGATATGGATTGCATTTTTTCAGTCTAACATGAGGAATGATTATTCTTTCTTATACATTTCACAAAACGAAGAACAATTGAAGACCTGGTAACCTTTATTAATGTACTGTCAGCCTCATCTCTACTGATATTATGTATATGTGAAACCATGTGATCTTTGTATTATCTCCAAGTTTAAGTGCATTTCTAAAGGCATATGATTCAAGAATTTATGAGTCAAGACTTTACAGAGTTTCATTTCTTCAATCACACAAAACAACCTTGTACCTTCTGTTTATTTTTAAAATCTAAAGTCCATACCACTTTTAGATATTTGTATAACTTTTTCTGTACCAAACTTTCTCATATAAATAGGTCATGTGGTTCTCATACACTGAAGCCACCACTATGATTTACAAACCCCTAAGTTCAATCAAGATCAGAGAGTCCAAAATAACTCCATTCAATGGGTCACCTTATGGAGTTACTTGGGATGTGTTTCTGAGCTGTCTTATCTCCTAGAGCTATCAGAACCTAAGGTAGGTTAGTCAAAGTTATGCATGCTCTAGCTCTATATTAGATTGTCTTTCTTGCAGAGGCAGCTGACTGTAGCACCCTCTCCTGAAGATGTGCCAAATCAAATATCTTGTCTATGATGTCCACAGAAAATTAGGGGGTAAAGTGAATATATTATTTTACGGTGTTCAGTGGACTTAAAGCTGTGTTTTAAAGAAAAAGTCTTGGTCTTTCTTTTCTTTCAATACTCTGCTATCTACATCCAGGTAGAATCCCAGAGAGCGACCATGTGAGAGAGACACATGCCAATCTCTAATAGTTTCAAAACAGCATTTACTTTCAAACTGGCACAGTTGAAATTTAATTCAACCTATACTTCAAGTACTCAACTACAAAGTCTGTCTTGAATTATGAGTTCTGTAGTGTTTGGAAGTTCATATTTGAGAAGATGCTAAAAGATATCAGGGAGTGTATCTTATCACAGTCTACCTTTTGCCTTTATTTATAGGGTTTAGCATTAATTTTGTCCTCAGAGTGGTTTATCTTATTGAGGTTGTCTTAGCCTAGATTTCTTCTTATAGACTGCTCATTACTTATTTTTTGGTGTTTACTTCTTTTTCCTTGCTTAAAAAAAAAACCAAATCAGCCTTTCAAAATGTGTTCCATTTTAGTTTTTTTTTTTTTTTTAGAAACAGAAAAGCTACAATTAAACTGATAACTTCTATAAACCTCTCCCAAAGAAAAAAAAATTCAATGGGCAAAGTAGACAGGATAAATTGTGTCACCTAAAGTTTTTTCAGATACAGAAAAAAGCCCTAAATGATGGACAATCCAATGGCTTTTTATATTTGAACACACACATATACTCCTTGGAGGCATCAACTTATTAGAAGATAAAATTTAAAAGTCGCAAACTAATTAAAAAAAAAACAACTCTTCTTTTTTTGTTCCATGAGGTGGAAATAAATGCTTCTACTCTCCTAACCAGCTTTCCTGACTAACTTCACTTTCCTCCTACTAGTGCAAAACAACTCAACAAATAATTTAATCTTCTAATCCACCAACAGCTCATGTTTCATTAAAATCCTCTCCAAATAGTTAAACTTTACCCCTACTGAGATAATGGGTGTGAAAGTACTCAGAAGAGCATTCATTTCATTTAACACACACTGATTGAGTGTCCACACTATTGTAGGCACTGTACTACTAGCCGCAAGTATAAAAGATGTACCGAACAGATATGGCTCTTGCCTTCTTGGAGCTTAAAATTGAGAGGAAATCATGGATTCCTAGACAAAAATGAGAAATTATAGAACAATATGAAAAGGGATATATTATAGGAAAGCAGATGACTAGGAAACCAGAGAAATTCTACATAATTCAGATTTATAGGGTTGTAATATCTTCCAAAAGGAGGAGTACCAACTTACGAGCTAAATGGGAACATAAATGTTCTCTCAACAGGCACATGAGCCTGTGTGAAGAAGGTAAAGAGAAAGAAATGGCATTATTAAGAACTGAAAAAAAGGTACATGAATCTGACCTGAATCTATAAAGGAAGAGTATCAAAATGAGGGTTGAGTGGCAGAACAAGAATTCAACACAGGAGAGACATAATCAAATTCACATTGTTTTAGCTAGATGACTCTAGCTGCACTGTGGGGAAGGACACTGAAGATAATACTGAAAAGGGGGAGCCCACCTAGGAGGACCATTAATAATCCATGTGAGGGATGATGGTGGCAGAGCTGGAGATAGTGGGGACAGGAGACTTACAGACTTGATGTGTCATTAGGAGGTGAAATCAATAACTAATTGGAATAAAAAGAGAAGGGAAGTCAAGGAATATGCTCATGCTACTGGCATTTTGTAATAAGTAGAGGATGAAGGAGGGGAATTAGGAGGAAGAATGTAGATATGAATTCATGTTCATCTTTAGAAATAAACTTGAAAAATCTATGGACATTCAAGTAAAGATGGTTCTGGAGCTCAGAGAAGAAATGTGGGCTGGATTTAAGACTGAAAATGATAAGTAATATAATTTATACAGGGAAGTGGAGGGTCTAATGAAAGACATGTCATGTGTGTAGGACAGCTAGCCAGAGAAAGGTTGGTAGGGTATGAGGAGGAAAACCAAGATCAGTATATTACAGAAGAAGCAGTACGTCAAGTAGAACCTAGTGATCAATAACTTCATATTGGTCAAGAGATAAGATAAAATAGAGATTGAATCCAAGAGTACTTAAGAGTCAAAGAGATCTTGGTATACCCTGAAAAAGTCCAAATTTGAGACATAATCAGGAGGTAGGTTAGTGGGAAAGCAGAAAGCATAAGGTACAGAAACATAAGGGTGATAATTCCTAAAATGATGACCCTGTAGTTGCCAAATCCAGTAATTATTTTTTTCAGTACTGACCTAGGAGGAAACAAGGAATTTGCATTAGGTTTTTAATCAAGGCCATGCTTACTTCATCAAAAAATCTTGCTGTGATTAAAAAAAAAGCAACTCAAGCAGTGTACTTAGTGACAATGTTGATTATATTCTACATGTACATTCTAAGGCAAATCCTTTATGTTATCAATGACTAGTAATAAACAATTACTAATTTACCAGTCAGTGGACTATATTTTGAATATCAATTCACTAGAATTTCCTCTGTGGCCATCTTCTCACAATAGATTCTCAGTGTGGCAGTATCGGAGGAGGTGTTGATATGTATGAGGGTATGATATGTAAGGGGCAATGATGAACCTCCACGATGAAGATCTTAAAGCTCTACTTCCCGATCACTTGACCTGAATAGCCTACACTCTGCTATATCTCTCCACCTGCACATTCTATAGACACAACTAATATGTCCCAAACTGGACCCTTCTTACTATTAATAGTCTGATTTATGATAACACCAAAATTTTTTTAAAAAGATTTATGCATCCAAGAACTGGGGTATAGGCCAGAGGTGTGGGGGGTGAGAGGATTCACCAGAGACAGAGTGGGGAGCAGAACAGGCAGATTGACTAAAATACACTGCTGAGGGGAGCAGCGGGCAAGGCAGGAGAGGTCTTCCGTGCCATGTGGGTCCCCTCCCTGGCCAGGGAGCGAACTCATGCTGCAGTGGCTGTGGATGCTTCATAGTGTGTTGCTTGCACCACCAGTGGGTCCCCCAAAACAATTTTTCAAGTCAGATGAAATCAAGCCTTAATTTTGCAGCTTTTATTTCCTCCTGATCTAAATTCAGGCTGTCATCATCATCTCTTGCCTCAGTTCTTGCAACAAGCAGTTTCCAATCTTGCTGCTTAAGGTATTTAAACTATCATCTGCACCACTGTGACAGAGAACTTCAAAACTTTTCAAAGTTCCAACCTCTTGATGTCAGACAGGAAGGGCAGTATAGATTTTAAGATTCACAGCCCGAACTCAAGTAACATGTTTCAGATCTTGACCTCATCCACTTATTAGCAGTATGACTTTGCAAGTTATTTACCTTTTCTAAAGTGACTCAGTTTTATTACTTATAAAGTGGGAATGAATGAGCGTAAATACAACAAATGTACATGTAAAATCACGGGTTCCACTAGAACTCTATGGCGTTAGCTACTTTGGAAAAACAGAAAAGCCCTGCTGAGTCCATCTCTAACAACCTTATCTCTACCAGGTCTCTTCCCTTCATTTTCTTCATTTCAGATAGACACAACTCATTATCTCTGTTCTCTGGAAGGTGCCATGCTCTTTTGTGACTGTCCCCCTTTGATTAGAATGCCTTCTCTCAAATTTTATTCCTTGCCCTATCTGCCTATGAAATACCTATTAATCCCTAAAGTGCTTGTGAATTCTACATCTAACTCATGGTCCTGTCTTTGTAGTTACATCTATCTCTATTATAGGATTATGTAATTTTTATAATTATGTTCACAGTACATATAACATGATTTTTTTCCCAAATGTCCATCACTCCTATTCTTGGCGGACAGACCTGGTAGTATGTTGTATTTCAAGAGCACAAAATATAGAGCACAAAACAAAATGGATGACTGAAAGTATGTTTCTCAAATTTAGTTCTTACGCTATTAAACCGATGAAGATTATTTAATTATTTCTATTAGCTTGTCAAAATATTTACAGATGAGAAATAGCTGCAATAATTTTAAAAGCTTATTTAAAAGTTAATGTTTACATATTCAATCATAAAATATTAAAATCCACATAAGACTATTAAAATTCTACATTTGTAAATACCACCAAAAAGTTCCATATACCCTTCAGTATTAGAAAGAAAAACAGAAAGTTGGAATTCAGGAGATTCCAACTCCTTGCTCTTGGCTCTCCAGCTCCTCCAGCTCACTCCTGCTCCAGCCCGTTGGGGAGAGAACAGTGGTACATTCTTTACCCTGGAGGTTATATTTTTTGTTTTGAAGATTATATTTTCTTGCATGAACTGTCTCAATCTCTGCCAATTTGATATACCTTTTGTGATTTATAGAAACATTTTACCTCCCTTTTATTTGCGGACATTTTCTAAGCCTGATTTTTCTTCAAATTATGCTGACATCTCCTTAAATTATGCTTTCCCTCACAGAAGTTTTTGATTTTTTTTATGTAGTCCTGCTGCACAGCATGAAGGCCTGGTTGGTTTTTTGAAGATTTAGGGATAAGCGCTCACATTTATTCTAAGTGTAGCAGGGAATTTCTGATCTAACTTTACACTCCTGGGACCCCATAGGCCAATGGCAGTTGTAAAGGAAGCAGAGTACAGAGTTCCTGCAGGCTTCCTTCTTTGTGCTTTCGGAGGATGGAGGCCCTCCCTACTCATTTCTAAGTCCAAGTGAGGTGAAAGACAATTCCCCAAACAGAATAAAGTAACAGGATTCGTTGCCGAGAAAAGCTCTTGCCACGTGTATGATGCTGGGTCGGGGCCAGGGGAGCTACCATCTCCAGCTAGGCCCTGAAGCCATTTAAGTTAGGATGGTACAGATTACAGAATGAACAACAGAGCTTTTTGAGAAATCCTGCCAAAGATTATCTGAATTTACTGAACATGAGACATGTCATCAACAATTATATTCTATTGTTACAATGGGGGACTCCATTCAAAAGAACAGGGTTTCTTATTCCCTGAAAGCATTTATCAGCAATTTTAGATCTCTAGTCTTAAAGCACATGGGACAATGAGACAACTGAGCATAAAGAAGATACCTGAATGCAACTGATACCTCCAACTTTGAGACTCTCAAAATCAACATGAGTATATGCAAAAGTTACCTTAAAAGGTGGTATATCAAGCTGAAATGAGGATGATTGAAAGAACACAGAGAAGTTAATTCTGACTTGATAAGGATATCATGAATTCTTTGGTCTTTCCCTAGGGAGGTAGGTGCAACAACCATCGTAATACAAGTCAAAAGAATCATATAGTCTCATTGTGTTTATTTCTGTTGAAAACTGGTTTTCCTATAGGAGGGACATGGTTTGTAAAGTTGAGTCTGATTAAGGTAATAATTATGGTTGCATCTTACTCTAGGGATGGTTTTTGTAATCAATGACCAAGGTGAAAACCCACATATAATTATCCAGCAATTCTTTCAAGCAGCTGCATTGTGAGAGGAAAGGCAAAGAAGCCAGCTGGGAGGATGGTGCAGTGACAGGTGTGCAAATCACTCACTGGAGCCCAGTGAGGCAAGGGCTGGATGGTCATGCTAATTTTAATTCTTTTTGGAGGGTATATGGTCTATACATCCTAATGCAGGCATCAGCAAGTTTATTATTAAAAGTCAGATAGAAAATATCTTAGGCCTTGGGAGGTACACAATCTGTTTGATATACCTCTGCCATTAGAGAACAAAAGCATGCAGAGACAGCACAGAAATGAAGGAGTGTGGCTACGTTCCCACAAAACTGTTTACAAAACAGATTGCCCTGTGGGCAGAGGGAGCTGTATTCACTGAAGAATCTGCTTCATGCCCTTCCTGAATGATAGTCCAGTAAATGACCATTACCCAGCTTCTCTGGGCTAACAGTTCTTTAAAATTGTTGCGAATATTAAATGTCAAATTCTGTGGTAAAGATAACAAGGGAACGATTGCTAAATTCATTGGAGAATAAGGTCTCAAATAAGGTGCTAATTTGGAGGGGGAATGGATACTAATTAGAAAAGGAATTTAATGTGTCCTTTTTTTTTTTTTTAATGTGTGGTTTTTAAAGGCCATCTCCCTCCCTGGTGGTGCAGTGGGTTAAGCAAAGCACTATGAAGCAAACCGCAGCCTCTGCAACACAAGTTCGATCCCTGCCGCCGGCCAGGGAGGGGACCCACATGGCACAGCAGACCTCTCCTGTTGTGCCCGCTGCTCCCCTCAGCAGTGTACTTCTGTTGATCTGCCTGTTCTACTCCCCGCTCTATCTGTGGTGAATCCTCTCACACCCCACACCTCTGGCCTGTACCCCAGTGCTTGTATGCATAAATAAATAAATCTTTAATAAAAAAACACACACACACACACACAAAAATAAAGGCCATCTCCCAGGTGGTAAGGGAACTGGGTCGTCATCCTGATACTAAAATGTTCAAAACCTCAAAAACACATGTAAGCAAGGCAAGAAAAACATAAGTATTTGTAGCTTTCACAGACACAGTAATTAGACATGCAAGATAGGTTACAGATCCTCCTTAGGTTAATGCAGGGGCCAGAAACATGTCAGTGAGCTCTCATCCCTAACAGAATGACTCGGCACAGGCACCAGCCCTAAGGAAGCTGCTGGAAGACGGGAACTATTCTAGGTCTATGGATTTGTGTGCATTTGTTTATTCAGTCTTTGTAGGTGACTGAATCCGAAGGCCACAATCAGCAATCACCCAAGCCGGCGGCACACCCGAGATGCTGGTGGGAAAGAAAATCTCAGAGGTCCCGCCGAAGGTTGAATCTTGCTGTTCAGTCTACAGGAAATTCAGTGGCACGAGCAAATGAAACAGAGGCCTTTCACATGGAACACACTTCAGTTTTCCGTAATTTGCAGTGATCTCAACAACGGAGTCTGACCAAAGCCCCTTGCCAGGCCACCTCCAGTCCTCTGACTACATCATGTGAACTAGAGTCTCCTCTGTTGTCAGAGCATAGAGGGAAGGACCATCTGGATTCAACCTCTACAGTCAGATTTTTAAAGTTGAAAACTGAAATTCCTATTATCCACAAAACCCTAAAGAAATTCCAGGGTGTCCTCAACTTCATGCTTGAATTCTCATGTGATAGATACCACAAAAACCAAGTGCTCAACGGAGACCGTATGTGTCCACATGCATTCAGCTGACTTGCTTTCTTTCCAGTAAAAGAGGGATGGTTTCGAAAATTTCTTTAATGAGAATTTTAAAAAAAATTTGTTTTAATAACGCTTACTGGAGGACCTGGAGTGCCTTTATAGTGTGGGTGTGACATACATCTGAAGAGGTGTGAGCCTATTCCTCTGTAACATATACACAGTTGTAACCAGTGTTACTGGAATAAAAATGATAACTTTAAAGATCTTGGAAAGAAGCCTATTTAAGGCAGCTACAAAACAGGTCCTTTTATCCTGGCACTGGGTTGAATCGTCCACTCATATGACCCTTCTCTATTGGACTTTGAGGAAGAATGGGGAGGATTTTCTTATGTCTGTCTCTTTTCCTAAAGGGCATTGATGCCACATTAATACTGAGGATGGACTGCAACGACCACCGTGGCTGAGCTTTGTTTTTTTCTCATCTTCACTGCTCCACAACTGCAATTTCCAGAATTCTGACCCAGGAGACTGCAGTGGTGACTTTTTAAAAAAAAGATTTATTTATGCATCCAAGAACTGGGGTACAGGCCAGAGGTGTGGGGGGTGAGGAGTCACCAAAGTGGGGAACAGAACAGGTGGATCTACTGAAACACACTGCTGAGGGGAGCAGCGGGGTGAGACAGGAGAGGTCTGCTGTGCCATGTGGGTCACTTCCCTGGCTGGGGATCGAACTTGTGCTACAGTGGCTGTGGATGCATTTTAGTACAGTGCTTAAACCCTTGTGCCACTAGGGAGGCCCAGGTGGTGACATTTTTTGATCAGCCAGGTTTCCAAATAGCTTTGATACATTTTGTACTCATTTTCTTTGATCACCCTAAACCCTCCATTTCTGTTCATTGGTCAAGATGGTTTCTGCTTGGATTCATTTATTCTCTTCAAGTTTATGAAAGAGAAGTCAAAATCAATGCTTCCTTCTCAGAGAGTGGTATCTCTAGCCACTGTCCCTGGTCTGCTGACCTTCAGTTGTGTGTGACTTCTAGCCAGTGCTGACACCTGTGCTGAGACCAGTTTCATGAACTCCTGCAATGAGCTCCAGGTTCAGGGCCTGCACTTGGTTTACTGTTCCACTGTGCTCTCTTGAAATTCTTTACATACGAACAAGGGACCCTGAATTTTTATTGTGCACAGGGGTTCACAAATTATGTAACTCATCCTGCCTGTTGCTACCACGCACAAATCCCAGAGTCAGTGAAGCATGCACTACTTTAGGATTATGAGGTAAGACAGAACACCTCCTTAGTGCCAGCAACATGTTAAGTAAGCACTGCAATCCAAGTGAGCGAGATGACAACGTCTGTCCTAGCAGAAAGGCAATGCTGTACTTATTATACACCGAGGGGTCATAAGTATTAGCAGGAGACAACTTACTACTCTATTGTGACCGAGTCCACTTCATAGCCACAAGCATGAAGTCTGGCTTCTTGTCGACTGAGAAACTGGAAACAGCCATTCTACACTGTGTCGGGATAAACACACTTACAGCACGTTTTACACACAGTCTGCCTTCTCTCAGTTAAGATGAATGAAGTTTCTGTGCTTCTAAGGCCAAGCACTCACTTGGGCATGAGACTCAGCCCCCGCTCATCTTCTCCAAGCAGGGATCATGCGCATGTGCATAGACTATACTTCTTGCCTAAACAATACCTTCAACTTCCATGTCATGTTTCTTTCTCTCTTTCTCTATTACTTTGTAGAAGATAGCAAAAACAGCAACGTGAATAACTGCTATGACTGTTCATGTCCCGTTTTCTTTCAAATCCACTCCTGTCGTGCTCTTTTCTCCAACATTTCAACCACACTCCCCTTGTCTTCACCAGTGAAGAGCACCCTCAAATGCAATAGTCAAACCTCAACTCCACTTGTTCTCAAACTTACACCAGCATTACACACAACCCATTGTTCTTCTACAGCGCTTAGTTCCCTTTGCCTTGTTCTCATCCGTGAGGCCCCAGACACAGTGCTTGGCTTTCTCCCTTCTGTATTTACACTCACTGATCTGGCCAATTTATCAGGGACACCATTTTAAATGATGAGTTACCAGTTTAGGCCCTAAACTACCCAATAAGCAACAAACTTACTTATCAGCATCTTACTATGTACTCCTTGGGTTTCAAACTTATTTTGTGCCAAATTAAAAAAAAATACTAATTTCTTCAATACTTCTTCCTGCCATTTTTCCTTATCAATAAATGAAAAGTGTACTTTTCTAGCTGTTTGGACCAAAAGCTTGCTGTCATCATGGTTCTCTCTTCTTATTCTTCATATTCCGGCTACTGACAAATCCTGGCAACTATTATTTACTGATCTTTCTAAAATTTGACCATCTTTTTTTAAACCACCTCCACCCTTAGCAAATAGTCCAGCCCCTATTACCTTTCCCTTGGAGCACTGGAAAATCATCTCCATGATGACCCCATTTACCTCCTTGCCCAGTCACAGCTTATTCTCTCTGCCCAGTAACCAGCCAGATATTTTTAAAAGGTATTATCACATACACTTCTGTTTAAACACTCATTACTTCATTCAAAATAAAATTCAAAGTCCTCTCCATGCCTGTATGCCTGGTATGACCTGCCCTCTCCACCTCCTAAACTTGCCCCTACCATTCATTGTCCTCCCCCAACAAGTTCCAACCACAGGGGCCTTCCAGTGCTTAGCTGAATCCACAAAGCACAGTTCCATCTCCAAGTTCCTCTCCCAGAAAAATTTTCTCCCAGATATCTAGATGCTTCTCTCCTTTTCTCTTTTGGGTTTCTGCTAAAATGTCATCCTGCTAAACACAATTCTGAAATAGTTCACCTGCCCAAATTTCTATTCTCCTTACACCATTTTACCCATCCAACAGGCACGTCTGACTACCAGATGCATGTCACATTTACTTGTGGTCTGTGTCCTGAATGAAAGTTCCCCAAGGGCAAAGACTTAATTTTGTTCAAGACTAAGTCTCACAGATCTAGAAGAGTACCTGAACATTGAGAGGCTCAACAAACATTGGTTACTAATGACCTAGCAATACAGCATGTGGAGTGCCCCTGTCTCACAGAAGGTACATGTTCACAGATAACCCCATATAAAGTTCTAGTTAACCACTCACATAGGGAATGTGTCATAGGTAATTGCTTAGGAATTATCTTCATGCTCATTCAGGGAAGATCTTGGTTCCTTATTTCATCCTCTGGCTTCAATTTACTGAATAGAATGCAGAACTAGGGGTAGATATTCTCTTCACAGCAAAAGAAACATGAGGGCTGAGAAGATGAAGAAATGGAGAGCTCTTTCTAAAATTTGACTTTTTTTTTTTTTTAACCCACTTCTACCCTAAGCAAATAGTCTAGCCCCTATTATCTCTCGTCCTGAGTTCAGCCTCTATTACCTCTCACCTGGAGCACTCACAAAAGGTATATGGTCACTGATAACCCCCATGTAAAGTTCTAGTTAACCGCACACATTGGAAATGTTAGGAAATACTTTTGAGAGTTTGCTGATTATTTCTATTCCAAAACTGTTCAGGGCTGTACTGTCTTTATTCAACAGATGAAAAGTTTACAGTTAAAGAAAATGGAGGATTACCAGTCAGCATACACCACAGCCAGGATGTGAACCCATGGCTCGTGGCTCAAAACTTCTACTTCATCTGCCTTCCCTTGTCTCACACACCTGACTGTACCATACTTGACTTTCCTTAGATAGAATGTCACTTCTCTCAGCCAGAAGTCTCTGATGGATATGACAGCAAATATGAGGTCATGGTCCCTGACAGGCACCTGCCTGGGGAGGCTTGGCCGCACCCTCATCCTGGAGATTTAGAGTCAGAGAAGAGGAGCTGCCCAAGCTAAGGCTTAGTTAGCTACATGGATTACTGAACCTGCAATGACTCCAGAAATGTAACCTTTCCTTTCTGTGTTTTCAAAATAATTCATCTGATGAGGGGGTGAATCTTACAATTTTTTCTCCATCTCTATATCTTCTCTAATTTACAAGACAAAACACAGAAAATTGAGCAGTTCAAATTTCATCACAGTAGACAGCATAACCTACATTAGCGTCTGTGAAGAGTCTAGAATGAACTCATTAATGTAATATCTATAATGATCTAGATGCTATCTAAACCTGTTTCTTCAACAGTGAAATAAGCACAACAACACTGTATAGATTATACAAGATAACTCATGCCAAACTATTTTGTGAAAACATGTTAGTGTGGTTACCTGAAATGAATTGTTCAAAGTCACCTATCTGAGCTCAGTTATCTTATTCCTAAAGATGTTGTCATGCAACCACCAAGCTCAAAAATGCTTTCATCCTTTAGTGAAATTTAAGTATATAGTTTGAGTTTATTCTCATGGAAACGACAGTCATTGAGCCCATTTTAAATGACCTATTTATCTAGTCTTAAGAATATTATTCCATATCCAGTCTCTTACTATTGCATTTTTCAATGCTGACAATAGATTTTACCTTCTTGTTATTTTTTTTCCCTAAATATGTAAGAAATTTGTGTTCCTACATACTTCTGGAGCACTTTGCTGCTTCTTCTAGCATGCCTTTTCAAAAAATTCAATCTTTATTAGGTTTGGCTTGTTCACATAATAAAATGCTCCTGAGTAGAGGAATAGCCCTCTTATTCTGTGTCCCCACAGAACCCTGGAGTTATTTTCAAGTAAGAAATATTCAATGAAGAGCTATTGTTAAGAGAATGTTAAAGAGCACCATCAAACACTCATTTACATGCAGTGGTGAAATAAAACCAGCTTTCTCCTTTTCCTTCAATTAGGGAATAATGCAATTTAACATCATGCTTAAGGGATACATCTCAAGAGAAATGTATCTCAATAACCTTTATCAATATCAAAGTAGAGTCAAGGGAGGTAATTAGATGAACAAATGTACTGAAACAGACACACCAGGGAAAACATTAAGGGGAAAACCGAAAAGGAAAGAGAAAGTCAGCAGTTCTCAGACTTGATGGGAGAGCATTTAAAATGTAGTCAGGGATGGAAAATAAACTACAGCAGTTGAAAATGATGTCAGCGGTAGAGAAGATAAATTCGTACATTTGGGAGGTATTTTACAATCGGCAACGTGGTTTTTATATCAATTGGCTGAACTGAAACAAATACCAAGCTTATTAATCAAGCAGGAAGGGTGAGGGATTTTAAGCAGAGAGATGGAGAGAGGGAGAACTCTTGAAAGGGTATAATGATGAGAATTTTGAGGAGAGCTTTGTGTTCTTATTAGTCAAAATGGTGACATTCATAAAGGTAGTTGTAATTTGTAAAACAGCTGCTTCTTGAACCATGGAGTGGTGGCAGTTAAATTTTTTCTGACCCTTATTCTTGTTGGAAAAAAAAAATTGTTTTGCTTTCTCAATAATTTATATGTACCATTTTTAAAATGTGCTTAACATAAATTCACAAATATATACACAGTGACTATATAAAAATCTTTTTTTAAAAATGAGTAAGTATATTTAAAGTAACATGGGGGAGGGAAGGTCAGATAAAGCCAAGGTAGAGTGGCAAGCACACTACCACTTTTCTTGCTTGACCTAAGGTCTGCAGCCAATGAGGCAAAGGTACCCACAGTTTTTGGACTCCGGGGCACATAAGATGCGGATACCAATTTCTCTACAGAAACATAGGTGATCCTAGTACAAAGACAAAAGTGACTCATAGGGTTACTCACTGAGAGGATATTGTATGACGCCAGGAACATATCCTTGTGGTAAATAAAAGAGTATGTTTCACAAGATTCTTTCTGCTAAGGCTGATTAGAGCTAACTCCTTTCAGCTAACTCAGTGTTTCAGTGCACAGAGTACTGAAGGTTGTCTGGCATTTTGCTTATTTTAAGGATAAAACTGAAAATACCTAGAAGAATGGTGCCATTATTTATCTTTCTGGCAGCTGACAGAAGCAAGTTTCTCCTTAAGTTTTAAGAAGCAATGAGGTAAGAGGTTAGACTAGTGAGTTATTTTGGATTGGAGTTATTCTTGGTTGCTGGGTTGGAGACCCATAAACTTTACTAGATTAGCTGTGCTGAGAATAGAAATGACAATCTCTTATGAAAATTAACAGATCCAAGCAGGGAAGCTCCCCATGTGGAAGGTCACAGTCCTAGAGAGGGCCTATGATATTCTTCAAAAATACTTATGAGCCATGTAGACCTACAAAGTCACGGACCACTGAGCTGCCACAAATTATATGCTGAAGTGTGACCACAATTTTATGTCAGGACACTTTTAAAGTAGAGCTTATTTATCTATGTTGACAGAAACAAGCAAATGAAACAAAATACTCCCTTCCCTCCCCCTCAAAAAAAAAAAAACAACTTAGGACTTGAATAAATTACAGCATATTACTCAGTGAATATTACCTTATCAAAGAAGACTTAAAGAAACCTTGATAACTTTATCAGTCACAGATGGCTCCCATAAAAATTTGTGTAACATAAACAAATGGCAAAGTAACTTGTTAATGTTATAGGGTTAACTAAAATTCAAGAGATCAATAAATATTACCTAAATTAGCTTTAAGAGAACTGCTTTGACTTCTCTATCTGTATTCCATGACCATTACTTCCGTTTCACGGAATCACTAATTGAGGTCGCCCAGGTAAATCAATTCCTTAGTCAAGGGCTAATAACTAAATTAAGAGGACTTTATCATCCCAGGGGTATGGTCACCTCCCATTCTCTAATACTCTATGAACTTGTAGAAATTTCTATTACCCTTCTTAACACATGCCAATATCTGTCTTAAATCCCCAAAGTCATTCTATGTAAAAATAAATTAATGAACATCATGTTGGGGACATTGGTCTCTGACACTACAACATTGTACAGTGCACCACACTAATTATCTTCAAGAGAGACAAACACATCGGCTTCCTGAGGTCAGAGACCATGGCTTCTTGTCATCTCTTTATCACCCACACCAAGAACAGTTCCTGGCACACAGTAAGCATCACAAATATCTGCTGAATGCCTGAATGCAATAAATGAATATTTGAAAGTTTAGAATGTGTTAGTCACTATGCTAGCCACTTGCATAATTTCATTCATACAGTTACCCTATACACAAAAGTGGTATTATCCTCACCTTATAGAAATCTAATATACCAAAGAACTATGTGCAAATAACAGAACTATGATTCAAACTCAGGTTAGTCCAGCCACAAATCCCTAGCCATCACTCCAGTTTCCATCAACTGAATTCCAAAGAAGTGTGTGACTAAGATATTCCCTTTGAGGGAGGGGACTGATGGAGAGTCGTAGCCAGCCAGCTAAGGCTGGGACGTACTATATATTCAATTTTTAATATATTTTATTGTATCAAAGGATCACAAAAAGCTCCCAGTAAAAGAATCCTGACAAGTTTTAATCTAGCAACTTGCATTCCTAACTGATCCTGCTTTGGAAGTCATTAAAGGACACTCCTCTCCATCTTTAGGAGAGAGACAGCAGTGAGGACCAGGGCAGGGTAAAAAGGCACACTACCTCACACTGTCACTCCAGCATGCCATTGATATAGATGGCACTGCTTTGGAATATTTTAATCTTTCTGGATTCCTTATTTATAATAAATGAAGGTCTTCGGTAAAAGAATCCAGCTTCCTCTAATTTAAAATTCAAGCTCCCCTGTTGTACCATTGCTTCATATTAAAGATGCACAAGTGAACTTGTAGATATGAGTTGTCAATTTACAGAGCAGGTAGGTTTTAAATAGTTTCAAATCAGTTGTTTGAAGCTCACAGTAACATGATTTTTAAAACAATCCATGATCATTAAATCAATCAGTAACTTAGGTGCATTGCACATATACAACATAAAGTAATAGAAAACTGTACTCAAACATTAAGATGTTACATAAAAGTGAAAAATAATGGGGACCTCCCTCGTGGCCTTAAGGTTAAGTCTCAGCACTATCACTGCTAAGACCTGAGGTCAATCCCCACTAGGGAGTGGACCCACATGATACAGCAGACCTCTCCTGTCTTTCCCACTGCTTCCCTTAGTATATTTCAGTAAATCTGCCTGTTCTGCTCCCCACTCTGTCTCTGGTGAATCTTTTTACCTACCATAGCTCTGGCTTACACCCCAGTTCTTCTACATTAAAAAACTGACAACCAGTGTAATTTGTCTTAAGTAATGCTACTGGCAATAATACAATTTTATCTTTTATTAAGAGGGACTAGATGAAGTTTCTGAAGATGTCTTACAAATATTTCCCAACGTGTGAGGAGGAGATTGTACTGGACTGAGATATTTTTAAGGTGACTTTTCTTTTCCTTGATATAATAATATGTACATTTAATGCTCTTCAACCTTGAATTGGATAACTACAGAGAATCAGTTGGCAAGGTAGGGAATATGAGGTTCTTAGGGGAAGGAACAGATATGATAAAGACAATGGTGGAAAATGTTTCAATAAGCAGGCTGTGAAAAGTAATTGCTAAAGATGAGAAAAGGGAGTACTGATAACAGCATATTTAGGAAAGTGGAAAATGAGAAGTGTGCAATCTGTTGTTGGATTATCCAAAATAATTTAGATGGTCAAATGGATCTCATAATTCAGGGAGTACTGCAAGGTAACTTTATACAACATACAACCTCCCCATAATTTCAGACCTACGTTATTTTTATATAGATATAAAGCATTTAAAACATATTTAACTGAATATCTCCAAATGTATACCTTTGCTGAGTGTTATGAAAGTGTCACATAGTTACTACCATTAATGAATCATTGTTGACCCTGTCATTTCTCTGCTTGCTTGAAACTTCAGATACAGTGATTTTGATAATATGCTCTCCTGTAAAGAACTCAAATTTGAAGTCAAGCTTCTAGAGGGTAAACCCAAGTACTGTCATAGCCCTCTCTGTAGCTTCCTCATCTGTGAAATGGGGATAATGATTATACTGCCTGTGATAGTGGGAGGCAATGAGTGAATTTCAAGCATGGACATTAAATAATGTCTGGCACACAGCAAGTGCTCAAAAATATTAGCTGCCATTCTATTTGTATATAAAATCTATGATAAAAAACTGAATTTTTCTTTGCATGTTAAATAAAAAAGATAAGGGGAAGAATGGTATATTTGGTATTCTATTATCTTTAAGGAAAAAGAAAAATAATGAAAATTATACAGACTTGAATTTGAAAAGAGTAAGTGGCCAGGGCAGGTTCTATAAAGATGTTTAAATAAGCAAAGTGAATCCTGGAAAGATGCACAAGATGAAGGAAGTTTCCTTTCCTCTGTAAAAGAACCCTTTTCTAACTTGATAATTTTGTTCCTTCTCATGTGCTATTAGTAACTTTAAAAAAAAATTACAAATTATTATGTGGATAGCAAAATAAGATTAAATTAGTAGCCATTAACCCATCAGTCCTACCTTTATTTAACAGTTAATGCAAAATTCACCCATTAAACCACCCAATTCCAATGAAAAGGGTGTGGGTATAGCAAGTACAAATAACTTGGTATGTTTTCTTCCCAACTATTAAAAAATTGAATCAGTAATTGCAGATGTTCTCCAACTTAAACAACAGAAATTCTACATTAATATGTTGGTCCCAAAGGATGCTTAATATTTTACAGAAACAATGACTCAATTAGCTACAAAATAAAATAATATTTGGGATGGTTGGTAAACTAATTTAGCTCAAATAAAAAAGGCTTTCTTTTTATTTATACATAAATCATAAGTTACATAAAAATATAAGAATCACACATTGGAATCCAAGTATACTAAATTTACTCTATACAGCTTCGCGATTTCTGGCCAGCAAACCGAAAATATTCATCAAACCTATAATGATGCACAGAATGAGTAAATGCCAAAACACTGAAATTTTCCTTTCTTGGAAATCTAGGCCCAAATTCAAAGGTAAGGAAACTCATTTTTAACAATCTAAAACAAAGAGTAACAATAGAGAGGCTATGACAATATAAAACAAAGCATGAACTCTTTCCAAGAATTCTATAATCTCATTAAGGTTAACACTCTATATCCTCTGGGGGATGGGAGGTGGGGGAGAAGAAAGAAAACAAATGCCTTGAAAACAAATAAAGCCAACAAGCCAAAACAAACATCTGTTTTGTTTCCTCACATCTTAATAGCCTGGCTATTTTAGATACAAATATTTGTTTTGCTGACAAATGTTTCCAAAATGTTCCTTAAAAGTGTTTCACTGAACTAGTTTTTTTTTTTTTTTTTTTGAGCTGAACAAATTGCAGACTTCTCCAAAGTCTACAAGACATCTGTGAAAAAGAGTCTGCGCATGGCACTGCTGACCTCAGTATCGCTTGTGCACTGGGCAGGCTGATGTGAGGTAGATAGCACAGACAAGGCCCAAATTTCCTGCATTTACAAAGATGGCAGGCAGGTTAGTTTTCATCTTGTTAGGCTGAATTTCTGTGAGAGCTCACAGTTCTTCGACTCTGCACAAGAATGTCCCCATTTTTCAGGAGCTTTGCTTTACTTTCCTGTGCCTTGGCAAGGATCAAAGAAGCAGAAGGAACAAATGGTTTCCCATGCATATTGAATTCCCTCTTATACTGATTTTTCCTCTGCCACTTGAAATTCAATATTGGCAAGATTCCCGTACATCACCTTAACCAGTAAATCGTCTGCTTGCAGTAGTGCATGGGAAGGTAGATTTCAACATCAAGCTTTTGGTAAGAAATTCAAATGAAAATCCTTTGATTAACTTTCCTATAGCATCTGTATGTACTAAAACTCATTTTTGATAAATAATGAGCTTTAGTTTTACTTTCATGTAAAATCTTTTCTTTATCTTTTGTTTCTTTTTTCTTTCTCTGCTTGGCATTATTTTTAAAATACAGCATTATAGGGGACTAACCCTTTCATAACTTAGTCAAAAATTGAGACCAAATTTTAATTCTTATCATTCACTGAGCATTAAGAGTTGTGTGCCCCCCTTCCCTCATCTGTAAAATAGGGACAAATTGTACCTCCCATCATGGGTATAAGGTTATATGTGACAATGAATATAAACCTCCAGGTACAAACAACTGTATATTTACCACATCCTAGTTTTATGATAACTATCATAATTATTATGAGATCCTCTATTATAATTCTATATAGAAATATATTTTAAAGTCAAATTATCAAATTATATCACAGTAACTGAATTACAAATGAATGTTCCTATGTGAACATCTATCAGTCATCATAAAAAATATTTTTGAAAGAATAATTTAAGAGCTCTGTTATGAAAATAATTTAAAAATTCCTTCATGATCATATGCTCAAGTGGTTAAATTATTTTTATTGCTTTTTTGAAAAAATGTATTACTTTTGTTAGTAATAATATGCCTTAAGGTTTTAGAATTTGGTATAAATAACATATGCTTTACACTTTAGTGACTAAAGTGGTAAAGTGTCATTTTAGATATTAGCATAAAGAAAATCATTCTAAAATTTCTGTTTCTTTCCTTGCCTCTATATGTTTTTAATCAGAAGGAAGTCCTTGACTTTGTAATATATTATTTTTTCAAAACAAACTTTAAATTTTTCTTAAAAAATTTTAATGTAAATCCATCTATTAAAATTTTAAAGACTCATGAATGTATTTGTGATATTGTAGTGTTAGGTTTAAATTCAAAAAAAGAGTTGAACCTAATCAAAATATTCTTTTGTATATAGTGGAATTTCAACATTCTATGGAATACCCTTTTTTTTCTGAAACACTATCCACATTCTCTAACAAGAAAAGTCATTATTTGAGAAAATGGGAATGGATAATCGTAAGATTTGAACATACATACGTCATCAAAATAATGTTTATAAATATACTTCTTTAAAAATAATCTCAATGTTAATGAAAATAAAAATAATTTGTTCAAGTTTTGTAGTATGCAACCAAAGCAATATTTCAAGGGAACTAAATCGCTGAGAACATACATTAGAAAAAAAAATTTCAAACCTGAGAAAACTAGATAAAAAAGAGCAATTTAAATCAAAAGTAGAACTGAGGTTACCAGAGAGGTAAGGCAGGGGCTAAGAACACAGGAGGAAGGGCCCCAAAAGGAGTATTGTGGAGAATCATGGGTACTTTGGGTGTGGTAACATGCATGTGAAGAGATGTGAACCTGTGCCTCTAAACTATATGCAATGCTGTAAATCACTACCTCAGTAAAAAAATACAATTTGTTTAAAAAGCAAGAATATCATAGACGTAAATGAAATTGAAAACAGGAAAATCAAGTGGGTTCTTTGAAAAGAACAAAATTGATAAACCTGTAGCAAGAAGAGCCAGGGCATAGACACAATTACTTTTATCAGAAATAAAAGAAAAGCCATCATTAGAAATTCCATGAATATTAAAAAAAATAAATATTATGAATGTCCACAAGTTTTATAATCTAGGTGATTTGGACTATTCCTTGAAATATACATTCTACTAAAACTTAATACAAAGAAACACTATGAATAGGCTTATATTTATTAAAGGTTGAAATTAATAATAATAATCCAAAACATAGCTAGATCTAAATGTGATCAATGGTAATTCTACAAAAAATGTAAGGAACAAATTTTCTATAATTTGTTTCAGAAAACAGAAGCTGAAGGAGCATTTCCTAACTTATTTATTGAAGGCAATATTACTGTTATATAAAAACCAGACAAAGGCATTAATGAAATGAAAACTACAGGCCAACATAGCTCATGAACATTGATGCAAAGATCCTTAACACTATATAAGCAAAAATTCAACAATAAAGGAAGTTTGCACCATGACAAAATATGACTTATTCTACACATAAAAAAGTTCATTCAATATTGAAATACAACAGACTGAAGAAGTAAAATCATATGATCATGTAACAGATGCAGAAAAAGCATTTGACATAATCCTACACCCATTCATGAGACCAGCATTTAGCAAATTAGGAATAAAGAAAAATGTCCTCAAGTTGACAAAGAACATCTGCAAAAAACCACACTGCAATGGAAGCCCTAGATAATGCAATAAGACAGGAAAAGGATATAAAGTATATTTAGATTGGGAAAAAAAGCTATAAAATTATCTTTGGTCACAATGACTTGGTTGTTTGTGTAAAAAGTACCATACAATCAACAGGAAAAAACCAAAACCAAAAACAAACAAACCTGGAACAGATGATTATAGCAAAGTTGAAAGACACAGGATACCATTCAAAAAGTCAGCTGCTTTTCTACATACCAGCACTGAGCAGTTGGAAATTGATTAAAAGCACAACATCATTTATATACTAACACACACACATATACACACACACAAATTGAATATGAATCTAAAAATATATATAAGAACTTTGAGGAAAAACACAAAACTGATAAAAGACAAAAATCTTTCCATCTAATGATAATCAAAACAGTACAGTTACATAATAAAAACAGACACACAGACCAATAGAATTGAGAATATAGAAATAAACTCATATTTATATGGATAGTTAATCTATAACAAATGAACTAAGACTATACTGGAGTGAAGAAAGTCTCAAGTCTCTTCAACCAAGGTGCTGGGAAAACTTGACAGCCACCTTCAAAAGAATGAAACTACCATATACAAAAATTAACTCAAAATCAATTAAAGGCTTGGATGTAAGATCTGAAACCACAAAATATAAAGAGGAAAACAGACAAAAATATACCACAATGTTGGCCTCAGTTATGTAGTTATGTACCTGGGGACTCAACTCTAAAGGCAAGGTAAACAAAAGCAAAAATGAGTAAGTGGGTCTACATCAAACTAAAAAGCTTCTGTACATTAAAAAAACTTATCATCAAAATGTAAAGGTACCCTATCAAATAGGAGAAAGTATCTGCTCATATCTGGTAAGGGGCTAGCATCCAAGACCTACAAAGAATTTATACAACTTAACAAAAAGAAAACAAAAAGTGGTTAGAGGACCTAAATAGACATTTTTCCAAAGAAGATATACAGATAACTACAGATTATTATAAGTAAATGAAAAAATTCTTATTATCTCTTATAAGGGAAAAGAAAATCAAAACTGAGCAATACCATCTCACACTTATGAGAATGGCCCATATCAAACAGACCAGAACAACAAGAGTTGGAGAGGATCTGAGAAAAAATAAACTCATACACTTTTGGTGGAAATGTAGAATGGTACAATTCCTACAGAAAACATTATAAAGGTTTATTAAACTATTAAACATAGATCTGCTGTATGATCCAGAAGTTCCACTAATCCTAAGTAGCAACACAAACAATGAAAAAAACACTAACTTGAAGAGATATATAACAGCACTATTTACAATAGCCTAGTGATGAAAGCAAGCTAAGTACCCAAGGAGATATGATTTGACTGATACACACACTTATATATATACAAACATACATATTTACATATTGTGCACGTAGTTATACATAATATGCACATATACAAATAGAACACTACTCAAGTATAAAAATAGACTCTTGCCATTTGTGACAACATGGATAGAAATGAAGGGGATTATGCTTAGTGAAGGAGAAAAGACAAATAGGGGATTGTTTTGTTATGTGGAATATAAAGAAGCAAAAGAAAGAGTCAAACCAAACCAAAACAACCTCTAGAAATCTAGTTTGGATGGAAATTATAGGTGGAAGGAAGCATAATGCACGATGGTGAAGGACTATGGGTGCCTGGTTGGGGTGTGGTGTGGTGACATATCTCTGAAGAAGTTGGATTCCATATTTCTGAATCATATACACTGTTATAAAACAATGTTACCATAATTTTAAAAACAAAAAATAAAAGTTTAAATAAAGGAAGATATTCCATGACATATATGCAAAAGACAATATTGTCAACATGGCAGTTCTTCCCAAATTAATCTATAGATGTCATGCAAATCCAATCAAAGCATCATCAGTTATTTGGTGGAAACCGACAAACTGATTCTCAACATTACATGGAAAGTAAAAAGACCCAGAATAGCCAATGAATTGTCAAAGAGCAAAGTTAGCGGAGTTATTCAATTCAAGACTTAATGTAAAACTAGGTAATCACCACAGTGTGGCACTATCAAAAGAATAGACAGAGCAATAGCATAGAGTCCAGAAACAGACCCACAAAAATATACTCAACTGATCTTTGACAATGGTGTAAGGGCAATTCAATGGAACAGACAGACTTTTCAACAGATGGTATTAAAACAATTGGGCAGCTAAATATTAGAAAGTGAATCTAGACATTGACCTTACACCTTTCAAAAACTTCATTCAAAATTGATCAGAAATCTAAATATAAAATGTAAAACTGTGAAACTTATTAATGACAACATAGGAGAAAACCTAGATCATTGATTTTTTTTAATTGCAGTAATAGTGAAGTAAAAACTGTATTACACACACACAATGTTCTATAGGTTTCAGCGTGTCAATGTATCTTTAGATACAACACTAAAAACATGGTCCTTGAAAGAAAAAAAAAAGATGAAGTGGAACTTTGCACAATTTAATATTTCCTCCTGCAAAGAATACTATTAAAAGCATGAAAAGTAAAGCTGCAGATGGGGGTGGGGGAAGTATTTTCAATTATTGATATTATCTGATAAAGGACTTGTGTCCAAAATATTTAAAGAACTCTTCAAACTCAACAATAAGTCAACAGCCTAATAAAAGGGGGCAAAATATCTGAACAGAAATAAAGAAGATATAGAGATGGCTAAGAAGCATACAAAATGCTAAAACAAAACAAAAACCCAATGTATTTCTTAGTGGAAATGCAACGTAAATCAAGTAACAGTATACATCTATTAGAATGGCCAAAACCCAAAATGTTGGGCCTCCCTGGTGGCGCGGTGGGTTGAGCAGCGCACTGTGAAGCGGGCCGCAGCCCCTGCAGCGCGAGTTCGATCCCTGCTGCCGGCCAGGGGGGGGGCCCACATGGTGCGGCAGACCTCTCGTGCTGTGCCCGCTGCTCCCCTCAGCAGTGTACTTCTGTTGATCTGCCTGTTCTGCTCCCCGCTCTCTGTGGTGGGTCCTCTCACCCCCCCCTCCGCGCCTCTGGCCTGTACCCCAGTGCTTGTATGCATAAATTAATAAATCTTTAAAAAAAAAAAAAAACCAAAATGTTGACAACATGCCATGCTGATAAGGATGTGAAGCAACAGGAACTTTCATTCACTGCTAGTGTGAACACAAAATGGTATAGCAACTATAGAAGATATTCTGGCAATTTTCTCATAAAATTGAACATACCCTGGCAAATCAATTCAGCAATCACATTCCTAGACCTTTACCCAAACAAGTGGAAAACATGTCCATATAAAAATCTTCATGCAAATGTTCATAGTATCCTTATTCATAGTTGCCAAAAATTGGAAACAACCAATTATGGTTCAATTGTTAGAGGTAGGGGCAAAGTTAGCATTGCTATTTGAGAGTATATATGATTTTTAAAAATCCATTAAGTAAATTAAAGTATTGCTGAATAAACTTCATTGTTTTGCAGCACAGCTAGCTCATCTCCAGATAATGTAAATTTTATTTTATTAAGATTTTCGGTGCATGTTTAACAAACTCATTTTTTTTTAAGATGAATGCAAAGGCACTGTTTTTAAGTGGATGAAAAAGTTGAAATTAAACTATCATTAAAGTTATGCTGCTTTTGATGCATTATACATATCTTAATGAGATATGTCTTAATGACAACATATCTTCTAATACTTAATCATAAACACTTTAAAATACTTTTTGAACTAAAATTTCATGACTTATTTGCTAATAAGTAATACTGAATGTTATCATGGACTTAAAAGACACTTAATCTTCATATAACTTTAAAACATGCATACAAAAATAAACGAGTCCTGTTTCCAAACATATTTGCCCTGAAAAACCTTGCACTGTTATCTTTAACTGTTCATTATGACATAATAACTCTATGACTAATACAAGAAAAGACTGTACAGTATGAGGAAAACCATGTTATGGAAACATCTGGACTCCATGATTCCATGAAGTGAAAAAGCAGAAACCCATTTATACCTAAGATCAGATAGAGACTAGTCTAACTTTTCAGTATTAGAAAACACTGACACTAAACACAAGCTCTGCCAAAATTAAAAGAAAATAAACACCTGTAATTTTTCAACAAAAATAGATATTCCCTATTTCAACTTTTATTTCTATCTAAAAAGAAATACATTAGGCAATATGAAACAATCATTCCTTACAGTTCTTTAGAAAATTTATGTACTTTACCATCCAAACTTCCTTTTCATCAAGAAAGACAATGCAAATTTAAATATGATCAGTAAGAAAGTTAACACAAAAAATTACTACAAATATGAAAACAATAAAAAACAAAACACTCAAAAACCAAACTAAATCTTCTTTGAATTTGTCAGTATGGAAACTCACTAAACTTTGCACTTTAAACTACGCAAGAGAAGAAAACCATGACCATACTCATTCACTTTAGTGGGAGATGGTGAATACAAGAAATCTGAAAAATATTATTCTTCCCCAGCTCAGCTCATTCTTATCTTACAACCATAAAGACCTGATATTGAATTAAGAACTTAAAATACTAAGAATTTATTCAAATATAACCTAAAAATAGATCAATATAAAATAAAATTATATATGCCCTTTGAAGATTATAATTTTCATCATTTCCCACATAGCAAGGTTTTGTATCCTAGTCAAATTTTCTTTTACATAGCTTCCCTTTTATAAGTAAAATTCACTTAGCTCAAGTTTCAGAGACAAACTTTTATGATTTGACCAAATGTCCATTTTAAGAAAGCTCAAATCAATCTTAACTAAAGTATATGATTATGTCTTCATCAGTTTTATACTTTGTCACCATCAAAATATCATAAGCTACGTATTTATTCTACTCATTCTTTTCTCACTCTATTACTCCAAAGACTCTTGAGAGTTTCCTACTTTTCATTTATAACCCTATCCCTTCACAAAAAAGTCCTTTTAGACCTGGAGAAGCTTCCATGACGCAGATGGTTCATGTATAAACACAAAACCTCTTGAAAGTTGGGGCAAGCCAGTATCTTTCCTCATCAGGTTCACATGAAGTTTATGGAAACAGAAAGGAAAATTCTACAATAACTTCTTCAATAAATCCAGTGCCACTGCCATCAAAATTTTATCTTGAGTTGATTAACACAAATATGAAATTTAAATAAAAGACGAAGAGAGAGTAGTATACTAAGTTCTATGTATACTGTATTTACACATGTGAACTGAGTGAGGATGTCATATTAAGCTAGTATTTTATATATAAAAATGGAATATGATCAAATATAAAATGTTGAGTTAAAATGTGCAGCATAAGTAGTTGAGTATTAGCAATTAATTGGAAAACAAGATAGATGTAATGTCTATTCTACAATTAAACAGTTTGCATACATTTAAGAAAAGGTGGAACATTAAAAGTTAGAGGAGTTTTTTGGGGGAGTGAAGGGGCTTTTTAATATTTATAAAATAAACCTAGAGTCAAAATTTGCACCTACTCATAAAGCATTTTCCTCTGCGAATTAGAGTAAGCACCTAGAATTAACACTCTTATGAACATCATAGAAGTGAGCCTTTCAATGTAAAACTATTTAATCTGACTTGAACCAACAGACAGGGCTTTATGCTCTAGGACTAAAAGTCAAGAATAAGAAAGTCTGGATCTTTGTGGGTAACAGCTCACTTCATAATCCACAAAAGGAGGAAATACATTTTTAAAAGTTAAAATAAGCATATGACAAGTACAAGAGAAAAATATAAAACATATAGGTAGAGACTGATTCAGGAAATTAAGCATATACCTTATTAAGAGTTCCAGAAAGAACAAGTAGAGGGAAATAAGGATCAAAGACATAGAAGAATTTCCAGAGAAGGAGAAACTTTCATTTGAAAAGGGGCATCAAAGGTTATGCAGAAGTATGAAAAATGCCCATTCTGAGACCTATTGTTAGGAAAATCACAGAAGGCCATGAATAAGAAAGGGTGAAGCAGGAGAATCACTGTATTCTATGATTAGTTCTTCAATGCTACATTTTTGATAAGTTAAAGGCAGTGCCTTTTTTATATTCAATATGTGTGCAAATCATTATAACTAAATATTATACTTAGGCATCTAAAATACTTATACTTTAAAAATTGACTGTATTTCAGGTAAAATCTTTGTAGCACATGCTTTCGAAGTACACATACGTTATACTAACATTTCTAAGCAAATAAAAAATAAAATACGTATAAATGCTGCAGTCATGATTGATTTACATTTAGGCCTTGCCAAAATTGTGCAACCACTGCATGGATATATGACTGTAGAAAATGCATTTAAATCACCAGAAATACAGCCGGCAGGCCTAATAAAATGCACATAATTACCTGCTGCGGGATCTGTAACTGCTTGACTGGTGATGCCAGATGGTGGTTCTTGAAGCTGGTAAGTGGCATTTGTAGACGGTGTCGTGGGGCTGGTGTTGCTGCTTGTCATATAATGTGCTGGATACGGGGAGCTATTATAATACTGTGCGTACTGACCCTGGCCAAAACTGGGGTAAGATGGATAATCCTACCAAATGGAAGCACACAAGAATCATCTGTCAGAATACTGCTATTTGTTACATTTCAAAGAGTAAGTGTAAATGTGTTTAATGTTTTTGTGTCTTTTCTGAATTCACAAGTCATACTTAAGCACTCAGACTTCACAACAAATTTTATGAAAGATCAGAAATGGTCTTTCATAGTTCTTATATTCCATGCTTTACTAGATTACTATGTAAAATTAAAGCAATCTGAAAACTGAACAACTCATCATCTAAGATGACTAGGGAGACTTCCAAAAGAAAGAAATATGTAAAGGTTTAAGTTCTCAAAGTATAACATAGATATTTTTTCATATAAGAAAATCATCTGTTGTGTTTTTCAAATTTTCAGAAGTTAATTGACTTAAAATTACCTGCTGTGAACTGTTAAATCCAGAGGAATTTGTGAGTGAATTATTTCCTGTATATAATCCTGATGATGTTGTAAAACTGCTACCTGAAAGAAAATTAAAATAAAATGGTTTTCAGTTTTTATTCTATTTCCTATATAATACTATTTAGATAAAGCAGAGTTGGCATTCATTTCATTTGCTTTCATTAACTCATTGCCATGGCTAATATTGTTATTTTAAAATGGTTGACAGTTTCAGTTACACTATTATTACAAATGTTTAAAAATTAGTGATTTGAATTTCTGAAAACATAAACATAAAAGAGGAACATAAACAATAAACAAAATTATACATTTGTGCAGAAATATTACACACTGAGCTTTCCATTTCAATTTGTAAAGCATATCAGGATTTTTCCTATCTTGACATCAAATATGCTAAATGTAAAATGTGGGATCAGATTCAGTGATCATGTTATTGCTAACTCAAAAATGAAAAGGTTACTTCTAAGAATGAAAAATGATTTGAGACTTGTACTTGTTATTAAAATGGTGCCTGAAAAACCTGATCATTTCATCCCCCAAAAGAATGATGGTATCTGGAGTATTTGATAAAACTAAGAACAAAGAGAAACATGGTGTTTTTCATATTACAGGTGCTCTCTAGGGAACACTGTTACGTGTTCAACAATAACCAATAAGCAGTGTGCAGGATACCAACATTAAGAACGAATCTTAGTTCCCTCTTTCACTTTACTATCTTAATGTTAAATTATACAAAACTACAATTCACTATTTTTTATGTTCATATTGGCAAAGTTTTTTGAAAAGACAAGATCAAGAATTGGAAAATGTGTAAAAAGTAGCATTTGGATACTGCAAAATGGGACTTCAAATAGGTACAATCTTACTGTTGGGTTATGTAGTCAATTATTGGGAAATATCTCATCCTATTTAATCCAGTAATTTTATTGTCAGGTATTTACCCTAAGAAAAAATAGAGTTTTATACAAAAAGATAATTAGAAAAGATGTTCTTCAACATTATTTCTAGTAATACTAAAGGCATAACCTAGTGCTTAAAAAGAGTTTTTCAGGGGATAGAATACTGCTGTTAAAATGGTATATAATATTGATGTTTAACAACATGTCATAAATTTTCAATTTTGTTAAAATAACAAGCAACAAAAATGGTTTTGGTGATCAGCTCTGAAATATTTTCAAAAGTATAAAACATTTTTCAAATGCATAAAAATCTCAAAAGTATTATCTATGGAGCAGTATAATCTATGACCATGTAACATTCATGAAACCAATGTAAATTTTACTCAGAACCTTGCTTTACATTGTTTTTATAGATAGAAAAAGCAGTGTTTTTAATGGCAAAGGAATAATATAGAAATAAATGTATTGGCAGTTCATTGAGGAAGTCTTCATGTGAACTAGCTAGTCATAGACGACTTCAGGTGTAATGAGGTAATCAAAAATGCCAAGTATCCTTGGTACTGATTATTTAAGTACCCGCTTAAGAGTCAGAAAACATTGTTTCTGGATTCATCACTTGTGAGCAATTTGGACTTTGAACAAATCACTTAACCACTCAAATGTATAATTTCCCTTTTTGTGAAAATTCCACTTCATTGGATTCTTAAACAGATCAAATGAGGTATGTTTCAGAAAACATAGTTAACAAATTACAGTATCACAATATTATTGAGAATTATTCCTGTAAATGTTTCTGAAATTTTCTTGTATTTATGTGTCTCACTATATTTATCCTTTCTCTCTTTTTACATTCCCAAATTAGATAAATGACAATATCTTTGCATATTTAAAATTCTTCCCTACCTACTTATCAAGCATCTATGAACTTTGAAAACCTGATCTGAGGACTTGTTTTTTCATTAGGAAAGGAAAACATTTCCTAAGATAGTTTTTAATTCAGTTATTACACAGACTCCTATCTGAGGACTTCAGTAATATCTATTGTTCAAAGTTCCCAGAATACCATCACAGATAATCGGAGATCTCTCACACTTTTAATATTTATTTTGTTATGCACACTGGAACCTCAAGAGGCGAGCTTCCCATTAATGTTAATTTACATACGGTGATCATATATTAAATACTGGGATCATGGTCATAACTAAATGGGGATAAAATGATGAATAAGCATCTTGGACCTAACAAGATTTCTCAAAATGCTTCAGTTTTTTTAAAGCATTAAGTCTTACGGATATGACTCACTATGTATCAGTGGACAGTTATTTTTGATTATACACAATAGATAGACATAGCAAACTTTATATAATGAACATTTAAATATTTCCTTATAAAGTCTAAAATTTCTTTCATTAACTGTTAATATCAACCCAGTTTGTTTTTTTATTTTAACCACTATTTACATTGGATAGGAAAAATCACTTTGGTTTATGACTGGTTACTTTCATTTAGGCTATAGATTTCTAGATAGTAACTTGCTACTTTCATTTAAACTATACATCTTTGAACAATAAATACTGACCCCAATAATTCCTATCCACCTAGAAAATATATAAAGTATAGAAAGTGTATTTTAAAAACTGATATTTTCATTCTCTAAGTCGTACCCTGGAACAAAGTAGGAAAGACCATGGAAGCTATAATACACAGACAGGCCACTGGGGTATGACCAAGTAAATTATAGTTTGGTACTCCAAATGTACCCAAGTGACTTTTCAGACTAAATGTTACTTCTAAGACTGTACATTTGCTGGAAATTTAACATAAGTTATACTCATTTGTTGGCTGACTTCAGGTCCAGATTCCATTCCATTTAGTATGCTGAACCAAGAGTTTAATGGCACTCCAGTGGTTTAGAAGACTTAATGCAACTTCCAAAAGGCTCTAACTTACTTCAGGGAGAGGTATATATATAATAGAGAATCAGATTCAGGCAATATTAGTTTTTCACCACCCAGAACTGGATTTAAAGGCTGTCTGCCTGGATTCATGCAGGACTTAGGTAGAGAACTAACTTTCAGTCCAGGCCACCAGCATTGGGTTTCTGTAACTGCCTCCTTTACCAGTTTCCTAACAACCTCAGGCCCTCTCCCTTCTTTCTCTATGAATGCAAGAGTATCTTTTTTAATGTGCATATATGGTCTACCTACTTCTCCTTCCCAGCTAAAAATAGTAACCATCAGTGGTTCCCTAGCTTCCTTAAGATAAATTCAAACTCCCTGACCAGGGTCTATTTATTAGACCCAACCTGGTCTGATTCCATTTTATCTCTTGGGTATCTTTGGTCTCTTCCCAGTAATCCAACCCACTCAGATGCATCTTCCAGCCTAACATTCCAGAAGCAACATGAAGTTCTTTTAAAACTACTCCTTGTACTTACTTCCTTTGTATCCTGGCTAACACATCTAACCAATATCACAATTCAGCTTGACTTTCCCCCTTCTGCAGAAAAACCTCTTCTGAATTCACCTCTTTGTTCTCTTTCCTTAAACCTGGGGTTACTGAATCTCTCTCTCTAGTCTGACATTGAGATGTGTATATGAGATGTATTACACATATATACCTATGTATATTTTTCTACATAGCTTTCACACAAACATTTTGCATATATATTTCACCCATATGTTTTACATACATATGACTTATTAATCAGTGTTTATACAATTTGTACTGCTAATTAACCAGTTAATACAAATAATTAATTATACTTAAACTAGTTGATCCCTTGCCTACCAAATAAACTAATAAGAGATCCCAGAGTTTATGCAAATAATTTGATATTTGTAGTCAACCCAGACCAACATCCCCAGAACACAAAATATAACACTAAAAATAGATAAAAATCCATCAGGTGCTTACCACATGTTAGAAACTTGTTTATTTTTTACTTGTTTTATCTGTATAACTTGATACTACATGGAAATAGAGGGTTACGCTAAGGTAATCCACCTTCCATGGAGTGAAAGCAAAATTCATAAGCTTGTGTGGTTTTAGGGTCAGGACAATGCTCTTTCAACCTATTCTACATAACAGTATGGGAAGTTTGGAAATGCACTAAAGTTTCCCCAGAGGTTATTCTACAGGATTAAGAAAATCATACTAAAAACAAAGACAGGCGTGAGAACAAATAATAGTAATTAAACTTATTGAGTGGTAACTCTGAGCCAGACCCAAAAAAAGCATTTCACATGTCATAACTCACTGACCCCCTCGCAACTACCCCATGAGGGAGCTACTATTGGATAGATGCTTTTCTACAGATGAAGAAAGTTCCCAGGATTGGAAGCGAACAAAACATTCAGGCCATCTAGATTCACAGTCAAAGCTCTTAATCTCACAGAAGAGTACTTCTTAAAGTAATGACAGTTGTTTTTTTTAAATATATTTTCAAATAACATATTGAACACCTGGCTAACTGAATACAAAATAACCAGGAGGTGCTTGTTAAAAGGCACAGATCTAGGCCCTCAGCAGACATGGATGGAGGGTTGACCTGAAGATCTGTAGTTCACCAAAGAGCTAGAATGTCTGATTTCTAATAGCACTATATTTAAATGTCAATTAAGTAGATATTTTAGCAACAACTTCATGTAACTATTGAATAAGCTTTCCTTTTACATTAAAAAAGTAATCAGACTCACTAAGCATTTACAGAATGGAAGCTTAAAGACTGAGCATTTCTGTCCTAATCATCATACTTCGATAGCTGATCTCATGAAATTTCAATGCTGATACCACCAGATGAATATCACTGAAGTTTAGATCATCACCAAGCAAAGGCAAAATAGCAATGATTATGCTCCTAAGAAAGTCACAGTGTGTAGCTATAAACCCTCTTCCTACCCTGTGCAAGCCCAGCAGGAGAAGCTGCCCTCTACCCCCCTGCATATGGACAGTACAGGGGAGAGAGGGAAAGATGGCCAGGAAAACAGAACTCATCTTCCACTAGGATCAACTTCTTGATAGTTTCTGTAGATTTACCAGGCTTCAATTGTAAACGTAGATCACAGAATTTGAGTTAGTATTTAGAATGCCTTTATTAAAAATATATGTATTTTCCTTCTTAGATACAAGACTACATAAAAAACTACCTTTAAGAGATAAAATGCTTTAAATTCTATGTAATATAACATTATATCACAAAATCCCCCAAAGTAGAAAGAATTTCCACTTAGAACCTGTATGTCTCAATTAAGGAACTTGGGAGATATGGGTTCAAGTGAGACTCCAATAAGACTCAGTATTTAGACTTAAGTTAGCTTGAAGTAGGGTGGGAGTGGAAATACTCATTTTGTTAAAAGGAACTTCTTATCTATTGTAAGTGTTTACTATTATGAAGTCAACGTTATAGAACTTTTTTGTCAGGAGAGGAGACACTAACTTCCAGAATAGGACGCTAAAAAATATTTATGGGCACAACTTCTATCCTAGAAGGTATCACTGAGGTACATTCTTTGAGGAAAGTAAAAATACTCGCACTTTGCACAAATTAAGACAACACAAAGGAATGTTAGTATCCATTACCTAGGCAACATAAGTTCTGACAGGTTGATGCTCAGTGAATGTAAGGATACAACCTGGTTAAAGTGAGAAAGGAAATACAATTCTTTACAGAAAAGGGCAACAGATGTGTTCCTGGATAAACTATTGTAGTGGCAGGAAAGAGGCACAGGGCAAGTTCGGGATGGTTCTGGGCAGACGGGTCAAGGAAAGGGAGTCTTGGAGCCCTCGGTGGCTTTTCATGTTTTTGTTGATCTCTACATCAGAGGTGGCATCAGGGATATGGCAGGCATGGGTGCCGGGGGGCCTCGGGAGGCTGGCAGACCTCCCAACCCTCAGCGCATCTCACCCTCTCTGCTGCTTTGCTGGTCTTCTGTTCTCCCGCTGCTGCTCGTTGGTCTGTACTGTTGGTCCTGTTGGTCGGCCCTGACGTCCTCATGACGCCGCCCATTTAAGGCTGTGTCAAATGCAGGTGCGCCCACTTGCGCATGCCCACCCTCGAATGCTCGCAGCACTGCAGGTGTCCATCATAACACCAGTGGTGGGAGGGTGCAAATACCTGATTTCTCTAACCCTACAACTATCCAAAGGAGATCAGTGACTGAAAGGCTATATGAACTGGGATTGGGGGTGGGTAGAAAGGAGGTGGCTAAAGGTAGAAGACAGAAGTTCCTTGATTATTTGTTTAATAAAATAGTTCAGGAAAAGAAATGACATTTTTAAACTGAAAACTCAAGAATCTGGAGTGTGAACACACAAATAAAAGTATATTGGGACAGGGGAAATCTTATGGTTTTCATACTCTTTTCAGTGAATGGAGGAGGGAAAGAGGGAAGCTATCTTGGCCATAAGTTTTCTTTTTATCTTGACCATAAGTTCCTAAAAATCCCTGTTACATTTATCCTGCCTGTGTCACATACAGATGGACAAACTATGTCTACCTCATGCTGTCCAAGGCCCCATCTGCACTCAAGTGTGAGACAGAACGAGTGCTTGAGAATTTAAATCTGTTGTAGTAAGTTGAAACAGGGGCTATAGCTCCAAAAAGACAGTGCCCAGTAGAGAACAGTCCACTATGTATGGATTCTCACCCCCACACACAATTACAAGACCACTCAGGCTCAGGGAACAATGACGATGAAGGTTATTTAGCAAACAAGGGAAACCAAGTTCTTAAGGCCACATGTAGCCAGCTAGCTCACCCCAGATTGTGTCCACAGTGTCCAGAAATCATAAACAAAAGCCTCCCACCAAGATGGTGCCTTCCCACCAACAAGGCCTGAGCTTGTGATGTGCAGACAAGCTGCCGACCAGGATCTAACTCAACACAGCTGGAGGTGCTCACAGGTGGGGCCACTGAGCTGAGCCACAGAAGCTCACAGCAACAGTCTGAAGGTCGGGATGGACAGCAATGGAGGGAGCAGCACCAGCAGATAGTATCAGATGATCAGGAGCAGTTAGCAGCTCTCAGAGGTGACTCGGACAAAGAATGCCAGTCACCCATCAACAGAGCTGGGTAGCAGTGACCGGTTCTACTTACTGGTCTCTGCTGGTCATCAGCATTACAGCTGTTTGTGAGTTGTTGGTCCACACCACCAACAACCAACTCGTTGGGACAGCAGAACTGGAGCCTCTGGTGTTCCTTTTCAGGTGATGTAAGAGGCAGAGCCAGAGACCATTGGCCTCTGCCGAGCTCTTTGACTTCTTTGAGAAGCTTTTCGACTTCTTTCTCCAGAAGTTGACTGCTAGATGCTTCTTGATTTTTCTTCCTTCTTCTTTGTAAGTCAGGAACAGCATCCCTCAGAGTCAGGGCATGCTTGCCAACCTGGCCCCTGCCCTGCCTTATATCCTTTTGCGGGATCCTCCACCTAAAGGTCTGATAGGATCGTCTTCAATTCTATGGCTGATTGACCGTTTGGCAATAATCAGCTTATGTCTTACACCTGCTCCTTTCATGCTAAGCTCTGCACCTGGTACCCACCAGCTTGTGCTGGTTTCAAAGTAACAAAGCATTCTATGAGAATATTATAGTACCAGGTGAGCAAAACAGCAGGAGGAAGGCTTTCTATAACTCTGTAGGGTGGTGCTAGGCAGTCTGGAAGGCTGACTCGAAGGCCAATAGACATCAGGTGAGGAAAAGCATCTCACAACTTCATTATTTGTTCAGGAATGACAGAGTGGGGAAAGGAAAAGTAACAACTGAGTGTATTTCTCAGATTTTATCTAGAGACACACACCTTGCTAGTTTTTTTTTTTAACTAGATGGAATATAAAAACTTATCTAATGAAAGAGATTATAATGACCACTTTAGATTTAAATTATATGGAGAAGATTAAATCTTACCTCTGGAAGGATTTAAAATATTTTGAGATCTCCCAAAATAAAATCCAGCAGTTTTAAATCAAATCAAATTTTAAATTGATTAGGCATCATAAATTTTGAACAGCTCCTAAAATCTCACTGACTTTAGCTGAGTACCACTGAAACCCAGAGATGGTACAGGACTGTCACATCCATATATCACAAGGGCATCCTAAAAAATACATTGACCTTATGGTACAAATGCACATGACCCAAACGATACTAACTCTGTTAGCTCAGCTATTTGCATATATATCAGGGTATATTAACAAAAATAAGTTTTGTTTATATATGAAATATTTCAAATTCAGAATGTAATAAGAGTGTATTTTTACAGCATTCTGTATTTTGGTATATCCACATTTGTTGTCACAGGCTATTTCCAATGCTAACAGGTGAAGCAGCTGAGGTGGGGAGACTTATTTCCCAAGAAACAGAATGGTGACATCCTTGTTCAAGGATTCTCAAGTTAAAGAATGACTGTTATTGCCATGTCCAGGCCACTGTGTTCTACTCTACTATGCCAAATGCACCTTTAGATGTCCTGATTCCATAACTTTGAAAGAGAATATTATGAAAAGCAGTATTAATTTTTGGTTACACAGACACACAAAAGGTAGAGGTGAGGACACCTGAGAAATTTCATGAATTTGGAATCAAATTCTCATTTCTAAAAGACTTCTCCATCATAACTCTCTTTTTAGGTCATTTAATAACTTTAAAAATAAATTACATAAACTTGTCCAGGGATAGTGTATCACAAAGATTTTGCTTTCTTCTTGTCACTGTCCAGGGTTCCTACTGAGGAAAGGTGGTTATCTTGTCAACCGTAACAAACAAGAAACACTCTTGCTAGAAGGCCTTGTGCGGTCACCCCATTCTAGGTGCTAAGCAATTGTAGTTTAAAAAAAAATTCCTCAGAATTTATTAATCCACCTCTATTACATGTTCATAGTTAAGAACCCAGTCTATATTGATTTATAACATGATTTAAAATATTAAACTTTTGTGGGTGGTTAAACCTGGCTAACACTGTCCCACTATAACTTCAAAAAAAAAAAAACTTCAAAAAAAAAAAAAAAGGCTATCATGTAGGTCAAAGGTCTACTTCACAGAGAACAAGGAATCACATTAAAAACCAGAATCCCAGCCAACTAAGAATGCTGGAACCTGCTGGGGCCTGTCTGTACTTCCCAAGTTTTAGAGCATTTTCTAGCACTTACTGGGCAAGCAGGATGCTATTTGTCCCTCGTGTATTTTCACAGAAGTCCATTTGCTTTCCTTCCCTGGCCTCTTTGCCATGGGCTATGTCCATCATCAGGCACGATCTATGTGGCAGAAGTTAGTGTGGCTCCCCAGGGAAAAGTCTCTGAAGGCCAGATGGGCTATTTAAAATCAAAGTTTCCCTCTTCTCTTATAAGAAGGATTATAAATGACCAAGTTTTCCTTTTGATCCCAGTAACACTTTTTATATTCTAAAGATAATTATTTAAGTTATGTAGTGAAGATTGCAAAGCAGTTGGTTTATCTTTCTTGAACTACTTCTATGTATTTTAACTAAAAAAAGTCAGACAATAATATGGGGATTGATCACTGATTAGTGCTATACTACATTTCAAAAAATTTCCAGTTTTCAATGACTTGTCACTTGAAATAACACGGAATTGTCAAAGGAATTGAAATGGATATTTTATTAAAGAAAAATCAACTGAAGCAAAAATAAATTCTAAAAATGTAAAAGAGCCATGAACAAAAATAAGAATATTGAATAGACTGGCAAAGCAACTGAGAAGTTTTGAACATTACTGCAAACTGCAATAGTTATCTTCAATTCCAACTTTTCTGTGTCATTTTATACCAGATACTATAAATATCAAATGCCTTATCATAGCAGTTTAAAAAAGAAGTCTACAATATATTTTCTTCAAATCGCCTATTTTAGAGTTTGGTATTTTTCCTCTTAGAAAATACCATTTCTATCTATAGTGAAAAAATTTAACATTATACTTTGCTAAGCTATTTTGAGGTTCTTAATGATGAATAAATTGAAATGCTGCAATTATATACTCATAGACAGGCACACCAAAGGAACTAAGGGTGATTTCCCTTATTAGATTATTCCCATTTCACAATGAACCCCCAGTAAGCGAGACGTATTGAGGTTTAGAGTTGTGCCCTTAAATCTCTGTCCTAACTTACCATCTCTCCTTACTAGTTTGAACTCCAATGTCTTTAACAGCATAACATTAGGTACACAGAGGGAGGTTAATTTTGTGTTATTTTCTTCTCTAAGTGAGAGCAGTAAAGCCTCAAGAAAAATAAACAAAGTGGAGTTTCCAGAGCCTTCTGTGTTTCGTACATGAGCATCTGTGTAGTTGCTCCTATCTATCATGGCAAACCCTGACACCTTCTTGGTGCTTGGTGAAGGTAATGTCCCGCACAACCACTGCTATTCTGGGGCCATACACACTCAGAAAAGCATCCAGTACCATTGCCGCCCACCACTCCCCCCCCCTAGTATGACAGGAGGGGAGACTGCTTTGATCATATTATGACAATAAACTAATCAGGAGGTGAAGGTTTTTATTATGCTAACTTTCAAATCCATTTCTCCAAATACAGAGAACTAGAGCTGTTAATTTCTAACTCACAGTGGTATAATCCTCTCCATTGCTAACAAACATTTGTGTATTTTAGTTATATTAGAGCGTGGAGATGAAAAATGAGTAAAGATGATTAGTGTCCCCAACTGTCTACAATCATTCAATTAAATAACTATGGAAAGCTGGGTTTTCCTCAAAGCTGAAGCTTAGCCCAGTTAAGTGACCTAATTAAATTTTAATTGATTTTCTTTGTTGCATAAAAATCTTTTACACTTCCTGACCTCAAAAAGACTGCTAAAAAAAGTTCATTTTCTTCATAGGACAATCTCAAAATGACAAACACAGTTTGATTCCTGTGGTAAATGAAACTCTTAAGTCTATACGGATGGGATGGGTGGGGTACACAAGTAAATGAGTAGTGATGCTTTGGAACTTGCATTTTAGAAAAATGAAATTAAAAGCTTAATTTCAAGTCAGTGGCTTCTTCTACATAGAAAGAAAATACAATTTGTTGATGACCCTGGGCATATAGTCTGTGAAATTCCCCAGTAAGTTAAAGGTTGATACTGTTTCTCATAAGTGGGTTTCTATTCCTTACTACACACACAACACCCCTTCACTTCAGTATCCTTTGATTGGAGAATAGTCCTGAAAACACTATAAATCTGCACAATTTACCAAATCTCCTATGCCCGCCCACTTTGTCCATCCCAACTCAACTATTCAGCAAACTCATTTGCATACTGTTTGTCAATGAGTGAGGACGAAAAGCCTCCTCACCCATTCCAAAACTTCTTCCAGAAGTACTGAAGCTAACCCTGGGAACCAGAGGTATCAAAAACTATTAGCAAGGATTTTGTTTCCAAGATGTAAATTCTAAAATTCTCTATGAACAGAAACATTTTGTCCCTCTTACTTAAACTTACTTTTGTAATCTTTCACTAAATGTACAAAAGAGCCCAGTAAAGCAAAAATAGAATTTTCCAGCAATCTTGCAGCAAAGAAGAAAACAATCAGATTTTCCAATCCCTTATGTTTTCTTTTATGGACTGTAAGTATTAGTTATATAAAATGAAAATCCAATCTTTGCTTGGCTCAAAAAGGCACATTCAAGGAACCTGCTCTGGATGTAAGTGCTAAATGGTGGCACTGAAAGGATCCAGAAGGACCACCTGGACCAAGTAAGGACACTAAGCCTGGCTTTATTCAGAAGATTAGGAAGTGGCAAAATATCTGCAAAACACAACTAAATATTCCTTAAGTGTCATGAAGTGTTCAAGCATAGACCACACTCAAAAGTAAGGTCTCTAGCTAGTTATGTAATGTAGCATCTCAGTTATTTAAAGAGCAAATCTATCCTTCAGAAAATGTACACAATAGGCAATCACATTTTGAGTGTTTGTAGTTTTCCCTAAGAGCCTTCCTTACAAATGTCCTTAGTACATGTTGAGCATGGAAGGGGCTGACAGTTCTAAATCATACTCTGTTTTGATGCAGGATTTAATTATATAAATCCAGTCCTAAGGAGTCTATATCATATCTATCATTATCCATCATCATATTGACAAGTTAAGCTTCAAGTCAATAGCATTTTATTATCTGACTTGATCTGTGGAAGGCATATTATATCCCATAATCTAAAAGTGAGTCAATTACCATTATACTATCTCAAACCAAGTGCCATATTAAATATTACCTCAATCACGCAAAATGGGTTCTAAAATCCCCCTGGAAAGACTTCAACCAGGAGTGAAACAAAAAACAATAAATCCAGTGCACCAAATGCAATGAAACCTATGTGATAGAAGAGTAATGCTATCTTTGGTGCTATTCATGTCCTTATTTCTCTTTAAAATAGCTTTTCCTTAAAATTAAGTCTTTTAATCCTTCTTTATTTTCATTCCTCCCTATATTCTAGCACTCAAACATCTGACTGTCCTCTTCAGAAGTGTTTCTGCAACCAAGCTTTTGCTGTGAGTGGAGAGTAAGATAAAAATAAGTCTTAAGAGCAGTATTTCTTATACTGTTTGAGGTGTAGGGCTCTCCCTAGAGATTAGTTCCTCTTCCTAATCCTTCCTGGAATGAAAATTTAGCAAAATATAATTGCTATGTATTATTAAAAGAATGAAATTAAAAAATACATAGTGAATACAGGCCCATTAAAATTTTTGCTTGATTTAGTCAACATAAAATTGACTATTTTTTTACATCTTAATATACCTTTTTTTCTTATTTCTTTTATACATATTTTACATCATCCTTCCTTCTTGTACAATGTGTGCTTTGTCCTCTCAGCTGGAGTCGCCACACAATTCCCACAACCAATTCACCTTGTGCACCATCACCATAGTCCCCTGTGCTCTTTCCGCCCGTTTTGATCCCTCTTCCTCCCCCTTTCCTGCAGAGTATCCCTGACTTATCGTTGCCTACTAATTTTGTTATTTAATTTATTATAATATTTTCCTGATCCCTCATTTGATTCCCCTACATTCCTCCTACTAGTAAAACCATCGTACTAAAAAGTTCCTAAATGCTTAGCACAAATTTTGCCTTAGCTCAGTGTAGACTGGTAACCAAGAGGCTGGCTCAGGAGCACACATTAGGTACCTGGCCTCTCTGGAGGGCACGCCACCTGTTTCCTCCTCCACGTGACCAGGATGTCCAGTGGAGAATCAAATTGCTCATGATGCCCTGTTAATTGCCCTCATAGTTTTCAGAAGGCTTTACAATTTTATAACTTATCTGCTTTTCCATTTTTCATTGACAAGAATGAATGTTCTATGAGCAAAGTTTGTTTGCCATTGATCTATTTCCTTATTAGTCTATGGCTATTAACTTCATTGATGACATCTCTTCACTACTTTTTGTTCTTCTATCTCTTTGCTCAACAGATATTTAGTATGTATAGAAACACACTTTTCCAGAATGGCAAAGACATTTTGAATTTAGGCATATACTATCCTTCTAACTAAACATACTGGATAGTTTTAATTTTGTGGCCTCCAAATATCTCAAGATTTTATAATTCAGATGAATGGATTTAACCATTAAAATGTTAGTTTCCTTTATAGGGAAAAAGACTCTTAAAATGATAAACTAGAAATGTATCTATAAAATATCATATAGGATTAATAACCTTAATATAAGAAATAGTAAGACAAAGATGATAATCACCATGAAAGAAAAAAACTGTCGTCACCATTTACAAAATGCCCATGAAAACAAAAAAATACCAAAATGACAATTTTTAAAAGTAAACTTTCATCCAGTGTGGTCCCTCTAATGTATCATCCTTCCTTGTATAAATATATAACAAACCCGTAAGGAGTCCAAAAACAGTTTAAGTAGAAAGTGCACTTATATTTACTCAAAGGAAGTAATTAAGGATGCACACAGGATAGTCACAGCATTACTACAGATATTCAATAACTGAGGTATTAAATAACATACCTATAAAATCACACAGCCATTAAAATGATGCTATAGAACACAATTTATTGACAAAAAAGCTATTTACATTATATTTGCTACTCAAAATGATAGATTGCAACACTATATTACACACTATGGTCACATACTGAATATTGAAGAATATATATCAAAGCAATGATAATAAATGTATTTGGGGGATATTTGATTTTATTTTTTGCTTCTCTATATTTTCTATTTAACTTCAATTAAGAAATATTTATGGTAATGAAGAATTAGATAAAAGATATATATGGGCCTCCTTGGTAGCCTAGGGGTTAAGTCTCAGCATTCTCATCACCTATGGCCTGAGTTAGATCCCCAGCCAGGAAGCTAACCCACATATGGCACAGCAGACCTCTCCTGTCTTGCCTGCTGCTCTTCTTAACAGTGTATTTCAGTTGATCTGCTTGTTCTGCTCCCCACTTTGTCTCTGGTGCATTATCTACCCCCCTGTACCTGCTGCCTAAGCTTTGGTTCTTCCATGCAAGACTGAAAATAAAGAAAGAATAAAAACCCAAAAGAACTTCTTCAATCAAAAAGAAGTGGTCAGAGTTTTAATACAATTATGGTTTGATACTATTACAAAGTCCAATATAATGTGTTCATCTGATTTGTAGTATAAACAATTGGCAGGATATGTTCAAATTATATGAAAACAGTTTTCTAGTACTTTATACACTTGTGATAATAACTGACTCATTATAGTAATGGTACATATTCTTTTTTTTTTTAAGGATTTTCATTTATTTATGCATACAAGAGCTGGCGTACAGGACAGAGGTGTGGAGGATGAGAGGATTCACCAGAGACAGAATGAGGAGCAGAACAGGCAGATTGACTGAGGTACACTGCTACAGGGAGCAGCGGGTGAGACAGGAGAGGTCTGCTGTGTCATATGGGTCACTCTCTGGCTGGGGATCAACTTGTGTTGCAGTGACTGCGGATAGCTTCATAGTGTGATGCTTAACCCCTTGTACCACAAGGGAGGCCCCAGTAATGGTACATATTCTTAATAACAGCTTTGATAATGTAAACTCCCAGCCTTCATTCCATGACTTCACTTACATATGTTTTACCTATAGCTTCAAAATCAGAACCCAGAGATATTACTGAGAAGTAATATCCTGAACATGTGTTGAGTAACTGTCAGTTTGACCTCCTGGTCTTTGCTGGATCATTTGGTCAGCACATAACACATACTTTATTTCCAGAGTTGTGATGATGGAAATGAAGAAAACAACCCTTTTTAGAAAGATAGGTTGGCAATACCAAACTCCATAGCTTTCATAAATATTACACCATAACATCTTGCATCACATCTTTTCATTCCTTTCATCACTGGTAGAAGCAAAGACACAAAAAATCAACTTCACAAAGGATTTTAGAGTTTTTTGAAGAGACTTGGAAATAATTTAGTCTCACCCATCAGTGTTATTAGATATGGCAATTTAGGTGCTGTGAGTAGGTAAGTGAAGAGACAAACCAGAATAGGTAACTTGTCTTTAAACCCAGTCCACTTTCCAGCATCATCTACTAGTTAAACTAAACATCAGGTTCTACTTTAGAAAGTAGCTATCATTCTACAAGGTTAAAGAAAGGTCAACGTCAGAGTGCATACAGACCTTGCATCTGGTAGCTGTAGGGTGCTTGTCCAGGTTGAGGGGTGCCAAAGCTTGTGCCATAGCTGAGAAATCCTGTCTGTCCAGGTGACTGAGATTGTGACAATCCACCTTCAGTCTTGATGCCTGCCCACAATGCACCTAAATCAGTTAGTGATAGCTTATCTATCTGTTCATTTTCAAATGCTGGCAAATATACAGAAACACTCCTACAACTGCTCAGTTACAAACACTTCCCAATATTATCTCAATAAGCAAAACTATACATGATTAGAATAAAATATCCTAAACTCTAACTTCAATTAAAAAAATGATTACAAATTCTATGGTCTATTCACATTGTTATTTGTTTTTATGAATCCCATCTTCTATGAAATTTAACTCCAGTGACATAACTTCTATATTAGTTTATGGTTTCATAAGCGCTTCAGATCATCTCCTTTATAATCATGTTTAACATGATTAATGTTAACACATTGTTTATTATTATATGCTATTATTAAAGTTTAACAATTTATCCCAAAAGTTTGAATCATCCCAAAAGTTGCTATCCTGATAAGTATCAAAATCCCCTTTTTCTAAAAAGTTCATGATGAGAATCCCTAAGCCTCTCAGCATTCCTTTCTTTTTCTTTCCATTCTTTTTTACTCCCTACAAGATAGATGATTTTAGTACAGAACTCATTTTGAAGTCAGCGGTACTGATATTAGTGACAGAACTAAGTAATAGAGGGGAAAACTTTCTACCAAATAGTCAGATCCTATCAGAAAGTCAGCACCAAAGCAACAGACTATAAGTCTTGAATCTTTGCAAAAGCATTCATTATAAACAAATGAAGTTGACGAGAAGTTCCCTTTTTGTTTCTTGCAGTTTCAAGTATATATCAAATATAAATGTTTTAAGTGGAGCTTAAAGTACATTTGCTTTTTATCAATCCATAACATAAAAATAATGTATCTGTGCTCTCAGATCAGGACTTTGGTTTGGCAGGCTTCTTGTGCAGAGATCAGCCCTGGATCATAATTAAAGACAGTCATGAAAGTTAACAACGGTCCTTAATTCCCACAGAGGGCGGGGAGAAAACTTTCTGCCAAGGGAATTCACATTTTTGAATAATTTTACTTTGCACTTAAGATAAATGGTATCTTTGCGATCTAGAATACACAGTAGTCTCACTGTTTATTTCCATTTTAGGGGAATTTCATCTGTAGATGAAGTTAGGTAACTTTCCTAAGGCAGTAGAAGAATCTGACTCTTGGCTGGGGGAGCACACTCTAATTCCTGCAGTATCTCTAAATAACCTCATAAAGACCTCAACATTTAAGTCTCACCAAAATCTTAACATTTAAAAAACACATAAATTCCTGTATAGACAATCTCAAATCAATGAATAATCTATACCTCCAACTGGTTCCTAAAAAAACCCTTCCTTCCTTCTTCCCTCCCTCCATCTCCTCCCCTCCTCTCCCCTTTACACCCCTCCCCTCCCCTCCCCCCCTTTTTGTTGTTATTAGGAATTTTCCCCTTCTCTCTTCACTTGACACTATAGCATCCTGATTCCAGTTTTCACCTGTACCAGTTCTGTTTTTAACCAGGAGTTTCAAACGGGAGTCTTTGTGATAAGAACAGCTTAGGAAATGTAGGAAGAAGTAGAAGACAAGTTAGCCACACCTATCATCATGGTTTCTACCTGCAAGCTGGCAAAATCATCTCATTAGCCAACTCCAAACAGATTCAGTAAAGAATATTATGAACTCTTCTTCTCCACTTATCTATTGTTCTTTCTATGAAGAGATGTGCCTATCTTTTCTTGCTGGGTTTAAGTTAAAAGTCAGGGGACATGGGACCATGGAGAAAGTCTGAATTGTGTTCTTCCTTCCTGAGCAAGCGCTGGAGAGAAGGTTGCCATATTTTTTTGATATACTGGTCCAAGAACAATGTCAGACCCACTTGGGGCTTATCTTCTTTGTCCTCAAGGTGTAAAAAGGAGGCAATCAAGAAAATGCTAATGACTGAGAGTCCTATAATGAAGGTCCTTTATCTGAACCATACTCATATGACCAACAGATCCCCACCTACAACATGAAAATCCCCATGCTTGTTAATAGTTTAGAACTAGAGGAGTTTCTACCCCACAACTCAGGAATTGCCAGAATGGGCAGGAGAATAACAGAAGTTCTGTGAGTGGCAGCCAACACAGTGACAAATTAGCACTTTCTCTTGGTTAGTCTACAGAAGTTCACTTTTGTTTGTACTAGAAAATACATTTCATTTACACTTCAAATTATCAATTAACAAAAACATTTTGAAAATACACATTGGGAAATAACTCATTACATAAGCGATGTAATTAAATCAAAAGTTCTTTTTCTTCTTTTAGCACAGAAACAGTTTAAAATAAAGTACACATAGTGTAGTATTGCTTTGAGAAATCCTGAGTAAACGTAGAAACGAAGGCTAATTCTAGAATGTCCATTTTAAGACTATTTCTAAATTCTGCTTTATAAGCCCTTAGCTAGATAATATTCAGTTCTGATAGTTTTGAAATAGAACTATAAAAGACAAAGTCATATATAACTTAGATGCTGATTTCTTTGCATTTTTCAAGATATTTACTTATGATAGGACATTATGTCTTTCAATACACTCCAGAAAATATGACAAAACAATAAGGGAAACATAATTAAAACACTGAACACAGTAATGTACCAGTCATTTCCTTTAAACTTTCATGTGGGTGTTGACTGTGTAACAACTGAGTTAAATTACAAGATAAAGATAATCTCCAGGTGGGAAGGAACAAATGGGGATATGAGCTTTGTTTCCTGATTTCCTCAAAGAGCACAGCCCAAATTGTGATATGCAGGTCACTTTCCCTAAAGGTTGACAATGCTGAAATTCGATAACACCACTACCCTCAAATTTAGACCAAGGGCTGGTGGGTTCCATCTGAACTTCCCTATCATGGATAGGCATCTGATGAATAGGAAATGAATCTTTACCCCAAAAGACTTTATTCACAGATATTTTATAGAAAATATGCACCAAAATACTTGGGATTCCAGAGTCAAGTGCTCAAATGGCAAATTAAGAGCTGAGACATAAACAGGAGACATGAGAACAAGAGGGCGTATGAACCGTGCAGTCTATCAGCCGCCCCTGCCTTCAAGATAAGTAATCACTGGTTCTTGCCATGCTCATCAAAAACAACTCCAGTAAGATTTTTGACACAAAAGGTGTTAACGCTTTTGAAAGAGGCCCAAGAGGACAGGTTTTAATCACTCTCACATATACAGGTAAACCCACTAGATAAAACAGTGGAATCACTCACCATAGGAGGAAATTCCATACGGCTGTCCCGGCTGTGGGTACGTGGCATATGCTGTAGCTTGCTGCATTCCTGTGGTAAACTGTGTTTGCCCATATGCAGCCATAGTTTGTGAGGAAGGAGTAGGGAGAATATGTGGGTATGGTCTGCTATTTGTCAGAAATGACAGAAAATAGAAAGCCCATGCATTAGATGGAAACATGCAAAGTAACTGATGAACAACCATATCACAAATTCTGTAAAGATTGTCTCTTAAGTATAACTTTCAAAAAGAATATACAAAATACTGAAATATTTCAGTGTTTCTACTAGGTGATGCACAAGATCAATTAGTGTAAATACATTTAAAGCTCTATGAAATGTACTTTAGTTTCAATTAAGATATAACATGTGGGCACAAGACACGACTTAAAATAAGGCAAAAAAGACTACTCAGAAAAGCAACATAGTAAGAGAAAATACATCTTACTTGGAAGGATATATCTGTGGTGGGGAAAACTGATGAGTTGGTCTTGGGCTGAAGCTACTGCTCCCAATTGCTGGAAAAAAAAATACACAAAAATCAAAAGCAAAATACAAAATACATGAAAAACATGGATACAGTTTGAATTACAGTTTGATCCTATGAAATTATAGACATTGGACCCTTTTGGCCTACAGAAATGCAATTGTACATTTCAACCTAATAGAAACTTAAACTACATTATGGAAACTATAGGAAATGATTAAATGGTTTTAATTTGAAATTACCATTTAGAAAACACAGTCACAATCTTCTTAAGTACCAATCAGCATGCTGCGGTGGTTTTTTGATAGCAAGACTTTAAAAGTACAAGGAGTCCTGGATTCCTGGCTACTGTCTGGAAAGACTTGCAGCAAGGGGAGGAATGTAGTTGAACTTCAGAGCTGGGCAGGACTAGAAAGGTCATCGGTCTATTGTGCTCAGCAGGAACACACACACCTGGATTATATACACAGACTGTATTACCAAGAAACAGTCTAATCTCTCAGGTGAGTGGAAATAGGACAGATCCTCATTTGCCTGCATTGATTTAGCAATGTTTTTTTTTTAATAACTATCTTAAATTTCTCAAATTACAAGCAAAGCCTGTTATTTCTTGTGCTAAGATGGGTGTTCCTGTGCCTTTTAGTTAAATGTGTTCAACTTCAGTGTTCAAGTTTAAAAAAAAGTTGCTTTCCTAAAGTTGTTTAAGCGTTCAAGGAGAATTTCATTTCTTTTTAATCACATATACTTGATTCAATACATCTCTCCTATCCAGTGTTCTTTCATGCTCACTCAAAAGAAGCAAAACCATTTTTGCTAACTAAAGGTCTTGCAATGGTAGTTTCCAGGTTCTTTATAAATAAGGGCTAAGTACATTATGAATACATCAACATGCATTTATAAATACATACATATAAGTTTACACATACATATAGGTAGTGCACACACAACAAAAATATCCTTACATAACGTTTTAATTTTTTTTTTCTCAAACTTTCCCTAATATATACCTGGCTAAAATTTTCACATTCTTTGGGTACTGTTACTGTAAGATATATTTATTTTCTTGTCCCACACATATCAATGTCTTTATAGGTTTTATACTTATGGACTGTACTAAAACCATGAGATTCCAGCAATCAAACTTTCAAACATTTTTATGATGTCACATGAATACATTTATCTTTCTCTAATTTAATTTCCCACCTGTGTTTGGGACAACAGTGGTAGAATTGGGCTAGAATCTCAGAATCTATGACCAAACCTCTCCTTGTAAAGCTGATAGGCCTAACCTAGTGACAATATAATAGACCTAGATTAGTGCTTCTCTTGCCAGCTGCCAGACTTCAGCCATCTGGCTGTGAGTTTGGCAGAGACAGGGTCCATATTAAAGAGCAGCAGGCAACTCAGCTGGTGTCCCCCCGTCTTTTGGCACATGTTGAGTCACTACTCTGCTGCAGGCGCTGAGTTAGCTGTTGCAGATGCAAACGTGCAAAGACAAGTTCAATCCGTCACACATGGAGGGGCTGCCACGCAAACAGCCAAGGGAGGATTAGTTAAATATTGCAATTTATAGAAGGGAAGGATTAGGGAGAGAATACTTGGACAACAAGACTACCACTTGCCCAGGTCCTCTGCGACTACAGCATTTTCAAAGCAAAGGACAGAGCAGGTTTTCTCAGGCAGAGCTGCTAGAAGAGTAGTAACCTGCCTTGACAATGATAGTTACAAATAAGCCTTAAAGGATCTGTCTGAGCCACTACTATTCATTCTCTCAGGTACAAACCTAGGAATAGAACTGCTGAATTACAAGGTATTCTCCAGTTAACATTTGTTTAACAAGAGGTGGTGTATATATGTATAGTGGAATATTATCCAAAAAATAAAAAAATAAGTTTAAAAAACAAAACAGTAACAACAGAACCAATGCAACCTGATGCTAGAAGCCATAGTAATCCCTTTTATTCTTTTCTAGCTCTACTCCTGTATTTTCAAATTGTGGGAGAACCTATTAAAAGATCATAAACCCAACTTACTAGGCTGCATCCAGAAATTTTTACACACAAACAGGATAACACAAAAGAAGATACTATGATTATTATACAGAATACAGTAAATGTGTGTGCTTTTGATTAATATTTTAGGTTATGTCCATTAAGAGAGAGAGTTGGGAGACTACAGAGGATGGGAATTAAGCCAGGTTCGTACATTAAAATTTACTTTCATTTATTCAAGTTCCACCTCTTCTATGTGGTCTTAGTGAATTTATTTGATTCCTCTGAGTCTTGATATATTCTCAAGTAGAATGACAGCAACTACTACTACCTCATAGGATTGCTGTGGAGACTAAAGGAGATAATCCACACAAAGTACATAATGCAATGTGTAACGAACACTCATTGCCTCACACTTGCAGATACCTGCTCTCTTCATCCCCAAATTTATCCTTTTTCTGTATTTTTAATTCTACTCAATGAGCATCACCATGCATTCAGCAAGATATTAGAAGGTGTATCCTCTGTCCCATTTTACATGGGGGCGTAGGACAAACAGGCCTCCCCTGCTCTCTGAAAGTAGAACATTCCTCTTTGGTATGATTTGATAGAGTATTTTGGAGGTCTGAGGACACTCAATAACTTTTCCATATCAATTAATCATAATAGCACTCCCAGATCAAAAAGTTAACCTATCAAATGGTGGGGGAAATCTGTAACACCTGAAAGCAAATAAATAGGAAAATTGGTATTTTTTTTAAAGATTTATTTATGCATATAAGAACTGGGGTGCAGGCTAGAGGTGTGGGAGGTGAGAGGATTCACCAGACAGAATGGGGAGCAGAACAGGCAGACTGACTGAAACACATTGCTGAGGGGTGCAGCAGGCATGTCAGGAGAGGTCTGCTACGCCATGTGGGGCACCTCCCTGGCCCACGGCAGGGGTCGAACTCATGCTGAAGTGGCTGTGGTTTGCTTCATAGTGCATTGCTTAATCCACTGTGCTATCAGGGAGGACGCAGAAAATTGGTATTTGAACCCATATATTTACTGACTTTTCCACCAAACTATATTATCTCTTGACCCCTACATAGAAACGAAAAATCTCAACATCATCTCAAGCTTCCCACCTATTTGTTGGCTGTCAAGTCCAGAAGTTGTCTGCTGATCTGTCCTGCACTTTCCTTCCTCACTCTTACCCTTGTTCAGGCTCCTGTATGTCTCAGGTAGATCACTGCAATAGCCACCCAGCTACCCTTCCTATGCCCCTAGGGATGGTCACCCATCACCCTTTCACCCTCACTATTTGCCACGATGATCTTTCTTAAATAGAAACCTCTTTGCATTCACTTTCTAGCTTGTCATCTTTGTATTGCTCACATTAATCCTAGGATATACTGGTGACATAAATTCTAAATTCCTTGGCAGAGCATAAAAAGAGATTCAAGCTTCCAGTCCCTGGATTTTAATATTATATATCCTTCCTGGACCTGCAGAATTCTCATATACACCGGGCATTTTCATGTCGTCTCAGTTGTTCTTCATACCAGGCCCTTTTGCCTTGTAATACTCCTCTTTCCTGTGCCTGATAAACACACTCCTACTGGAAATAAAATATCACTTTCTCTTTAGGATAATTTCTTTTTTCTCTGTACTTCCGTGGGATGTTACACATATTGACAACGCGGCACTCATCACATTCCATCTTGGTTAGTGTGTACAGCATATAGATGTTAGTTTCCTTTGCTACTAGTTGCTTCTGGGTCAAGACCTTCTCATTCTCTTTTGTTTCCCTGGCCCCTGATAGGGTCTGGCATGTGATAAGTCACCACATGAGAAGTGAGGTCTAGGTCATAAGCAAAGTAGATTGTTTAAACCATATGACTTGAAGGATGATTAAAGTATTTTATATGTTGACATGTTATGTATAAACATATATAATGAACCCAATTTAGCTCTTTGATAATATAACATGGAACTGAGAAGTATTCCTTATGAAATTCTTGTGAATAAGAACTTCTATTGCTGCCTGTCTTTCCACTGCTTACCTATGTGCACCCGAAATTATTAATATTTAATATCATAGAATAAGGTGTAACTTTTGGGCTTTCTCTAAATCCAAATGCCTGAAATTTCTGCATGACCTAAAGTAACTTCCATTATACCTAAATTTCCTAAAAATATCTTTAGCTTTTCAAACAACAATCTAGAAATTCAGATTAACTTTCACTGCATTGAAGCAGAATGACCTGAAGCAAAAAAAAATGCTCCCAGATCATTTATCAAGGTAAATAAAATGGTTATCTTACCATCAGTCAACTCCAAATTACATATGTCAGAACCTTGAGGATCCATGGATAACTAATACCTCTGTCTCTGTTTTAGCACATTTGTTTCTTATTATTCCTTTCTTTCTCCTATTTCCAAAATATAAGTTAAAGAAGTTCCCCAAATCTTGTTGTAAAAGGGAGGGGGGAACCTAAGATAAATAATATTCAGAAGCTTCCAAACCTACTGGGAAGGTCAATAGAAATCTCAGAATTAGCAAATTTCACTCCTCCTCCAGGCTCCCACCTTATTAATATTAACATTATTCCACTGACAATCAGGTCTAGTAAGTTTTGATTCCTTTTTCCCTCATACTCTTATCATTGGTCCAAGTAGCCCTCCCTTCAAAACAGACCTCACTCACTCACCATTCTGTTCCAGTCACCAACATAGTGGCCACCAGAGAATGGCAGGTAATCTCACTTTCCTTCCCTCTCTCCTTCACTCCACTCCCTAATAAAACTCAGCCTCACTTATCTGCCTCAGTGGCTCTTATAAGAAGGGCTCAGGCTAAAATAGTCCTCTTTGTTTTGAATCAAGGAAACAATCGTGTCCCTGCTTCTCTGTATCCTCTTCCCATTCATCTTCCACACAGCATTTTACTCAAAACAAATGCTGCTCCCCTAAAAATACATTAGATCATGTCACTATCCCCTCCACTTTTCCCCCTCATGGCCATAGCCATTTATCTGCCCATACATTTTACTAACCCAAACTTACTCCTTCACTTCGCTAAGCTCTCTGGTCAGAACCTCTCCCCACGATGAATTCCACTTTATTCTTTGACTTGCTTTCATATTTTAACACTTACCACCACCTATTTACTATCTTCTTCTTCCACAAATGAAAGGCTCATGAGAGTAGGAATTTTGTCTCCTTTTCCCTTCTATATTACAACTGCCTAAACTATTGCTGGTAAATAGTAATTGTTAAATACGTAACTGTGAAAGAATAAATCATACCCTGAAAGTAATGTCTTTTATGAACAATTAAAATAAACAATATTTGCCAAGCATGATACTTTTTCTTGTCCAGAAGCATTTCTGCTTCTATGCCCAGTTTTAAAATATCACCACACATCAACCTTGTATGATCAAAATCATCAACTAGCATTTTATCAAACAATAACATTCAATTTTGTGGAAATGGCAGCAGCATCAGAAGAAGATATTTTGTGATCTTTAAAAACACCTTATTTTCAATCCCAGTTGTACTAAACATCTGAATCATTAACATTACTTTTCACAAGCATATAGTCAATGAGCAGAAAATCACTATATTTCAGGTACATAATAAACAACCCTGTAATTTTTAACTCAAACCCCTTGGAAACCCGTTCCTCTATTCCAGTCTTACTAGGTATCCCAGTTAGAGCCCTAGAAAAGAGTGAGCTCACTGCTTCCTTGATGCTTTAAGATGCTGGTATTTGAAGAACAGAGGTGGTACTAGCTATTGCCAAAGGCAGAATGTCTTCATTTCTTCTTGTCCTTGTTCTCTACTTCCTCAAGTCACCCAGAATGTTTGGGATTAAAATCGTGAAGAAGTAGATGTAGTGACCACAGAGGTAAATACCACTGTGAAGTAATATGCTTAAAAACTGCTTTCTTGGGCCCGCCCTGGTGGCGTAGTGGATTAAGCAATGCACTATGAAGCAGACCAGAGCCACTGCAGTACAAGTTCGATCCCTGCTGCTAACCAGGAAGGGGACCCACATGATACGGCAGACCTCTCCTGCCTCGCCCGCTGCTCCCCTCAGCAGTGTGTTTCAGTCAGATCTGCCTGTTCTATTCCCCACTCTGTCTCTGGTGGATCCTCTCACTTCTGGCCTGTACCCCAGTTCTTTTATGAATAAAAAATTCTTTAAAAAAAAAAGACTGCTTTCTCAATCTTCAGCTTTCTCTTATAAAATTTAAGCCCCATTTTTAGTAACTCCAGTCATTGATCAATAGGTAGGTAACTGACTGAAAGATAGCTAAATAGATAGATATATAGATAGATGGATAGAGAGGAGGAGGAAGAGAGAATAGCAGGAGGAGGAAGAAGAGAAGAGGAAAAGGAAGAGAAGAGGAATAAGGAGGTGGAGGATAAGTGAAGAAAAAACAAAGAACAATAATGAATGTCCATTCGCCCATGGTGTTCCGTGCTTTCTATGCCATGACCCAATTCTCCAGCTCACTCTATCTTTCCTTCTATGTCCAACAACCTATGGAATCAACCTATGGAAAATAAGATCCTCTATAACTTCAGTCTCTTCACCAAACTATCCCTCTTGCTTCAATTAAGCTCTCCTTGGCCCTTACTTCCCCAGTATATCATTTCAAAGTAGAGGCTGCTTATATTCTCATATTCTGGATATCAAAAAGGTCTCAGAATATGCCCCTCATTGCTACTTCTTCCAAAGCCATTGATTTTTTATTACTCCATAAGACCCTTCCTTCTCTGAAGTTTATGATGACCCTAATATTTCCATGAATGACCCATCTTCTAAATATTGTCTTGCATTTATTAAAAGCTTTGATATTTGACTGTGTTGCCTGACAACTCTCAAAATTTTCTTGGGTTATAAATCTAACTTTTTTCATTCTGTCTGGCACTCTACTCCAATCTCCTACTTCAACATCAACCTCAAGACCACATCCTGGACCTTTTCTAGCCTATTCTATACTCTCAAACCATAACATCATTGACTGATTAATTTGTTTACTTAAAAATTTACTGACCATTGCCCAGGTATTTAACCCATGATGGCCACTGGAAACATAGGTGTGAATAAGACAGATTTTGTTTTCATATGGTTACATTTTAGCAGGAGGAAAGACAATGAAAATTAATTTTAAAAGTAATAATGAAGGCTGAGGAAAAGTACAGAGAACTAACCACAAAAGCATGTGGTCGAGGCCTGAATTTGATATTAAGGAACATTCTCTCCAAAACGGTCATTTCTTTATTCCCTTCACAACTTTTCCCCCTTACAAAGAGACATTTTTATCTCTTCTCAATTGATTATCTCTTACTTTTATTTTCTTTTTACTGTTCTGAATACATGAATAATTATTTTAAAACATCCTTTCACTGGTAACTTCATGTTTCTCCCCTCCAAGTCTTCCTGCGTGCCCTTGAAAATTCTCAACCCTAGATCAAGATGGGTTGTTAATCCCAGAGAAAAACAACTCTGTCCTAAAGTCTTGATGCTCATAAAGCTGTCCCTTTGTCTGGACCTTCAGCTCTATATATTCTCCTTTTAGTTTCTAAGCAGTCTCATGCTTCCCCTTTCCTTGTGGCATTTACTTCAATCTTCTCTATTTTTTCAAGTCCATACTCCTGTCATTACTTCAAAATGTCATTACATTTTGAGTCACTTCCAAGGAAAAAGTTGAAGTGATCAGTCATTTGTTCTTGTATCCATTAATTAGTCTGGCAAATATTATAGTGTCCAATAAGACAAACTCCAAGCGTATATTTTGGTGGGGGTGAGAGACCAACATTAAACTTAAAACACAAGTAAACAATATAGTTTTCAAAGGCCATGTGTTTTTGTTGGGAGGGCAAGGTGTAACTTGTTAGAGAGATTAGTAGTGAGAGTTTGGCAGCGCTGAGTGGGGATCAGAATGGAACTCTCTTGGAGGGTAAAATTTGAGCACAGATGAATAGGTGATGAGGAAGTCAGGCAAGCTTGCACGTAAGTATCCAGGCAGAAAGGTTGCCACACAAAGGTTCTGATTGGGGCAAGTTTGACAACTTGGGAAAAATAGCAGGAAACAAGGAAAGCAGGCAACAAGGTCCGGTGAGGCTTGCAGGCTGTAAACGTGGTTTTTACACAATTGTGAGCAGAGCCATTAAAAAATGTGAACAGAGGAATCAGGCAGGATTTCCTTCGGTGTACTTCCTCTTCTCCTACACCGAAGTTATCAGCATTACTTTCTATGCCATGCTCCCAATGTTTCTGTGAAAAAGTTATTCCTGCATAGGCTAATCCATCTCTGGGATTTTAAACCACTGCTGTTCCCCCAGGGATTTCTTTCATAGATTATACTCCTGTTTTGCTTATACTTTTTACCTCTGACTCTATAAATATGGCAGTGATAGCAAAAACCACCACATCTAATGCCATTCTCAACTCTACATTACTCTTGCTAGTGTATTACCCTTCCCTTCTTTTCCCTTGATCCCTTGAATGTGCTTGAAAGACAGTTTTTCTTCCCTGTCTTCCCTTCTTCATTAAATCATCCTTCCATTCAGTAAGCTTTATAAGCACACACATCTACTGGAAAATATATTGAAGACATAGAAGTGGGGCATGTGGTTCAATGGAGACAACTGGAAGTGAAACCCACTAGTTAATGAAATTGCTTAGGGTAAATCCATTAATCCTTCTAATTTTTTTTTTTAATTTTGACACATTTTGGCACTTGAAGAAAAGTTGTAAAAATAATAGGAAATCTTCTGCATTATCCCTTACCCAAATTCTCTAAAAACTAATATTTTATTAAAGTAGCTTTACCCTCTATTATCTCTCTAGGTACACATACTTATCTGATTTTTTTTAAACTGAAGATCAGGTGTCCCTTTACTCTTTTGCCATAGTACATTATAACAGGAAAAACAGTGATGCAGTACCATTACTCACAGGTATTTTCAAAAAATGTATATTACTTAGAAGAATGTGATTTTTAACTTGCATTTAGAAATAATACCTTTAAAAGTACAAAGAGTGCATGTGTACATTGTAAAAATGTTTGAAAAAGAAAAATTATTTATATTCCACCATCCAGACAGAGCCATTAATTTAGATATATTTATGTATATATGCATGCACATGTTTTTTAACAAAAGCAAAACTGATTTTACTGAACATATTATTTTTCACTTAATATATTTTACTTAATATATTTTACATTTACTCATGTCATTGTTTTAAAAAATATACATATTGAATAGCTGTATATGACTCAATCATGTAGACAAGTACTTCCTTGAAATTCTTGCCTGTTTTCACGTCCCATTCAATATTGTCCCTTCTCTCCAAAATCTTCCATTTTCATTTATCCTCTGCCCATCTCTTATATGTTGATTTTTCCTTATTTCTGTTTTTAGCGTTATATCCCACTAGCCTACACACTCTCAAGATTTCTATTCTAGATCTTTCCTGAGTTTTGACATCTTCAGGTAGCTGTTATCTCACAATCAACATGTCCAAAACTAAATCTACCATCTTTCTCAACTCACATTCCCTCACTGTTACCTCTCTGTACCTTACTTGCCCCCTATAATCATTGCTCAGTAATGATAATAAATTTTATTTCACAAATACATCCTAATTCAGCACCTTTCCACACTCTTTAGCAGAACCGGATCTCAGGTTTTTAATATTTCTTGCCAAAAGTAATGCAAAAAAAAAAAAAAAGGCCTCCCTGGTGGTGCAGTGGGTTGAGCACTGCACCGTGAGGCATTCGTAGTACAGCAGCGTGAGTTCAATCCCCGGCCAGGGAGGGGACCCACATGGCGCAGCAGACCTCTCCTGCCTTGTCCGCTGCTTCCCTCAGCAGTGTATTTCGGTGGATCTGCCTGTTCTGCTCCCCACTCTGTCTCTGGTGAATCCTCTCACCTCCTGCGACTCAGGCCTGTACCCCAACTCTTGTATGCATGCATAAATAAATAAATTTAAAAATTTTTTTTAAAAAGGTAATGAAAAAAAAATCTATGCCTGGTCTCTCCAATTCAGTTCACCAGCCTCTTTCACTCTATTATAGATATATGATAATGCAATCCCCTTCCTCAATGCTTCCCACAGCATTCAGGATAAAATAAAAAGCCACGCTTAACATACATGCCTCTTTATACCCTGATCTTTGCCTCTTCTCCAGCATCCCCTCACTGTTCACACCATTCACATCAAGAATGCTGAATCATTAACAGTTTATCCAAGAACCTCTATGCCTTGGTCTCCTCCCATGGAATGCTTCATCTGCCCACCTTCTTCTCCCTAATTCTCTGTGCACTTTGGTACTACTTATAGGTAAAGGCAGAGAACAGGCATATGTCCCAGGAATCATAGCGTGATCATCCCATCCCATCTATGTTGGGTCCCTTCCTGGGTGTTCTTGTGCTCCATGGGCTTCATTCTGTCATTATCAAACTATTCTGATCTGGTCACTAATTCACCCCATTAAGCCCCAAACTGAGATCATTCTCATACAGCAATAAGTCCATGATAGCACCAAGCATATTGCCTGGCATTAGGCAAATTCTGAAAAAAGTCTTCTGAAAGAACTAATGGGTATAAGACCCCTTGTGATTTTCTTATTGCTTCCAACTGGTATAATTAATCTAAAAGTTGTACATTTGCATTATTTTAATTGTGGCATGTATTAAATAATCCTGAGTGCTGGGTTAAATCAATCACAAATTTATGAAAGCACAGTATTACTGCTCAAGAGATTTTTTAAACATAGAAATGACATGAAAAGGGTAAAAAAATTTAAGAATTACTTCTGATACAAGTAATTTTTAATAGAAATAGTCCAAGCTGGGTAATTTGGCAAATATATAACATCGTCTCAGTTTCTTTATTATCACAGTCACTTTCTTATTAGTAATTTAATTATCATAGACATGAAATCAAATATTCTGTTTGTTGGAGGCAAACTTTATTACTATGAAAGATATTAAAAAGTAACATAAGGAGATAGTGATTTACCAAGACTGTTTCATTTAGATCTACAGTTGACATGGCAGTTCAATAGCTTGAGAAGTTTGCTTAGGAGCTTACAGAAGCCATTTTGCCTGCCTAGATTTGCATTATTAGAAACATCATACAAATTAAAGAAAAAGGCAGTCAATAAAGAAAACTATGAAGGAGAAGAAATCACTTTGATTTATCTCCTTTATAAGATATCAACATTTTCAGCAAATACTTTATCATACTGAATAAAAACATAAAAATTGCATACATGTACTCTATTTGCTATATCATATGTTATATACTTAAAAATACGCACATGAATGTACACACACTAAACATATGCAAATGCTTACACACATGTAGACTAGGAAAGAAATGTTTTGGAATTAATGTGAAAATCTCATATTTATTCCTTACCTGAACCTGAGAAATTGTCTAAAGACCCGTCTGCTGTTGTTGAAACTATTTCACTGCTGCTCATTGGCTCTGTTTTAACTATAAAAATAAACAACATATATCATATATCTAAAAACTATTTGTAAAGGCATGGTAGAGAAGAAATAACATTCAAAATAGTTATAAAAATCACTTAAAATCAACATTTATTCATATTTGAATATAATTCAGATTAATATTCCTACTAGAATCTTTTTAAAAATACTAAGCATTTTTCCCTAAGGAAACAACCTATTGTGACAAGTTATCCTTTCAAAGAATCACTTTAAAGTAGTTAAGCTTACTATTACTTACATACTTTCTAAACTGCTTATTAAAAAATAACTTATCTCTCAAAATTTACATTATGTGAATATGAAGTTATTTCCCTGCGTTTGTAACCATTTGGTCAAATAGAGTCAAAAGGATAGAATAAAAAGACTTGAAGAAGTGGGAAATAACACCAGCAGGTTTTCACAGTGCTGGGGGCAGGTATTGTCATGGGTGACACAGATACACTTTATTGACTAACCACCACAGCTGAAAAAGAGTGCTCAACCTTAATAATTATTATCACCACCCAAGTATATGGGGCTACCAGTTCATCAGTGTCTAATGTACATTTAGTACCCCAAACACAGTAAATATTAATAAAGCAGGAAGAAAGTTTTTCATTTAAAATAATACTGATAGCAGACAGTTTGTGGGAAACATATATGATCTTTGGCAAATTCCCTTTGAGGATGTAAAATGTAAACATCCACATTTATACCCTACATTCATGAAAGCAACCCACTCTACAAATATGGTGATGAATTACTGACTCCCTATCAAACAGCTAAGTTAGACTACCACAAAACACTCACCTCTTCCTCTGGTTTTAGATTTCTTTTTCTAAATGATGAGACAGTTTCTAAGTTAAATAATAATGCTGCAAGGGAACTGCCATCTAGAGTTTGCCTACCCCCTTTGTGGAAGTCATTCATCCCCCATTAACAGGTTTTTGGTAAAAGAACAGCAATATTTTAGAAGATACCTAAAAAGCAATAATGTGTTTTCCAAAATGAATGTTCTAATAGGGTCTTATTTGGGGAGCCTCTCTTATGAAGTGAACACATTCTGAAATGGGAAAAAATGATGGAAAAAAATGCAACTTTTGACACTGCCAATATCTTACAAACATCTAGGAAAGGAAAATTTCACCCTCCTGGGCTTTTGACTATTTTACTAACACATAATGATTAGATTTTAAATAGGAATTATAAGTAGTTGCAGAAAGTCACTTTCAAAAGTTAATTATTTAGACTGTTTCTAAACAAAGTTGGGGGAAAAAAAATCAAACAACGAGTCAAACAAGGAATCACTCCAACTGATTGTTTTAATGTAGACTGAACAATAACATAACTGAGTTTTCACTTTCTACTAGTTGTTTTGGGTTAGAAGCCTTAGTTGATGCTAATAAATTCTGACATCAGATTGTATTTCCTTTCTCTCTTCATGCCTCCAGAAAATCTAATGATCTTGCTCTTCAAAACCATTAGATGGTCATTGCTTTAGTGGAGCGATATACCATTTATTCCTACATTTCCTACTCAGTTGTTCATATCTCCCTTACCTTTCTTAAAAAGAACTCAATGAAATTCTGTGTACCTACAGTCATAGCTCTATTTCACTCTGTAATGGTCAGATTACCATTAGAGTTCTAAACTCAGGATAAATACTATATACTGACCCAAAGGTCAAAGGGAGTAGGTCATGTAAAATGCCTACTGTGTGTTACATCCTTTATAGACATTATGATTAATCCTTTAAGCAGTTTTATAAACAAGTCTCAGAATACAACATACAAACTCCCTAGTTAAGTATTATCTTTATAGATCACACACAAATAAACTAAAACCAGAAAGCTTAGGAATTTGTTCAAAGTCACACAGTAATGGCAGAAATGGGATTTTATTTTGTATATTTTTGACTCAAGACTTGAAGAAATGTCAGTGAGAGGCACTTCCCAATAATTAAAGTTACTCAGCAATGGAGCTGGGCAACTGAGGCACAGTGCTACATACTGGATAAGAGTGGAAAGCAAAATCCCCACAGTCCTTGCCCTTGTACGGCTCTAATGCTTCCAGTCTGGTGAGCATCTCAAGTGGAAGTCCCACATCCACCCGTCTGTAAAAGACAGTGAACAAGTTTTCCACAGTTGGGATATTACCTTACTTCTAATATCACAGTACCAGGTTGCTTTCAGGTGTTTGCCAACCGTAAATCTATGATTCTGTAGATAAGACTGTAAAATTACTGTATGAATAGCTTGACTATAAAACCACTCCTACTCTTGTAGCCCCAAAGCTTACCCCAGCTATTCTTCATATGACTAGCCTAATCGAATGTAGCTTTAACTCCCAAGTGACACATTCAATTATACTTGTAATTCCATTAAAAGTGGGAAAAAAGAATAGGAAGGAAAGGAAGAGGATACTTTTCTTTTAGTACATTCCTTTTTGTCACTGTTCAAATATACCTGTCTATACACTAAGGAATAAAGACTCCCTCTTCCAAATGAGCCGATTTTTAAAAGGCTCACTGTTGAAGAGAAGAGGATATACATAAAATAACTACCAGGACATTCATGATTTTATCAGATTCTGTAATTGAATACTTTGATCACCAGGGATCCAAAGAGACTGGTGATTTATTGTGATGTAAATAAGTTTTTGAATGAAAGTCAAACTAGCAAAGACCACTTTCAGCTCTGTTGTTGCCAAGTACACACTCACCAGAAAGTTAAAAAGACAAGGGTAATCTCTGGCTGCCAAAGTTTACGCGCATCCTCACTAGTGCTATCACATTTGTAAATATGTCCTTAAGTAATAGAATAGAGCACCTCTCCAAGGCTCTAAATTAAACAATACCTCATACTGAACTTTTTAAGTCTTAGAGATTTAAGCCACTGTCACATGTGAGAACAATTATCCCATCTAAGCTACTATCTAATAAGAAAAATCTATGAATGTTCTGCACTGCTGTAAATAAATTCTTTTGGGACCACCATATTTTTTATTTCATTGCATAACATCAGTCCATTAGAAAACAGCAAATTCTATTCTCTTTTGCCCCCACTCAAGAATCTTTTCCTGCAGTTCCAAGTTTCCAATCTTCTATCCGCTACTTAAGTATAGGTTATGCTTTAAAAATATTCAGAACTTTCCATTTGTCTCTTTAATCTGCCTAAACTCCCAATTCCTCTACTTGGCCATATAGTTTAGGCCCCTGTATAGGTTGACTTGTTAATCTCCAAGGTGCCACAAACTTCCATCCATCAGTGCATTTGAGCTTTGGTTTGGAATCAGAGAATTTAGTTTCCTATTATAAAACCTTAAAATTTAGTTGATGTCATTCATCTTAATTATCTAATCTACATTTTTTTAAAAATCTCTACATTACAGGAATGCAATAAAGATTCACAAAAATTTATGTCAAGTCCCTAGTATAAAATAGGAGCTGAACTCTATTTATCATCATCATGAGTAGCAGCGATATCTTATTTCTTCTACACAGAACACATTTCTCCTGGGAAGTAGTCCCAGAGAGCTATAATGAAGAAAGAGTTAATAGCAACAGCATTGGAATTATCAATTAAATTTCAATCTAATTTTGCTACTAAGAGTAAAAACCGTAACAGGTTGCTCAACTTCTGTGTGCCTTAGCTTCCTCTTCAGTAAATAGAAACAATAGACTCATGAGAGATTAAAAAGGTAAATACTTACAAATCATTTAGCACTGTGCTAGGTCCAGAGACCATGCTTTTATAGTCCCCCTATCATTATAGTGTCATTTTAATTATGACAAATTAAAGAGTTTCTCATGGTACAAAGTCTATCATAAATTTCACATTGAAGTTAAGCTTACCCTTTGAAAAACGAATTAGAAGAATCTAAATTTAAGTGCTTGTCTAAAATTCGCCATGAGGCCATTGCCTCAGGAGAGCCAAAATCAAATCAAGATAATGTGCATGTAACTCAAGAAGGCAGGACTAAATCATGATTATATTAAGAAAACTTATACCTTGGTCATTACAATCAGTGTATAGTCTTTCTAAAGGAACAGGCTAGCAGGAAGAGGATGATGTGCAAGGCAACTGTGAGTGAGGATTCCAGGAGTAAATGTGGGTATCTCTCTAGCACTACTTAAGGTGTATAATATAAGTGGCCCGTGGAAAAGAGAAACCTGTCTTCTTTCACCAAGATCATAACTTTAGTTGGAGACACATATATCAGACCATTGAAACAGCTGACGTCAGCAATCAAGCCATCACGCCATGATTCCGAGCTCAACAAGCAACTTCTACTTATACCTTAAATCTTGTTGTCACATAAATAATCTCCAGATCAGAGACAGATCAGAGGAAACAAGTATTCAATCTATTTTAACAGGTATATTTCCCACAAATTAAGAGATCAGTTAAAGAAAGTTGACCACAAAAGGACAGCTTTACCTGGACAAATTTATCAAAAATTCACCCAGGACTGCACAGGAAGGCACCAAACTAAGGGAGAGGCGGATCTTTCCAAGTAGAATCTGAGCTAATCTCTTAACTTTGCTTCACCTTGAAATAGTAAAGGTTGTATTTGATTGGCACATTCTTGGTCTCCCTGTCTTGTTTCTTAACATAAGACCCAACGACTTAAAAAACTCAGGTTAGCACACCTCTGCTGCTCTTTATGATTCTTTCTGTTTCAATGAGATTCATATTCAATCCACTTGGCTATTAAATTCAGTACCTCACTACTTAGAACTGCATTATCTGCAAAAACATCACTTTTTACCATTTTCACTTCACTTTGGCTGAACTAGCTCTTAAGTTCATTAGAACATCCTGTCTTTCTAAATGCCCCCTCTACTATCCCACTTGAGCTTCACTAGCCAGGTCTGAAACTCAGAGATCTCACCCTGGAACCCTATATTATCTCTTCTTTCCAAGCATCTTTTCTGTCAAGCTCTGATCCCAGGACTGGCATTTCCTTGCTATTCTAAATGACTAAGAATGGGAGAGCATACCAAAATTGCATGCCACACGGGTCCATTAAAATGTATCATTTCTATTTTCTTTTGAGTCATCCTGTTGTTTGACAACCCACTTTTCTGTCTCTTGTACCTGAATCTTGAGGAATCTTCTCCACTTTCCTCAAGCCTCCAAACAACACCTCTTCCTGCATATTCTTTACTATATGCCTTCAATTAACATCTTCCAGAAACCTTTCCCAGGTTCCCACTGATCAGTCTCAGGGTTTAACTTTACAACTTTATTCACAGTACCATATCCATAACTCCTTTGCAGTAATACTTCTTGTTTGGTTATTTGATCTCTCAACATCCTCAATCATTCCATCTCAAGAGGCTACTTCCTTCTAACTGCAGAGACAGGACTCGACTAATTTTCAGGTCTGTTCCAACCTTAATACCTCTCTCCTTCTTTCATCACCAAGTAACCTAAAGATTTGCCCTTACATCCTTATCATCCATTCTTTTGCTACTGCTTATGACAAGATCTTTCCCAATAGCCCAATTCAAACTTTCCTCAAGTATCTCTTCCTCTGACACTTCTCTCATTATTAACACACCACTTGAAAGAAAGTATTTTCTTTTCCCTCCTTCTACATGTCTTTTTCTCTGGATTTCCTTCCTTTACCTACTCTATGGTTTTATAATTCCACTTCCTTCCTACCTGCCTGAATTCTATCTCAAAATAGTTTCTTTACTTGCTACAATTTTTAAAACTCACTTTCATGTGTACAACTTCAAAATATCTATCCACATGCCCCACTTTTCATAGGGACCAATCCCCACATCACAATTCTGTAACTTCCTTGCCTGGATCAGGGTCAAATGCAACTTGCCCAAATAAAATAATCGAATCACTTTGTAGTAGTCATGTCAGTTATTCATTTTAGTCAAGCAAGTTTCCTTTCCACCCATTTCTACAGGTTCCTCTTATACCATATTGCCAAACCTGTAATTTCAATCACTTGAATCTTTCACAACCATCTTTGTTCTACTTTCATAGCCACTATCCTAATAACCTTATAAATCTTCTTTTGTAAAGTTGGCAAATTGGTTTTTCAGTGTCCACTTTGTGCAGAGGTCATTATCTTTCTATAACCTAGATTGGAGTGAATCTCCTGGCTCTGAGGTTTTCATCATACTCTCCATTTTCCCCGGAATTAAGTTACCACTCCTTAGTCATGTTTTTAAGGCATTTTATACTCTAATAGCACGCTTGTTTTTGTTTTACTCCTATTTCTTCTATACATTTCTCTTAATACATTTGCAAATATTTTCTATATTTTGCATATCTAATAACTTACAATAATACAAGAACATTACAAATACACAATCATATCAAATCTCCTAATGTTTCCAAGTGATCCTATTACTCCCTTTTATAAGGAACCAGATGTCCACATACTTAGTTGATATTTAAACCAAATTGGTCTATCAAGATATTTAATACTTCCTGAAATCCACAGTATTGCTAGTGTCTTTCCCTTTCACATATAATATTTTACAAAATTTCTTTTTTTTTTTATTAGTTATATTTGACATCATTTGTAGTCCCCAGGTATTTTACAAAATTTCTACCTGACTAAATCCCATATGTCCTTCAAGGTCCCCACTTGCTTTGTTAAGTCTTGATTGATCCACTACTACTTTTCCTTGAGCTACAAAATCTTTTTAACCCTCCTTTGGAACATAGATCCTATATATTTTACATTTTATAGCCTTATCCATTTTAATATATTATACATTTCTTTGTGGCAGTAATTATATCTTGTTACATGTATCTCTACAGAACTTAGCATGATGCTTGACACACAATAGAACTCAACATTCATAGGGGGCATATGGATGAAGGTAAAATGCACAACAGACTTTTAAAAATCTGGTTTACAATGGACTACATAACACTAGGCATATGGCAATAAAAGCAATTTTAAAATATGCTATATGCTCAAACATAAAATGATTACTTTATGCATCCCCAATTATCATTATGTGCAGGTTCATCTAAGACCTCACTTACAGGACATGTGGCCATTATGTTATTTTTTAACGAAATTCTCTTGGGAGAAAATAACTTAGCCACTACCTGAAATCAGTAAAAGGAGAGGTAAATAAATTACAGATTTAATAACTCGTGGATAATTCTGCTTTTTCTTTTCTTTGAAAGTCTTATTTTTGCCACAATAATCCTGGTTCCTAATACATAAAATCTGGCCAGATGAGATGATCCTCTCTACTGCTGCTCATCTCTCCCCCAATCCAATCTATCCTTGAAATTGTTGCCAGATTAATAGTTGAAACACTTTCACTATATCAACCACGTGCTCAGAATATTCAGTGATTTCTGTACTGCTCCAAGATGAAGTCCAAATTCCTTAGCCTTGTATTTAGTGTCCTCTAACAGTTTGACTCAAGCTGATTCTTCCAATCTTATCTATCAAGTCCTTCTTCAGCTAAACTGGTCCTCTCACTGCCTCCCAAACTATCCTACCTTTGTTCAAATTGGTCCCTCATTTAGAATGCATTCCATCTCTTCTCAACCTATTCAAATTCTACCCATTTCCCAACACTCAGCTCAAATTCCATCTCCTTCTTGAAGCCTGGCCAGACCTCAGCAAGCTGAAGAGCTCTTTTTTTATTCCTGAACTCTGAGAGCACTTTGTTTGGATCAGTGACTTCTAACCTCCTTGAGAATGAAGCCCTCTTTCTGACACCAAAATATTTCAGAACCCAGATGATAACCTATTTTTAATATGTTGATTGAGAAAGTGCATGACAAAAATTTACTGTGCATTTTCAGATAACAGAATGTGTATTTTAATAAATATGACAGAAATTCTACATATGAAAAAGAATTAAATATGAACTAGACTATTAATTTTCACATACTTCAGAAAAGGATTTTGGTACAAAAACAATTTGTTCACCTTTGGTACTAACCCTACAACTCAAGGGGATCTCTAGGCCACAGATTGAAAACCCTTCTCTTCCTTATTCACTTGACACATTAAGACCATTTTATTTTTGCCAAGTTTTCAAAAAAGTTTTATCTCCCACAAATAAAAGTGTTACATACTTACTTGTATTTCTGCTAGAATCTGGCTGTGTTCATTGTACACAGTAAAACCTGCATGTTTCTTTCCTTAAACTCATTAAGCAATTTAGATTTTTTTCACCAATATTACAAAAAAATTTTCATATAGATTGATAAAATTATAGTAAAAAGCCATAATAAACCTATCACCTGGATGCTACAATTAACATTTTACTATATGTATTATATTTACTTTGCCATATATAAGATGATTAAATCCATCTTAATTTTCATGCATTTCAAAGTTGAAGATTTACTACAGTATTCATATAATTAACTAGAGTTCATATTTTTCATGGTTCTTTTTCCTCTTAAGTAAAATTTATATATAATGAAATACACAAGGCTTAAGTGTGCCCTTTGATGACTGTTACCTATATTTCATTTTCAAAGTAGAACCTAAGCTTATAACAGAAATGTGGTGCAACAGTATGAAAAGACCGCTCCAATTTTAAGAATTCACATTCTTAATCTCTGACACTGGCAATATTTAAGAATTTTAGAATGGAAGAGCAATAATTTTAAATATAACTATGTTTATTGAGCACTAAGGCCAGGGATAGGTGCTGAGCACTTTGCAAGCAATAGCACACTTGCTCCTCATGGAAATTTTATGAGACATTTATTAAAATTATCACATCTCAAAGATGAGGAAATGATAGCTTAAAGATACGCCTAAACCTACCAAATAGTAACATAGTTTCAAATTTCTTCGATTATCATATCTGTTATGAAACCATTGAGAAGTCAAACATTTTCCCATTAGGATTTTATCATCCTTAATCATTCCTCTGATGAAGAGTTGAACAATCAGTGAACAGTACAGTAATAGGAAAGTACCAGAATACTGGGGCATTGAATAAAAGTGTATCAGTGTATGCTGCAAATTAGTGGATGGTAAAATAAACTAGTGTATGAAGATTGGAAGCAGATGAGCTGGCTCAGACTCAGAACCTCAATCATATCAATATGGAAAAATGACTTACTTGCCTAAAATGTAATCAGTCTACCAAATTTACATCACAGATCCTACCCTTTTCCCATTCTTTACCAACTCAAAGGAGCACCAAGACATAAACGCTACCCACATTTTGTATTAATGAGCAAGTACTCATTGAGTATCTCAAGACTCAGATACCTGCAAAGATTCTTAAGTGATGTGAGAGATCTTAAAGGAGAAGGGGATATCCCTTCTTCCCATGGAGTCACTACAGTTGCCAGTTCCGAGTAATTTTTTTTAAATACATTCATTATTATTTAATAATAGCTGCTATCTTTTAGCATTTCGTAGATGCTTGTAACTATATTTAGCATTTTAGATAGTCTTAACACTGATAAAAATGCAATCTTCATTTTATAACCAAGAAAGCAGAGGATCAGACATCAAGGATAATGATAACACCTCAAAAACAACAGCCATCAATGGAAAGTGTGCATTCCATAATGTTGTGTTTTACCACTTGCTTCACCATCCTTAAAACCTTACAGGTATATATACTATCACAACCTTCATTTTACAGATTAGGAATTAGAGACACAGAGCAATTAAGTAAATATTCAACATCACACTATCTGACTGGTGAATGCCAGAGCTAGAAGCCTAGTTCTAGACTCTCCCACAACACTCACCTCTGCCCCGACCCTTCCCCAACACCCAACCTCCTGCTCCACTATCTTTCAAAATACCTAAGTTACACAGTTAGTGAATAGCTATTCTGACTACAAAAATCCTTGTTTTCACTATCATGCAATACTGCTTTCTTTATATTATTATTTATTCTCTACTTTTCTTAAGTATCAGATATAAATCTGTGCTGAAAAAATAATATATACATAAGTACATGAATTCATTTTTAAAAATGTCCTCATTACCTCTCCCTGGAGTCTTTCCTTACTACCCTTTGAATACCTGTTCAAAATACTACCTATGTATTTTAAATTACAAACACAATCACATCATTTTCCTATTAACAAGCCATCAAGTTGCCTAGCTCCTGCAAGAGATTCTTAAATTTCATCATCTGCGTTTGGTCATAGGTCCACCTCTATGCACGCTAGCATGTACCACTACCCCCTCCCAATCCTAGCTGCCCACCCTCACCCCTCTCCTACACACACATACACAGAATACTCACAGGACTAGGGATGTCTTGCTATAGCTGCTTTTGGCTTGTCACCCATTTTTTTTCTGCCTCTCAAGACTCAGTATAAATATTACTAGTGTGCAAAAATCATTTTCCATCCTCAGTCATCTCAGACATGATTAGATGTCCCTTCTCTGTACAATATAATCTTATCAGAAAATATGGTGGCCATCTGATTTTAGAACTGCAAATCATATTAGACTATGAACTTGGCAAGAATGGTATTTGATAAATTTTTATACACAATCACTTAATACTTTTTGGATGAATTAATGCAATGGTGGATATAAAATATGACTATTCTTATTTATTTATTTTTAAAGATTTATTTATTACACATACAAGCACTGGGGTACAGGTCAGAGATACAGATGGTGAGAGGATCCGCCAGAGACAGAACAGGGAGCAGAACAGGCAGATGGACTGAAATACATTGCTGAAGGGAGCAGTGGGCGAGGCAGGAGAGGTCTGCGGCGCCATGTAGACCACCTCCCCAGCTGGCGGCAGGGATCTAACTCATGCTGCAGTGGCTGCGGTGTGCTTCATTGTTTAAACCTTTGCGCCACCAGGGAGGCCCCAGTATGAGTATTCTTATGTGTTATGTGTGTATGAATACATGCTTTTCATGACAGTGTTTGAGAATTTTTTTTTACATCCTAAAAAAATTTACCTCCAATTATGACTCCTTAACATCTTGCAATGGTCAAAACTAAATATACTGATGACCTAATCTTTACATCGTTCAGTTGTTTCTCACACAATGTGGAAGTTGCTTCATCATTACTAGATACTATTAAGTCCAACAGTTGAAGTTTCTATTTATGAAACAGATCATTAACATGGATAAAATGCAAGTCTGTTATTACAGAACAATTACAAAACCAGCTTCACTATTGACTGGATAGTCTTTGGATGGATGACCTTGGATACTATATAAATTGGTCTGTGAAATGATCATTGTCAAAATTTGAAATAGACTTTAGATACTTATTGAATCTAATACTTTGTAAACAAAAGTGATTATGCTCTTCTCTTATAATCATTCACCTGCATTATTTGCTTAGCAGTATGCGCCATTCATCAACAAGCATTTGCGGACTGCCTAGTGTCTCTGCCAAGTCTTCTGCTACATGCTGAGGGTTCAACAGCAACAATTGAAAAATGAATGAAATTTGAAACAAATGAAAATTGTGATTGCCTTCTAAGGAATGGAGAAATTCGATAAAGGAAACACATATATAAATGGATATTACTCTTTTTTCATTGAGTCATAGTCTTAGATAAGGGAAAATAAACATTCTTAAAGCAGATAAAATATTTCAGTAAGAACCAAACATTTTGGCTAGTTAATCAAACAGTACTGTTAGAGTACATGTTTTAGAGTGTGAGGAATATGGGCTTTGCAATCAAGCAAGTGTGACTTTGGATTTCTTCTCTAACACAGTTAACATGCGCTGAAAACATAAACTAACCATGACATTCTTTATAATGAAGTGCCCAATTTAGCAACAATGCCTGAAACGGAGGATCATACACTGAAACAACAATATAAACCAATATTAACTCAATAAAAAACAGTTAAAATATAAAATGAAGTGCATAAGAGTTACCTTAAAGGATCATTTTGAGTAGAAAATAGGGTATGTATGTAGGTCATTAAAATATGTTGGATAAGTAGTAAGGATTCAGTCAATGTAATTTATATACCTTATTTTGCTAAAAAAAATATTTCCATTCAAGATTCTCTTTATCAGGGGTATATGTAATGATGAAAGGGGTAAGCATTTTAGATTATGATATTTGATATTCAAAATACTTAAGTACTTTGAAAAATATTTCCAATTCGTATTACAGGGAGTATCTAAACATATCACTTTGGAATGTGTTCAGTAGCTTTTCTACTTTTTTCAGTGAAATGGGATATTGAAGGCATGAAATAAAACTAAGAAACCTATAACACCAAAAAATTACCATGAACATAATCATAATAAGCTTTTACTAATAAACAATTTTGGTCATGAATAGTGATAAAGATTAACCTAAAAACTAGCACTCGCTAAATAGGATGTTCAGGGAGATACATTTTTGCTTGCACCAACATCCTGGTCCAACCAGGGGAGAGATACCATAGAACTCTGATTCTCTGAATATTAGAAACTGGAAATATGTGAAATGCTGTAGGTTGAGTTACTAGTTTGTGAAGAAACCTGATTCTCTAGAAACTCTGAGCCTAGTTTCATTCAGGCAATAAGTTTTGGCATTCTTTTTTTTTTTTTTTTTAAATATATAAGCCATTATCTTCAACTTTTTTTTTTTTTAAGGGACCCTTTTTGATACAAGGTTGTTAATTTTGGACAACATATGCTTTCTCCCCTTGGAGATAGTCACTGTAGTTTTCCCATCATCAATGTACCCATAGTCCATCTTGAAAGATAGCTAGCTAGCTACATGAAATAGGCTAGAATACATTTGCCAAACCTACACAGCCAAAGCTGAACACATATCAACGCTTTAGTCCTTTGACTTTACCTCCTGTAATCTCCATCTTTCTCTCGCCTTCAGCCATGCAGACCTCGACAGTGTTCCTAAGAGTTTCAGAATCTTAGCTTTGAAAATGACTATTCCTATGGAGCCCCCAACAAGTGCTATTCACGCTTGTTCTTTGAGTTTTGCTTGGTTAATATAATCTGATTCTCAAGGTCAAGAGAAATGCTACCCAATCTATCATCTACTTAAAAATATTTTCTGAGGTAGAAAATATTTATTCTGTGCAGTAGCAAAACTGCAACTGCTTTTAAAATTTCACAGTAATACTGCTCCAATCCAAATGTGCATATAATAATGACTATTATAATGAAAAGCAGAGATGACTGCCCATCTCTGTTTGATCCCAGAGAGGCTTAACATAGGCAGACTGCTGACGGAATTATAATTAAGTCTAAAGCTTTGAAAACTAGTAAGAGACAATCCCCTAAAAGTTAACCTATTGATGCAATATGCTGTGCACGCGCAACACCAGGAAGAAATCTCTCACATGCACGCACACAAGAACTTAGAACCAGAGTACAACTGCCCTGGAGAGTCATCTCTATAATGAAGTCCTTTTGCCTTCAAAGCCTCAGCCATTATTCCTTTTACAGCTCCGCTGTCTACTAGGGAGTGTTGTTCTCCAGTCACGAAAGCACCAACGTGGCAGTGAAGGCACCAACGACAGTATGAAGGTGCTCGAAAAGATACTGGATGATGATGGCAATCACACAGAATTTTAGAGCTATTTTCAAAGGCAGACTCTGGTCTGAGAGGGCACTTGATTCAAATACCAGGTATCTCTACCTGTGGTAACAATTAAAAAACATGTGCCTTTAATCTTGGCATTTAACTTTCTAAAATTTGGCTTTCTTGTGCATTAAAAAATAATAGTACTATACAAGTGACAATTCATCATGCATGGTATAGAAGCTTATAGATGTAGAGCACTTAGAAGTTCCAAGTGTCTACAGATCTAGAGAAAATCTGAAGTAAATTCTTTGATTTTCTCCATTTTACAGATGAGAAAACAGCCACACAGAAGCTGACTCAACTAAGCTCACCCAGCCAGTGAACAGTGAAGCTGAGACTCAAAACCAGTTTCTTAACCATTATGTTGGCAATTTCATAGGAATTTTCTGAAGATTAATAAAACAAATCATGGAGAATGAGCAGCAGAATGACTAACATAATTATCCCTTGGAAAAGATACTCTGAAAAAAATTTTTTTTGTTTTTAAGTTCCAGTGATAGAAATAACTAACATTCAGTAAGCGCATGTCATTTTAGATTATAAAATATTTGGAATCTAGTCATCATAAACATTACTCATTAATTAGCAACAGATATGTGAAAATTATTCTTGTACACAATACAAAATTATTAAATACTAATAAATTTGTTCAACCTTTCATGGTTTTTAAGAACAATTTATTAAAAGGCCAGTTCTGTGACTACAAACTCTAAAAATATCATTTAGAAATTCTTTTACTCACAATGCCCTCCATCATCCAGAAACTAAATCATATGCAGAATGTAAACACAGTAAAGTTAGATTACCATGTTTCTATTGACTGCAGAATATCTGACCTCAGATATATAAATATAGCCTTTCAAATCAGCCTCAAACCATAATTTATACACGTTCATTTCAGTTTTACATATTTCTCATAAATAAGAGTTCTTAAAAATACAATATTTGGGCATTTTTCTATTTTACTAAATTTAGTGAGAAAAATAAATGCAGCTAATTTGCAGAGAGCTTCATAAAAATGATGAGACAACTTAAAATAGCTTCTGATGATATAAATTTGTCAAACTGAATTAATGTATCATCCTAAAATATGCAATATACAATTAAATAAATTTTAAAATGCAGAAAATTTAGCCACCTAGTTCAAGATTGTATCTGTTATCATTTGGAAATCTGATATACCAATTCAAATTCCTCTTTGCATTACCTCCAAAGTTTCTGAAACTATTTGTAGTGAAGATTCCAATTGCATCTGGTTTTATGTCACTTAAAGTCAAATCCATCTGCTTTAAGACAAGTTTAAGCTTCCTGATGAGGCTGAATATAAATTCATACTAGAGAAAACTCTAAAGCTACTAGTTTTGCTCACTTGCACCTCTGTTTTACTCCTCCTTCCCCACTCCTCACTCCCAAACAACCAAAAATAAACAAACTAGCAATATATGAACTGACCAATAATCTTAGCTCCCATGGACTTAAGACATCCAGAGACAACAAAGATGGAAGGAATCACTGCTTTGCAAACAGAGTCTTAATTAGGTACATAAATAAAAACCCTTTTACTGCTCCAGTCTTGAAAGAAACATTTCTCAGCTACATCTTACACTTACACAACACAAACATCTACACACAACCTCTTTCAAAGAGGCCTGAACAACGACCCATTAGAAATCCTTTCACATTTGATGCTTCAACATTTATCTAGTAGTAGCACTGCCATCCCAAAAAGTCTGTTTCTTAAACATTATGCTTTAACAAGCTAAGAGAATTCTATTTAGTACTCTCCTAGAAAACTACCTGTCCAAGAGACCAAGAAAAATAGTTAAATGTCACAATGGTTTGCATAGCCATCCAATAGTCTTTCAGTTTAAGCTCTAACTGGTTAACAGTAACTAAAATATTTATTAATTCATTTAGAGACATCACTTCTAACAGTGCTTTCTTAACACAGGTCAAGCATTCATTTCTTTTATATTTTATAATTTTACTCATTTATGTTTTATACTTCAAAGTTGGATGAATTGGGTAAAACCAACATTTAACTGCAACAATAATGATCCAGAGGTGGAACAGAATACAAAAATATGAATAGTTGAAACTTTGAAATATGAAACACTACAACAAATATTCCAACTGCAGCACATTTCATCTAGGAAATAAAAAAGCACAGTATTTGAGGCTGCAGTTCAGTGTCTTTCTGTCTTTATCCCTTAGATGAACCATGAAAATAGGCACTAGCCTGTGAGTACAGAACCTACAAACATTGAGTCTTATGATAATTTGGCAGCAGACTTAAGAAGAAACTTAATATTCTCTGCCTCTCCATTCCATTCCCTTCTTGTTTGTTCTTCAGATGAAGTTATGGTTTTTGATACAGGAGATTTTCATGTTTTCTTAGCCTCATTATAGGGACAAGTGGTGGCAGGAAGTTAAAAAAAAATGGTCCTGAGAGAAGACAACCTATATAAATACGGGAAAAGCCAACAACTGTGTAAACTAAATGGAAGTTTTGTTGACCTAATTAGGCGACTAGTTTCAATTGGGCTGCAGTGAAGTCATTTAAACATACATTGTGGCATATATAGCTAGAAATATTTTTGATAGTGGTAGGGGAGGTGATTGATATTTTAAATATGCTTTTAAATTTTAATGACTTTCTTATTTTCATTCCTCTAATTCTTTGGTAAACACTGCTGGTTTCAAAACAAATAAGATTCCAAAGAAGGAATAGGAAAATCTATAATGACTATGTTTCAAGGAAGCGTGCCAGACATTATGAATTCACTAATTTTTAAGTTTAACTCCTCTAGTGGTGACTGAGAGGAATGAAACAGATGCACATGGAACATGTAAGTATATTCATAAATTGATTCACAAACCTAACTACCCCAAACTTTCTGATACTGTTCACATCTAAATAGGCCTGTAACACAAATCATAAGAAAGGTTGGGTCCATAACTTCAACTCTATACTAAGTAAAATTGATTATACCAGTATATTGACCAGAACTGCAATTATTCTTTTAATAACTTATACTGATACCATCTAACTTCACTTTCTAACTACCCTTATGAAGTATACCAATGAAAAATGCTTGTAAACAGAGTGGGATGACTATGTATTTGTCTGAAATAGGTCTACAAAACTTATTCTAAACATATAAGATAACTATTCATTTTAGGATAAGGAATAATTTGAAGCATTTCCCAGATTGAATGATTCAGCAGATTGTACAATTGTCTAAGGTATTTTACTATTTAGAACTTATTTTGGGTATGCAAAAATCTTACAAAGTAGATATTCCTGACTATGAACATGACACCAGCCATTAAATGGGAATATTCAGAAATAAATTATCCCATATACCTTAAAAAATAATAACCACACAGAGACACACACAAATCATACATCCTTTACACAAAGTCATCCAAGGGGGCAGTCCTCAACATATACTCTATTTCAATATTGCCTGATTCTTATTTGGCAGGAGATGATTTGGCAGCAAAATGAAAACATCTTACCCCTATTTCATTTCTTCATATATAAGAAAATGAACTATTATTATTTTGTAATTACTCCTACCACTATGTGCTAGCAGATCCTATCAAGTAAAAGTAATTTAACATACTTATTAATCTTTAAGTTACTTTAAATGCATGACTTTGGGGACTTGATAGTGATGTGACTTAATGTTCAGGTCTGTCCTCAGTGGCTGCCCTGCCTCCTGACACTGGTCTGAGGCTCACCAGGCGAGGGTCCTGCAATAGTCCATGTGACCGAGCACATACCCAACCTATCCTATGCACAGCCAAGCTCACACCGGAAGCCAGATTTCAAAGGTAAGAAAAAAGGACTGCTTTATTTTATTTGCTCTATAAAATCTACTCAAATGCTAGAATTGCTTTCCTAACTCAAATTTCTTTTTGATTATCTATTGTAATTGGAAGAAAATTTCAGATACAAAGGTGCCTTATTCAGAGGTTAATTTATTGTAGCTTAAACAAAATTTCTCCTTGTGATAGTAGTCCTTTTTCATAAACACCTGTAATGACTGTATTTACTGGCAAAGGAACATGCAGACGATTTACAGGTAAAAACAACCACTGTTGAACAAAAATTAAAATCTCTCTTATCAGAAACAAATGACTATATTTTTTTACTATGATAAATTTCATAACATTACTAGTATCAAAAGGTTACACTAGAACATACTGGAATATTGTACCAAACAATTTTGTAGCATTTCATTTTTTTCGCTTTTAAAAACTGTAATAAAAGATCACCATGGTGATTGGGAATTAATGGTAATGAGTTTTAAGGATGGAATTATAACATGGTATTTCATTGAACTTCTAGTGAAACTTTTGTTTTATAAGTGCATCAAGGTCCTAAAGCTTAGCAAGAAATCAGGAAAAATATCGTCTTTAAAGAAGTAATTTTTCAATAGACTAAAGTAGAAATAAAAACAATACATTATCTAACACATCCATATATTGAGGTTTTAATAATAGGAATAGTACCTATATAAATATGTACCAAAGTTAAGACTACAGATATATCTATATTTTAGCCTAACTTTGATGTTTAGACGTTAGTATATATGGATTAAATTTAGTAACCAATTAAACAAAAAATAATTGTAACAGCACTGTGTTTAAAGCACACTGCTTAATTTTTAAGTAAATAAATTCTGTGTCTTCCAAACAAGGCTGCATATTTTAAAGAATGAGGTGTGTTTTCTTTTTACTTATTTTTATGCTAATGGCCAAAGCCACAAGGACAGGCAAATTATTTTAATGATATGTGGAAACAATCCACTCCATTGGTACATTTAAACAAACCTGATTTTACTTGGTAACAAAAGGAAAAAGAAAAATAAAGTAAATCATTCCAAACATTCACTGCTCACTGCAAATTGATACTGTACTATGAAGAAAGACCAGCAAGGTAGAACACACTCAAAGGTGAAAAATGTCATGTATGTATAATACGTATAGATGTATATATTTATGCAAAGTAAAATCAGTCTCTGCAATGCTGTAATAACCTAGCAATGTGCAGCTTCTAGCGCTATTAGCTAGAAGTGATTCATAAGTCAAATTACCTACAAGGGCAATAGAACAGAAGTTTCACGGGTATGAACTGAAATCATAATCACCTAATAACAAAGCACATACTGAGGAAGAAACAAGGTGCAAAGTAAACAGTGAGACGGGAGAAACTCACCTTCGGTGCCATTGGGAGTCATGGAATTACTATTTATATGAGAGTTATCGAGTTTGGGACCACTGGGAGATTCACTACTACCACTCAGACGGCTATGCGGGCTGGTTAGATCCTGCATTTCCATAGACCTAAAGACAAGAAGTCTTCCGTTTGACAGATGTACCAAATTCATAACACCACTATTTAATGCGCTAACGACTTGACACCTTCTTTGAAACACATTCGTACAAAAGTCCCATTGTATCTATTTTCTTAGACTCAAGACAGTTCCTCTTACATTTTAACTGCAGTCATCCTTTCATAACATGTACTATTAAAAGATGTCATTTGCTTTACCTAGCCAGCCAAATATTCACATGGAGTTTTTTAAATCTTTTTTTTTCTCATGTATTTCATCAAGGCACAGATCTAATGAAACAATTACACCTATTTTAATTTGCAAAGAAAAAAATGCAGTCATGTTATTTTTATATACTGAAAAAAATAAGGCATTATTTTATCTAAAAGAAAAGGCAGATGTGTAAACTGGTTGAATAGGGAAAAAATCACCCTCCTATGGACGCTTTCATCTAATAAATTAGCACTAGGTACTCCCTTATAATTTACTACCCAATTGTAATTTAATGGGTCTCCAAACCAAATAAAACACTCGAAGCCTATAGTCTAGTGACAGGGAATGAGATAGTCCTGATGCATGTGTTTACTCTGGCAAACTGCTTAATTGTTCCTCTGTTTCCCTTGAAACAAATGCAGCATTAAAACATTATGATGTCGGCTCACTTGTTTGCTTTGTGGATTACATACAGCGTGCCCAATTGAAAAGGGATAAGGCCAACATACAGTGAGTCCCTAGGAGCATTAGCACTCAGAATACTTCAGCTGTCACTTACTCAGGAAAGCAAGAACAATTCTGCTTCAGTGCTATAATTTTGCATTTTACCAGATAAAAATAGTTAAATCCTTCTTGAAAGTTCTTAGACTCGTAGTCATTTTCTAAAAAGTCCAGAAGCCCCTACTTAGGTTCATAGTGTAATAACTGTCCAATTATATTTAATATTCTATTAATGAAGAAAGGAGAGGATATATTTAAAGAGACTAAAACTGTTGGACATCGCTGTTTTCTGACAGTCAAGTTTTTGAAAGTCTAAATCCTATTCGCTTTATTTTAAACTTTGTGTTTTTCTTTAAAAAAAAGGGGGGGGCACTAGGGGTTAGTGTTACATATGTAAAGCTAAGACTGTGCTCCTTACCCCACCAGGTCAATAATGCTAGTCATTTTAATTTTGAGCTTGCTCTTAAACTGACTGGAAATATCAGTTTTTAAAAGTTTAACATGAACCGTTTTTCTTCTAAAGTGAGTTTTAACTTCCCCAAATCCTGTGAATTCAAACAATGAATGGCTTAAGATCCAACTTTTCTCTCCTAACTCTTATTACACATTCATAGTTTTCCTAACATCAGAAACTATAGCCCATAATCATTTTCAAACCCAGGCTCCTATTCCCTTTCTACATACTTAAAATGTTTTACAAGCACACACACACACTCAAATTGTTAAGTAATTTCCAACCACCGAAGCTGTTGCTATTAATAGAAATAATTAAGAAATACTAGACAAAAATAGATATGGGTCAGAGAAAGGTAATCTCCAAAAATGTCAAATATCAACAATATCCTTACCTGCAACTTGAGGAAACAGCAACATCTGAACTGGTTTGAGATGTTTGCACCTGTGATCAGGGGTAAAAAATTAGAAGCTGTTGTTACTCTGCTTCAGTGTCAGCTCTTAATTATACAGAGCACATGGCTGAGAACAACAATGCTCTCTTTTAACCAAAAGAGAAAAAGGAGGATGCTGCAGCAGTGAAAGGCATATTGTCTTTAAGTTGAGGTCTCCACTGTTGTTTCCTCCTGCAGGTCTACCCTCCTCCTCCCCTTGTCAGGGGGGGAAGGCAGCCAAATGACGGGATAGTGATTCATCACTGGCCTATGACAGCTGCAAACGGGATTACCCCTCCCCCAATCAACATGCAAAACAGCCTTGCCCAGGCAGCTTGGAAAAGGTGCTTGGAAAAAAATAGCTATTAGCAAAATGAGTGTGTTTCACAGCAGTAGTTCAAGCAATAATCCTCCAGCATCCTCAGAAGATCTTTCATCTTCTGCTATCACCAGTTGAAATAGAGTTCCCTCCCACCCCTTTGACTCTTGACAGTTTCTTATCCTTATCATGATGGTTTTCTCTTATATTTACTATTTGTCACTTAACATTCACTGAAACAGCTTCTGGGCAACATTCAGGCCATGCTGGACTAACTATACATGGCAAAAGCAAGTTTCACATACAGTCACATCATTGAGCAATGTGCTCTTTTACTCAGGTAACAGTAGGATTCAATGACAGCTTATTCATCACTTCCTTGGTCAAACAGAAAAAGAAACTTGTCTTTTACTTAATTTTCCATCTTTTAAATCAGGAAAGAGAATGGATAGTTTGATAATCAGAGAGCACTTCGGGGTCTATTGTCTTTAGATGACACTGTACTACCTTCACGTGCAGGTTTTGGTGGTGACTACCTTTCCTCCACAGGCATGGAAGAAAACTGCCAGCAGGTGGGAAGCCCAGGTGAGGGTGGACTGCTGGCTTGCAAGCTCAGGCTAACGCCTAGGTAGTAAGGAGCATTCTGCATTAGGTTTAAAATGGCTCAGAATTCCACATCTTTGATGTGCATTTTCATTCAACCTGAACTGACATCAATTAGAGTTATAGAACAAAGATGAGAACTGAAGCATCTCAAATACCATTAAAGTTATCCAACCAAGTTTCTCCGAGTGAGTCCTGTTATTTTTTAATTATGACTTATGAATTAAGAAATACTACCTTTTTAGTGAGAATAAAGCATCATTAAAGTCTAAATATCTTAGTGTAACATTACATGAACACTCTAGGTATGCATTTCTCATGATGTGCAGGACAAAAAATAATTCTTAAGAGGTACCTGATTATTAAATGAAATTTAATTTTAATACTTGCAGATATGTCCTTTTGTGATAATAGTCCAGCTATTTTTGTTCAAATTAATGTTCTCACAAAAAATTAAATGTTTTCCTTTAGAAACTGCAGCATATAGTTCAAGGATGAATTTCCTTTTTTACTTTTTTCCCTACTTTTCTACACCTGGGATAAATTATAGGTGAGAACTAACTTAGTTTTAAGAACTCTCTTGGCTTAATTATGTGAAAGAGTATGTAAAAATACATTCCTATTTTAACATTAGCTAAATAATATAAGTTTCACTGTATACTTTGGAGTTTGATTATATTTATAGATGAAGCTTAACCTATCACATTCAATATTCAAATCAAACTATTAATAAAAAATTGAAATTCAAAATAAAATAATTACAGCCATTTTCTCACTGAAAAAATGCATTTTTACAACATATTTCTTCTATGCTGGCTCAGTTGAGTCTCTACTGTACTTTCATACACTACAATTTTTGAGAGTCCATATCCATGATCTTCATTTCATTAAGTATACTTCAGATATATTCTTTTGTGTCTCAAGGATTATTTAAACCATGTGTTGTGTGTTACTGTATTTTAAAATGACTCTTTAATCAAAATAACTTTAAAACAACTAATCCTCACTTAGGCTGGTCAGCTGAATCCACATCGTGGTCCAGGAAAAATAAATCTACTCTCAAGAATGCGAATGCAGACAACAATTAGACACAGATGTGAGCAAAATTAGTTACAGTTTACAAAATGCTACACTTCACATGCTTTTAGTTTTTTATGTGTAGTACAAGATTACAGTGCAGTAAGGAAACATACTCTTATAATGACTTATCTAAAAAGAACACCTATTTCTGATATAAATTTTCTCTTATTTTTGACAGTATCTCTGAACTGTCTTAAAAATCATAAGGTGTTTTTAAAATAATTAGGTATATTTCCATTCAATGGAGAAAAAAAATATTTCCTAGTTTTCAGAAAAATGCTGTGAGGCATTCAGTAAGCTCATAATTTCTACTTTACATCCACAAACATAATATGTTTCTTGTCTTCTCCTAATCTAGTATTTTTAATTCAAATGCTCCTATGAGTGCAAAAATATTTCCCATAACATTATAAATGGTCAACTTATATTACAATGAAGGCATTTCACTTAAAAGCTTTTTAAAATGCTACCCCTAGTAGCATAGAAGTCAGAGTTGTGAAAATACAAAGGAGAAAGATAGCAGAACTTCTTAGAATTTAGATTCAAGAATTCTAAACTAGTAACTTTGACTTCTGATTAGTTAATGAGGTCTTTTAAGTTTGCCTTTTTTCTAATTAAATTTATAATTCTTCACAGATGTAACTTTTGTTGATGTTCAATTTGTCTCTCTCATTTTGTTAAACCTCACATAGTACTTCGCCAATCCATTGAATAGCCACATTAAATCTGTTAATACCATGCTCTTCAACCCCAGAAATTATTTCCAGAAGGCAAACTTGCTTTGAGAGATCATCAAACAAGACTTAAGGTACACATTTTATCACATTTTCCCTACCACAGAGCTCAGGATGCAGAGCAAAATTCATGACTTTTGCACTGTTTATTATACTTTGCTAAATTACAAATCAAAAGCATCTGACAGAAGATCATGTATGAAGCCAAAAAGTTAATAATGTTCTGTGAAAAGTAAACTGTAAATGGAAAGGGATTCTAGATCTCAGCAGCACAGAGCAAATAAAATGTAGGTACTTGTCTAAATTATGGGTTTTCCATAGGCTTTTTTTGCTTGCTAGAAGCAATTTTTATAAAATGACTCTAATTTAAAACTTTTTTCCCCCAAACTAAAAAGAAATTTTCAAAGTGAAAGTACTGAACTTATCTAAATAAATAGTTGGCAGGCGAGCTGGTTTTGTCCAACAACAGATCAACCTGAGCACTCCCAAATTTGCTAGACAATGGCAATTTTCTAATCAGAATTTATATTTTATAGGGGAAAAAAGTGCCTTAGGCATAAGTCTGCTTTTTAAGTATGATACAGTCTTATTAAAATTCTCAATCACTATTTCTATGGCAGCAATTATATAATAAAAACCTGAACCTAAAATTGAAATAAACTAGAAAGGGACAGAAAATGTTAATACTTACTTTCTGCTTTATCAAAGACTCCATTAAATGAATGCTTTAATATTCCTACTCTTTTTTAATGTAATACACTGTATTACATTTAGAAGTATCTCATTCCATGAAAACCACAAAAGAGAGTCCCAGGGAAAACAAAAACAAATATTTAAATAAAATCGATTCTACCTATAGTTTTAAAGGATTTTTTTTCCAAATTAGCATTTAAACTGTTGAATGAAATACTTTTGATATCTGATTAAATGTAAGTGGATTTGTTTTCGCTGCAAGTGTTTTTCTTCTTTTCCATATGTTCTTATGAATTTTCTCATTCAAATGGAAATATTTTCTTGAGAAAATCATTTATCATGTCTACAAAATTCATATAGCAGTTGACTTCCCTTTGGCAACTCTAAAACTGAACGGTGGCTCAATTAGTCTCCTCTGTCTATCACTGCAAAGTACTTTCAGGATTGAAAATCCATGGCTGCTTGCTCACTTACTGAACACTTTGGGCCTTAGGAGAATTCAAGCAGTGAGAAAGTCAAATATCAAATATTTGATAATGCAAAAAAGCATGACTATCCATATATGCATGTCCTCAAACCTCAAGCAGAAGGTGAAAGCACACAAATCTAAAGTAAAACCTACTCTGCAAGACACATTAAAATAGAATACCAAACTTATAAAACTACAATATAAGCTGAACTACCAACTTTTTGTAGCCCTGGTCATTTAAAAAAAAAAATTAAACATGAAAAAATTGTGTGCACAGTCAATGACAGCTCTAAATTTACTGAATCCTCACAAAGCTACGTTTAAACGCATTCCAAAACTCCCAAGAAGTACAAGCCATGAATCATCAGCAATTCATATACTGATTTTGAATCACAAATATTTTTAGTGAAATTTAAAAATTAAGAATCTTGTTTTTTAAATTTAGACTATTCAAATCATATAAAGTGTCAATACGTGAAAAACATTAATGTAGCAAATGTTTATTATTTCACCTTTTGAAGATGAGCCTGCTGAATATATTTGGGAAATATGTTTATTGAAGCAAAAGGAGTTCCTTGCTTAAAGTGTGATAATGTGATATCAATTTGTTTTTGTTATCTGTTGTCCTTTCAAAATGTTAATTTCTTCCTCATTTTCTCATATCAACCTTCACTGTACGAAAAGTTATGTGTGTTGTAATGGAAATATAGATATATATCTTTGTTTTCATAATATTTGAGGTCTGCACAGCAATTCAGAAGAGATATGAAATAATCTTCCTACAAGAACACAATCGTGTACTTATTTATTTATATGACTCACAACAAAAAGTAATGGTTAACAATTAATTTGCAATGATCTCTTAATGATTCTAACCGCTCAGATAATTTGGGGCTTAAGAATTATACTTTCTGGATGGAACCCTGTGGTTAATAAAGTACTAGGTACAAAGTGTCATAATCTTCCCCATGCCCTAATGTTTTTATTTTAAAACAAATCAAAACAATACTAAAAAGCGCTCCTGTTATCTTGGGCTCTGCCCACAGGACAGCTGTTGTCAGTCACTACAATTTTTCAAACAGTCAGCTTGTACTTACAGCGCTTACATCTGCTGCATCCACCAGTTTAATGTGCTCCTTCGAATGTTCTGGTTTAGCAAACCTCCATTCCTTACATAGTTTTGCTCCTGGATAAGGACGCGTGAGGGATTTTAGGAGCGCTCAGTGGAGCCGGGCGCTGCTGGAAGCGGAGCGCCTCTGGAGGGGAAAGTTGGGCCGCGGGGACAGCCGCCTGGCCGCTGCTGCAGGCTCGGGCTGTCGGGCGACTGAGCGAAAATCGCTTTCCCCAGAAAGAAAACCGCCACAGTGGACGGCAACAGGAAGGCTTAAAGTCGGAAGTGGCACTGGAGAGTTTCTACCTCGCCCCAAACTCGGAGCCATCAGCTCCCACCGTTCTCTCTAGTAACCGCTTTGAGCCCTGCGCGCTCTCCCTACCAAACAGCAGCAGCAGATAGCATCTGAGAACCCGAGACAAAGAAACAGCAGAATCTCATCCCTCGATTTGTTTGCGCAGCCTTGTAGGTCTGCCCGTGGAGCCTCGGGGCTTTTTTTTGTTTTTGCAACGCAAACCACAACTATTCTCTTGTCCTAACCTTATTGGTTTAAATGCAACAATTGAAGGGAGCACTGCTCTGTCTGACTCAACCTTGCTGCTTAAAAAAAATTTATTATGTAAATGAACGCGCCCCATGCTATCTGAATAAACAGCTGTGAGAAAAAGTTCTCCGAGACTCTGTCAACACACATCTCTTGCTACAGCAGCTACCAATTACGAGCTTTGGGGAATAGTTACACGTTATCTTTTATACTTTTCCAAAACTTTTTTCATACCCTGACACTTGGGCATTAAAACTTTTCAAAAAAAATTTTCATGTACGAACTAACAGAGGGAGAATATTTTAAAAAATGGAAGGGGTATTTTTAACTTAAGGGAGAAAAGCGCAAACGTGTAAGCTATTATCAGTTTTACAATGAAAACCTGAGTGATGAGTCTGCGGTGTTTTCTAGACTGGCAAACGAGTTTCACCTGAGCAATTTGGGACCTGTCCAGATGATTTTTCAGTGTTAAATTTTTAAATGATTTTAGCGAAAACACCCGTTTTATCTAGAACTCCTTTTCAAAATCTATTCTTTAAAAAAAACAAAACCCTCAACTCAGACTCTCTACATGATGTGTGTAACACTCATCTAGAGAGTTGAACTATTCATATTATGACTAAATTGCAGCTTCATTTAAAGATATTTACTTACTATCATGTTTAGGCAAATAAATGACTTCAGCTATTAGATCAATGACTTAAACATATTTTTTTCAGATATTTAAAAAGGCCTCACTTAGGTGACTATATTTAATTTGCCAGCCCTACCCCATAGTTCAAATGCATTTATTTTGATGCTATGCAATTATCATAACCAATTATTTACTTAAAAAATAAAATCTTTATACCAGTTGAATTTTCCTTAAAAATGTTTTTGTCATAACTGAGAATACTAATCTATGCATATGACCTTTTTATTGATAATAAAAAAGCATCTTTAATGTTAACATTCTCACCTTGGAAATGTGAGAAATGTGGAAATGTGAGGAAAAACATTTTTAAAAATCACAGTAACTTCTTAAATTGTTTTATAACACATTTCCAGATACTAATAGACAGTCTTACCTTTGCTTTGCTAATTTGCTAATGAAAGCACCATTCCAATGCAAATAAAACAAAAAGCTTCTAATGACCAAAATTCAATCTGTTCTTCCTCCCCTCTCCCCCCTGAATGGATGCCAATCAAAATTCCTCAGAAAAGAAGCTTTGTCAAACCTAAGAGACAACTTAAACTGCAAACTCACCTAGGATTTCATTAGGTATATAGTACCGGCAAGGAATCATGGGTTAGGCATCTGCCATATTTGGAAAGCCAGGTCAAAAATCGCTTGATTGCTATTGGATCTGTTCATATATGCAGCAGAAATAGAATTACATTACCACCTATTGCACTCTTTCAGAACAGAAGAATCGGTTGTTCAGTATGCAAAACTACATGCAGCAGATAAAATATAACATGTAATGGACATTTCTAGTGCTATAAATAAATGGAATGTTATATTAATTCAGTTTTGATATCAAACACCCATACAACAGCCACTTTGCAATCATACTTCTTCTGAGGCGCCAAAAAACCCTAAACTTTGAGGTGCTAATTGGAAATTCATCCTGTTTCAAACTCTACATTGTTACTGTAATCATGCTTCCCCTAGTTTAAAAATTATTACATATGCAAGAGTAAAATATAATTTTTCTGATCCATGGATGATTTCATCGGTGAATCCAGAAGACACAAACTACATGAAATCAAACAGCAGAAAATGTCATGTAAAGTATCTCAGTTTTATATACAAATTACTTGCCTAAGTTAAAATCAAGTTTATCATATTACATTAATTTTAATTGAAATTCAGTTATTTTTATTTATGTAACCAAACAATAGGCATGTAATTATGAAGAAAATATGAAAAACATGGTGAACTTACTTGGGACTACAAATTGATATGATATACATCATGCTTCAAACTTATGTAACAAAGAGTTACTCATCAGTCAAAAGTAATACTGCATATATACCCTTTTAAATGGGTTCCTTTTCCTAAAGCAAATTAAATGGATTAAAAACAATCATATGCTTATCCATAAATTTTATGTGATTCCTGTTCTGAATATCCAATACATGATACATACAACTTATATCAGAAATAACTTGTTCTATGATAGCCAAAATGTAAGTCAATACTAATAAGATTCAGCTTATAGTATAATGTTAAATTCCTATTTCTAAATTTTCATCAACTGTAACTACATAACTTAGCTATATACTGTAAGAACTAATTTATTTCCTAAATTGACACACATACACACAAAATATCAATAGACTGATATATATTTCAACAGAAATTAGGAAAATTTTAAAGATTTTACCATTACTAAACTGAGGTAATTATAGAAATAGTTATCTGATATTTCCTACAGAAATTTCAGCACAAAAAAAGAATTAAAAAGTATTTTGTATGCTTTTCCTCACTAAAGCAAACAAGATATACTGAAAAAGAAAAACACGATATAGTCAATTGTAATGAAATGTATGATTACCTCAGATAGCACTATCTCTTTTATACTGTATCACCCGACAGATTTTACCTTACAGAGTAAGCTGTTACCTACACACATGCCTAGTGATATAGAAGTCTGCAAGTTGACAGAAGTTTACTGTTTTTTAAATAACATAATTTTAAATAAAGATATGATTATAAAAATAAACAAATGTCCTTAATTAAAAAAAAAGACAAGGGCAGTCAGGTGTGTGTGTATCAATTAACACAATTAAAAAATAATTTGGAACTTTTCTAAAACTACATGAGTAAATAATTACATTAAATAAAACAAACACTGAGCAAACAAACAATAAAACACACGTGTCCCTTTACCTTTTCTATCCCAGTAATGATAATAAAGTTTTTGAGTAGTTGTAAAGTTTCCAATAAAAGATGTACTTAGAAGTTATTTTTCTTTTACTTGTATTTAGCTTAGATAAATTTATATAATTAAGCATGCAGGTTATTACCTGGTCTGACATAGCCACCTTTAGTCTGTTTCTAGAATTCTTAAAACTATTTCTCGAGAAAAAATGGTATACTGAACTATAAAAATACAATTAGCACCTAGAGATCAATGGGTTTCCTCAAAAGCAAAATTCTAGTTATTATTTCTCCCACCCTATTAAAATCAATAATACCTAGAAATAGTCATCATGTTGTGATTCAAACTGTTCAATGTGGAACGGTAAATAGAGTATTCCAAAATACTGTAACTGTCAGTGTCTTGCTTCCTGAGAATTGTCTTTTTCTCAGGATGCATGCCATGGCTCTGCATTTCTGGCTTCTTTATGGAACTGTTGGAACAGTGTCTGGATGGCTGACATTACAATCCTTGCTGGCATTAGAAGTGGTCACTTCCATGACCTATTCTCTCCCCACTGGCACGAGACCTACAATGAAGGCCCTACTCCCAGTAGCCTTAAGCTGAAATGCAACCAAGTAAAACATCCTCTATTTATTTTAAGAATGATATTAAATCCACTGAACTGAATGTCTACCAGTATTTTTAAATGTTTTCCATTCAAACTCCAACATGAATAGTTTTTAACAGTAAATTTAAGAGGGCCAATTACTAACTACGAACTGTACCATGAAAATCATTTTAATAAATAGCATAATCTATACCAACAAATATGGAAATGTGGCCTTTTTTCTGGCCTTCTAGAAGAATGCTGGTCACTACATATGAATAACCATTTATTTATGTAGGGTGGGAAACTTGTTTTCATCTGTAATAATGACTGCCTACAGCATATTTTTCTAAAAATTATTTTCTTTAAAGAAGCTTTGAGGGGGAATACTTGAAAATACCCCTGATAACAAGGGCAGTGGTAGATTTCTAAGAAAAGCAAATGGGATCACGTAGGCACTTTAAGAAAAATATGATGTATCAGGTTTCTATTATAAAGCCAATTGATTTTCCAAAATGGCAGTGTTACTTTTTCTTCCTCCTGCCAAAAATATGTAAATAATTGGTCTTGGAAGCATATGCTTAATCTCAGCAATAAACTATTTGCTTTCTTGCACTGTAAAATGGATTTCTGTGGATATGAACAACTGAAAGCGCCCAGGTGTCTCCCCATCAACCTTTTTTCCCTTTAAGCCATGGACAAAACCCATCTTGTCAGCACCTTCCAAAGCATGTAAGAGGATCTGGAAATTTGCTTTGTGTCTTCCAGGCTTCATGACAGCTGAGTTCACAGTTTTAAAATTCTTCAGAAATAATGATGATCTCATGGAAAAAGGAAGAGAACCAGTATTTATTGAGTGCTTACTATGTACCAGGTTCTATGCTAGGCATTTTATAGACATGTTTAATATTTACTTTTAACAAATAATGTAACAGTTTATCTATATGAATCCTGTATTTTTAAAAAAATATTTTCCCCACTATTAATTCTAGAATCTGCCGTATTTCTCTAATATCATCAAAGTTACCACTAAACAGTAGATGGAGCACTGGGGTGTTAATGTGCCCTGCTTGTATTGTCATTTTGGAGCAAAGTGACGCCTAATAAAGTTAAGAGATCCAAAAAGTTATGTGATCTATTGAAATGATATATGTTGAAATGACATATTCAATATAGGATAATCACTATACAATATCTAATTATCCACAGTCATTGCAATTTAGTTCACAGCTTCTAAAATAAATGTACATTAAATGATCAATAGTGAAAATTGTGGATTCATAAACTTGAAATAACCAAATAGGAGATATATTTTTTCTCCTTATTTAACAAAAAAGGCAAGTTTTTCTTTAAAGTAAGAATTACAAGTTTTCCCAACTTTTTCTTTAAATAGGGAGAAGCTGAGGATCTGAGTTAAAAACATGCAATTACATGAACAACTTCTTTCTTGGTTTTATTAATATCTTCCCTTTTGTATTTCTTAATTTCCAGTTATCCAATGTTATAAGCTTTGGTCTTAATAGCTCTTACATCAGAAACACTTGATTTGTTCACCAAGGAAATAATAACATCCAGTATGCACACCAAGCCTGCTTATGCATTTGGAGTCACAGTTTATTCAGAATCAAGAAGTCCTATTATTGTTACAAAGGAATTGCCAGGAAGGGGGAAAATAAAAACCCAAACCTAATAACCTATAGAATTTTTTTCCTCCTTCAAGCAGCATTAACTTTTTTCCCCTTCAGTCTCCCAAATCGGAAAAAAAAAGAGTAACCTCTAAAGCTGTTTTAGACAGAAGGTCAGAATTCAAAGGATCGGTAACTTAATCCACAGAGCGCTGCAATCACATTGCTATTGGAAACACAACCAGAAGCACCATTATTCTAGATGTTTTTATTAAGCAATGTCAATAGGTATACAGCCTGGAGGTTTCTCTCTACTGTAAAGATTCATACTTGCAGGCGATCAAGTTGCCTCAGGTCCTTGAATTTTACTTTAATTTAGAGAAGGAAAAAACAGACTGCATTACATACTAAAGAAAACAATAGATTCAGCTTGTTCGTTCAGTTACTTAGAGAGTGCCTTTCCATAGCTAAAATGTAAATAAAGATTACCATTTTAATCTTTAGTTACTCATAATTAGTGAGAATGCTTATTTCATATTTGGAGTATTATACAGAATTGTTAATTTTGTGGTTCATGTTCTTTGAAAAAATTCAAGTCTGGAAGTATTCGCTGCATATTTCAAGGTCTCTATTTTATCATCAACAATCTAGTTTACCCAAACTGCAGAGTAAAACACAGTCAAGAATCTGCAGTCTATTGAATTAATATATTTTAAATGTGCATGGTTCTTTAAAACAATGGCTGGTTGATGGGGAGTTACAGACTGGTAACTTACTTTTTAAATCAATACAAGGAAAAACAAATAGTTTACCAGGAGGTCAGAGAGCCAGTAGAGGAGACCTCTACCACACGTTATCATTGACATCCCCTGCTGAAAGATTCGAGAAGCCCCCATTAGCTCTGGCCTCCTGGGAGAGCTGTTCACTTTCCTTCCTGCCCTTGCCTGAGAGGACAGATCTTCCTCACCAGCAGAGTGTATGGGTAGCATTAACGAGGAGGAGAAGGAGGGCAGGAGAAAACTAGCAAAAAAGAAACAACTTATTGAAGATAACAATCAGAACCCTAATTGGAGGCTCTCAGGTCTTTTTATAAGAATTAGTGTCTTTCACTGAGAAATACTAAAGGATATTGACATTTTCAGATATTCAGATTTTATATGTTTTAAATTTGTAGCACCATTACTACTACAACAGGTCTTTGAATAACATTTCAAAGATGTCATCTCCTTCAATGTCATTGGGTTATAATGTCACAGCAGGGTCATTGTGCGGAGTCTGCATGTTCTCCCCTTGTCTATATGGGTTTCTGCAGCTCCTCCAGATCCCTCCATGTCCCAAATATGGGCACATTAGGATCACTGAAGTTTGTCCCAGTTAGGAGGGAGATTGATGTCTATGTAAGTGTGAACTGCCCTAAAGGATGTCCTGTTCAGGACTACGCCTGCCTGGCACCTTGAACTGCTAAGGCAAGCGCTGGCACTGTAACCCTGAACTGGAATAAGTGAGTTGCAATATAAATGAATGCAAATTATTGCTTAATGTTAGAAGTATTTTAGGTCTTTCTTTAGAAGTTTGGTGATTTTTTTTTTTATGGCCAGAAAAGCTTGACCTAGGAGCTTAACTCTTGTTATATTCATTAGTCTATGGTCAAATTGACTTTTTTTTTACATATAATTCACTTCAAGATTCAGTTTTAATGAAATTATTTAGGACATAAGTGAGCATTTACCATATACCCACATCTCTATGAAGCATTCTATTTGATAGTTAAAAATGGGGAAAAAAAAACAACCTGATTCATCACAAATAATTTAATTGATGATTAATTACTGAAAATTAGCTAGAAGGACTCTCATATTTAAGCTATTTACAATTTTACAAAATCATAATTACTCCCAACCAAATAATAATATATATTTGCAAAACTAGCTTAAATAAGATATTTCACATTAAGGTCTTTCTGAACCAGATATGATTACCCTGATTTTCTTCCTTCATTATTTTACATATATATATTTGTTCTAGGGTAAAACAAATGCACTAGAGATCTGAGTTCTAAGTCTAACTTTAGCATGGGTTTTCTCCATGCTTTTTGTTATCACATTACTTAATCTCTCAATTCATAATCTATAAAATGGACACCAGAAAGCCACACACTTCACCAAAATGGTATTGAGGATAAAATGCTTACAACTATGGTAAATTTCTCATGGACAGTCAAATAGCAACAGAAAACTGAATTTCAAGTCAATTTTATTAGACAAGTATAGAATGGTGCCCAAACGACATGACAACTTTCTAGTTTTAACATAATTGATATACATTCTAGGTGTTTAATAAATGTTATTAAAATAATCAAAACATACAAAATGGTACCCACTGACAGATGATTGGAGAAAAATAAGGTATGTCTTTGGACACACTATGGAATACTACTTAGCTATAAACACATGCACTTTTGCTATTTTTTGACAACATGCATGGAACTTGAGGGGATATATTAAGTGAAGTCAGAAGGAGAAACACAAATGCCAGATGATTCCATATGTGTAATCTAAAGGAACAAAGCAAACAAATAGATGAAACAAAATTAAAAACCATTACTTGCATTCTGATGATAGAGCCAAGATCACTGAACGAGTTGGGGTGGGAGGACTAGGAAGAGGGGATAGAGTGAACTGTGGTAGAGGGTTATTAGAATTTTGGGGGTGGAGGTGGTATGGTAACACACTTTTGAAACTGTAGACCTAAAACATATAGTACTGTAAAACAATGCCATCTCCCCCCAAACACTTACATAACTGTCTATTTAAAGGAACATGGTCCTGGTTTATGAGAGAAAAATAATTTCCCTTCCTTCTAAGTTCTTCCTTTGTTTTCCTTACACATATTCATCCCATGTTGGAAATTCTAAAACTGGATTGATGAAGACATTGTCATCATAAGGGAGTTAATTTTATTCTCACATTCAAAATGTATTTTAAATACTTTATGGAACAAAATTGCATCATTGAACTGTGCTAGGAATTTGCCATTCTGACAACAGGGACTAGCCAAACTCCAAAAAAAATTAAGATATTAGAAAAGACCTTAAATCACTTTAATTATATGGTATATGTATTTGGATAGGGAATGGAATAAAACTTTAAGGTTCAGTGAAAAAAGAAAAAGCTATTATGCACTATATTTTAATTTTACCTCTTTTATTGTTCACCAAGTATTCTGTTACTTCACCAGTTCATATTTCCTTTTTAAATTCTTAACTAAAAAAAATAAAAAAAATAAAAATTTTAAAAGGAAACACAATAGGATAAAGGTATTTTTAAAGACTCCCTACCTTTCAGAAATACCTCACTATAAACCTACCCACAATATTATTATTTTCAAGTTTGTAGCTTTAGGCTATTCAGAAATCTCTAGTTAACTGTTGTGTCAGTTAGTAATCAGTTAGGCAGCCAAAATTTATCATAAACCTAGTACTTCCCGCTGCTGTGGCACTAGAATATGAAGCAGTAAATAAGACAGACTTCTCAAATGTAAATAAATTAAAAGATAGTCCACTGAATACATGCTTTTATTTGTGCTTTCCAAATTCTGCTAGAGAAACAATAAGTGTATTTTTTTAAGCATAAATCTCAAAGGACAAAGAGGGCAGGTAAAAAGAAAACAATAATAAATTTTTAAAGTGAAAAAACAGGCTGACCATAATTAACTGACCTGGCAGATACTTACTGACATGAATGAAAGACCTCTAACCATAAACTGTATTCAGGAAAACACAGGCAATATGCTCCTTGACATCAGCCTTATAGATTTCTTTGGGGATTTGACTCCAATGGCAAGGGGAAAAAAATAAACAAGTGGGGCTACATCAGACTGAAAACCTTCTGCACAGAAAAAGAAACTATCTTCAAAAGGCTCCTACTGAATGGGAGAAGATATTTTCAAATCATAAATCCAACAAGGAGCTGATATTCAAAATACAGAAAGAATTCCTAACCCTCAAACCAAACAAGCAAATAATCTGATTAAAAAATGGGTAAGGGGCCTCCTTGGTGGTGCACCAAGGTTGAGCACCGCTGCACTGTGAAGCATTGGAGGCACAGCAGCGCGAGTTCAATGCCTGGGAAGGAAGGGATCCACCTGGCGCAGCAGACCTCTCCTGTCTCACCCGCTGCTCCCCTCAGCAGTGTGTTTCAGTCAAACTGCCTGTTCTTCTTCCCACTCTGTCTCTGGTGAATCCTCTCACCTTCCATGCCTCTGGCCTGTACCCCAGCTCTTGTATGCATAAACAAATAAATCTTAAAAAAAAAATAGGTAGGTGTTTAAATAGACACTCTCCAAAGACTTACAGATGACGAGTAAGCACATGAGAAGATGATCATCATCCATTATTATTAGGGAAACTAATATCAAAACAATGAGCTGTCACCTCACACATGTGACAATGTTTGTTTTCCAAAAGACAAGAAATAAGTGTCAGTGAGGATATAAGTTGAAGAGGATCCTTATGCGCTATTGGTGAGAATGTAAATCGGGTAAGCCTCTATAGAAAATGGCATGGAGATACCTCAAAAAATTAAAATAGAAATTCCATATGACCAAGTTATCCCACTACTTGTTATTTACTAAATCTGAAAATACTAATTTGTTCACTGAATAAATTTTCATGAGCATTTTTAATAGTAGCCAAGAGTTGGAAACAACCTAAATGCCCAACAACAGATGAGTGGATAAAGAAAATGTTGTATAAATACACAATGAAGTACTACTCAGCTATTTAAAAAGATAGAACCCTGTCGTTTATAACAACATAGATATTATGCTCAGCAAAATAAGTCTAACAGAAAGACAAACACTATGATTTCATTCATTTGTGGTACATAAAGAAATAAAACAAATGAATGAGCTAAATAAAGTAAAATAAACTTTTAGGCTATTAGACCAAATTAGTGGTTACCAGAAGGGAAAGAGGAGGCTGGAGGGTAAATCTGGTAAAAAGGGTCAATTTTATGGTGAAGGATACAATTAGACATTTAGTGGTGACCTTAATGTAGTAGTATGCACAGAAGTTGATTTATAATGATGTATACTTGAAGCATATATAATGTTATAAGTCAATGTTACTTCAATTAAAAAAAAAAAGGCCACAAAGTTAGCAGTGAGGAAAGCTGAAAAGCAATCCAATTATACCACCAGAGCTCCCTACTCCTCAGCATTGGTGGTACCTGTTACTTAACAGAAGTGGCAGTAGAAGGCAGGCTGAAAAAAGAGGACAGGAGGATTTGGAACTGTATAAGAAGCCATTAGTCCCTGTTGCTACTCCATATAGTCGGTAAAACAAATAGACTTGGTCTGAAGGAGAAGCACTGAATATATTAAGGAAGGGAAAATGCTAAAAAGAGGATTCTGCTTGCTGAATGCTGGACACACCGAATTCTGAGGCAACCATCTCTACTCTCCTCCACCATAATCTTTTCCTCATCAGGATTCTGAGAGTGCTGGCACCTAAATCTATATTATTTTTCCAGGTGCTTCAAAGAGCCTTCACTCAGAAGTCTGTCTAAGCCAAGAAACCTTTACCTGAGAGTTTTCCATGGAAAGACCCAACCTGATCACCCTAAAGGAAAAACCATGTTCTGTAGTTATTATACATTGATCAACTTTAAGGTAACCCACTCTTAAATATGAACCAAGCAAGCAGTACCAGAATCTGAGGAAAGTCTCTCCCAAGAAATGTGGAAATCAAATGAATAGAGAAAAGCAACTTGTAGGGAACAGAGATACAGCAAAAGCAAGGAAAACAAAAACAAAGTCTCACTAATATTCCCAGAGAAACAAAATACTACAAACATGAAACAGCACAGAAAAATAACAACAATGATTTAAAACAAAAAAACAAAACAGAGGAACATCCAGGAATTTTAAAAATCTGTAAAAATAAAAGGTGGGTTTATAGAGGTGTATAATTCAAAAAAGTCTGGAAAATAAAATTGAGGCATTCCTACAGGGAATAGAGCAAAATAGGGGAGAAGAATTCTGATAAGAAAAGGAGTCATAAGAAAATATGGTAGTCCAACATCCAAGTAACTAGTTCCAGGAAGAAAAATCAAGGGTAAAATTTCAATAAACAATTCTAGGGTATTTCCTAGGACATGCGTTTTCAGATTTAAAGAGCTCAAAGAATACCCAACAAAAGTAGTTCAAGACTCACACCTGTAGACATTGTTGACAAATTTCAGAACACTTGGCAAAAGGGTAGCTCCTACAGGCATAGCGTCAGAAAAAAACTTCCCATACAAAAGATGGACCATAACTTCAAACTTTTTAATTGAAACATGCATTTCTAGAAGATAATAGGGCTATGGTTGCAAATTAAGGAACATAATCCTCAAAGTAGAATTTTGCACTCTAATAAACAATAACAAGAAGAAAAATTAAAGATGGTTAAATGAAGGATATTTGCAGACATGTCAAATCTCAAAAAATGTATTTCCCAAATACTCTTTTTCACAAGACTAAGAGACCATATGTTCTATTATGGGAAACCTCCTTTGTGAAATATCTGAGTAAGAGAGAAGATAATCTAATCCCCAGTGCTGATGACAAAGGCAAGTTTTAGAGTAATAGCCCTGCAGTATACAGTAGAATGGAGAAAATCATTGGCTCCAGGAATGTTTTCACCAATGTGAAAAAATTATTCAATAAAAAACTAATTGAAAAAATGATAGAAAAGGTGATATATTTGAACATGTCAAAAAAAGGATTATATCATCAGGGAGAGTATGAAATTGAATTACTAAAAGGAATTAAAGAAAACTATGTATTGCTGCTGTAATAACTAAACAAGCTGAGTGAGGAATGCAATCACCAAAAACGTTGTAATAAAAAATCTGGGATCACCCATAGTGAAAGGATGGCAGGACTGGCAGTTTTGTGTATGTATGTGGGAATGAGAGAAAGAGGGACAAATCTTCATCTTCTATAGTGGTAAACCAATAATTTGTAGGTAAACCACCTACAAATTAAAACAAGAGCAAGGAACAGTATGGCAAGATTCAGCTGCAATGGTAGAAGTGGTTTATTGTATTTTTCTGGGAAGGGCAAAGGAAGATGAAAGGGAAGTAGGAAAAACTCCTCTCCACAATTTTTATACAATTGTTTTACTTTTAAAACTATGTCATATCATTTTGATTAAAATAAAAATAGAAAAATAGCTATTTCCCTGATCCCACATATGTGTGTTATTGACAAATCATAAAAGTAAAAAATTCAGGTAAAGTTTAATAATGAGGGACCTGGGGAAAGTTATCGGCACTATGTTAGCTAGTCAAAGTGGCGTATCACTGAAATGTCTCTTGTCACTTGAATTGATGTATAAATGATGGGGGCTGAGTAGTTCCACTAAGAAATGGTAGAATCTAGACCAGGATTTTATGTGGGAAAGTGATGATATGTAGTCAGATTTAGGATATATTTTGGAATTAGAGCCAATAGGACTAATAGGTTGGTTGTTTAGGGGAAAAAATAAATAAATTAAGGATGATCCCAATCTCTCCATATAAAAAAATAAACACTGATTTGGATTTCATCTCCATTAATTCCTTCTTTCTGCTTTATTGTTTATCCAATAACATAACATGAACACAGAGTCTGAATAATTAGAATCTAAAAATTGAAAGCTAACGGCAAGTCTTTTCATGACTATCTAAACTAACACATCTCTCCATCTCCACGCACCTTATACTGGCTCCTTTTCTTATTCCCACATACACTGCTCACTCATATCTCTGCATTCAGGTTTCCTCACATCTATCAGCCAGCCTGACATGTTTTTATTCTTCTTTTCTATTTAGTCTTTTTTTTATCCATTTCTTTTAATTAATTAATTTATTTTTATTTTTCCATTTATTTATAAGAGGACCAAGTTGATCTTAGTTTCTTTTATTAAATTTATTTTTAGTTTTTTTTTTTTTTCCTTATAATGTTTGCTTTCTTTTCTAGGTGTAGTTCCCAGAGTTTCCACAACTAATTCACCCATGCACCATTTTTTATCATTTCTAATATCTGTTTCATCCTGGTAGGCTGTTTGGTAGCCTCCATTGAATCATGCCCTCCCAAAAAGACTAATTTTGGTTTTGGCAAATGGAATATTCGCAGGGATGATGCAAGCAGAAACTTGATTTTTTTCTTGCTCCTTGGGGTTTGTCCACTGGGAATGCTTAGTATTTGGATTTAACCCAATTAAAGAAGCCCAAGACTGTCATGTGATGGAAGAGAGGGTTAGTCAACCAACAGCCCACCAAGGTCTTGGATATAAAAGTGAAGTGATCTTCGACATTTAGCCCCAGGCACATTTTGATAGATATATTGGGAGCGATTTCAAGTAGTACCAGCAGAAGACAGTCATCTGATTCCAGCCAATCCACAGTCTCATGAGCAAATCAAATGATACAGTGGTTTGTAACTGTAATGTAGCCATAAATAACAAAATACCCCATATCCATTAAATACTCACTCTCCATTCCTCCATCACCACAGTCCCTGACAACCACCCCTTCTACTTTCTGTCTCTGTGAATTTGAGGAATTATATTTGTCCTTGTATCATATCTACTGCCTCGTAATCTTAATTACAGAATCTAACATTCCTATGTGTAGCCTTTTGGAAAAGTTCTCTCTGAGGTCTTGTCACACAATTCCCTTTTGTTACTTCAACCTTAATTTTTCTGATTCTTTTATCTTGGTCTCTTTTGAGGGCTGTTCTTTCTCCACTGACTCAACTTCCTCTTAAATACCATGCTCTTTTCTCTGGCTTTATTTTTCCTACGTGACATCATTCTCTTCCAAGCTACAATTATTACAGAAACATAGTGATAATCAATGCACCATCTCTAATAGTTAATATTTTAAAAAGTAAAATAGACCCTGATGTATTTTTCTTTTCTCATAAATTATAGTCCCTCATCACCCTAAAGCCTTTGTCCCATTAAAGTTTGAATCTAGACGCTGATCAAAAAAAAAAAAAAAAAAAATGGTGGATACCTGAGGGGAAAATAAAGGAGGTGGGAAGAAGTGGTAGAGGGAGCTCAGTTTAATAATGGTGAATGCTACTAGCACTTTGGTTGTGGCAGCAGTATGGTATATACATTTTTCATGGTGTGACACTGACACTATATTCCTGAAATTTATATAGTATTTTAAACCAATGAGAAACCAATAAGAAAAAGAAGAAAAGAAAAACCAAGTGACTACAACTGTTTTTAACTCTGTGAACAATGACCAGATTTGTAAGCAAAAAGAATTCTGTAGGTTGTTTTTAAGCTTTGGGACTAACAAACACTTTAAAAAATATAAGTGAATATGTGAATTCCTTTTTATATGCAGAAGTTATTTTGGCATGAAAACAACCCAGTATGGCAGGGAAAAAAAGCAGAAAGAATTTCTGGGTCTCCACTGGGGACACAAAATTGCTGAGAGGCCTGCTAAGCTAACTTAGATACCTACTGTGAAAATGAGGAGGCCACAGATGGGGCGCTTGAGCCTGGAGGCTATGTTTGAGATTGAGAACAAGAAGAGTAGAGCAGAAAGAGAGTGCACAGGACCACAGAGTACCAGTGACACTTGTGTCCCCTACAAGGCTGGGTTCACAGTGACCAAATAGATCAAGCACATCTCCACGTGGGCTAAAGACAATACCAAGCCCACCATATGTAATTGCACGACGCAACAGTCACACCTAGGTACAGCCAGTATCATACAGGAACGGACCCTCAGGACTCAGATAACCCCAGAGAGAAAGATGAGAAGAGGAGGGCTAGAGAATCTGAATTAATCAGATTTACATCCTGAAAGGACCACCTATTAGCCTGGAAACAGACACATGTAAAGACTGTACAGTTTAGCTACTGTGTGCTTGGAAGCTGGACGCAGTTGGTTGTGGAAAATACATTTAACTTTGACTTTGCTTCTGACTCATACATGACCTATAATAGCACTGCCCTAATAGACATCTTCTGAGCTCCACACTCAATCTACCCACCACACTGCACCCACACTGCCAGATTGTCTCTGTAAAATATATATTTAAAATAAGTATGTCTCATTTTAAAAGCTTTTCTATATTTTTAGGGTAAAGTTCAAACTCATCTTTATCATACCAGATCTGAAGCGTCTGGCACAGGTCTTCTCCAGCCTGAACTCCTCACCTGCTGCATATCCCTGTTCCTACCAGCCATTCTGCGACACGAATGGATTCCAAAATTGAGGGGTACATGCCTTTGTGCCATCCTCTGGGCCTGCAATCCCAGCTTTTGTCATTCAGAGTTTAGGTCAGCATATCCCTGGCCATATTTCTCTCATGCTCTTACCCCTATAGTATAACTAGCTAGCTCTCCAAAGGCATTTCCAATGCCATCTGCACCAAAGAACAGTTGTTCCCCCTTATCCATGGGCGTTCATTCAAGTCCCCCAGGGGATGCTTGAAAGCACTGATGGTACCAAATCCTTCATATACATACCTATGATAAAGTTTAATTAGTAAATTTAGCAAGTAAAAAGTTAGTAATCATACTAATAAAATAGAACAATTATAATAGTACACTGCAATAAAAATTACATAAATATGATCTCTCATTTGTGTGCAAATATCATTGTATATAACATTTTGGGTGGAGAGCAAATGGAACTGGAGTCACAGAAATCAAAAGAACACAGAAGCAGGAGAGGAGACTCTAAATTCATGTCCTTAGCCATAAACCTCCTTCTTTGTTTTTCTATTTTACTTGGAAGCACAAGCAGTAACCCAAACTGGAAATGATGTAAAAGGTTTGCTTTGATACCTCATTCTCTACCTCCAGATCCAAAGTCCTGCTGATGTTACCTTCATATATCCTCCACTCAGTCTATTCCTTTCTGGCCCTATTTCCATTGTCCATATCGGGCAGCCCAGCTGGTGCCACTGCCTCCAGCATTCTCTCAAATCCACACCTCAGCCAGCATAGAATGTGCTTGGAATCTAATGATAGCACTACAGAGCTTAAAGTAATTTAACAACTAGCAACACTCCATTTTCAGATTAGATATTGAATCCATAAAATAGCTTGCAAAGTTCTTCGTAGACTAGGAGCTCTCCACCTTTCTAATTTTGGCCCCAAGGACCACCTGCTTGCCTTTTACGCTCTAGCAAACTGTCTTTTACCCCCTGTTCACAGGTTTTTTCTCAAGATGCCTTTATTATGTTGTCCTCACCACTGGAAATGTTCTTCAAAATTTCACTTAGCTACCAAATTAAAATAAAGCAAATTAGGGCCATAGTCTTCTACCTTGAGATAAATTTCAACAGACAAACACAGAAGGGAAAGCTTTTTTGATCCTTTCTGCCCCTGCATTTACCCAGAAGCCTCTCTTCATTGAGTCTACAAATGTGCTCATGTCTTCTTTATACCAACACAAGATGAAACTTTCTTCAATTTCTTTTGCTATTTTTATACTCATCTGGAAATACAGTACAGGAGATTGTTGAAAAACTGCTGTGGGGGGAAAGGAAAGCAAATAATATAACCTGGGATGAAGTCCTAGAAATCTGGAACAATGACTTAGGAGCAACTGGATTGGCTATGATTTGGTTTTCTTGAAAGGCAGTAAAAAATTAGAATTCATTTTTAGCAGAGCTAATATAAACACCTTTTATTAAATTTATCCTATACTATTACCTCTAAAACTAGGGATCTACAGTTGTGAATATCAAGTGTGCAGACATACATTAGTGCTTTGATTCTAAAATTGCTTTGAATATACCTCACTTTGTACCTCTTAGAAGAATACAAAGGCGTTCCAACATACTCCCCCATACACTCACGCTAACTGAGGTGCATGCTCTCATATTTATATGCCCATCACACAAACTCTGGTGTGCAGACACCATTTATAATTGTCTTTCTCCATGTGTTATTTGGGGATTTATTGGTCTTTAGTTAACAGGTTGATTCTAGGCTTTTATAGTATGAAAAGCACTTTGTATACACAACATGGGCACAGATCCAGAGTAATGTATTTAAAGCCTGGGGCACTTTAAAATTTGTTTTACATCAAGTTAATCATGTTATGAATCTGCATTTTCATTATACATCACAACCATCCTTATTTTTACTAATGACATACAAGATGAGAAGAAACAGAACATATATAATAAGGCTACCGTCTGATCTTCCATTTGTTAGAGTAAACCTAGACATCTAAGTAGAACCACAGATGAATTACACAATATTTATGAAGGATTTTATAATAAAAATGAAGAAATCAAAACCAGATGAAAGTAAATAAAAGCTTTATTTTCATAATTAAAATTATATTACACTGAATTGAAGTGGTACTTATACAGTGGTAAAAAATTACCATGTACAATATTGAATTACTTTGCATATAAGTTGCTAAATATACACAAATTTGTGACATAAAAAATATCTCAAGGTTCTCTACCTTAGCAGACATAAATTAAATTAAAAAGAACAAGTATCCCAACTGTTGTCCCAATGGTTAAAGGTACACCAGAGGCAAAGTATCCACATTGTAGGTATATTAAATTTAATTTTGTATTCATTCCACATTTATTTCAGCACACAATATTATTTTATACTACATGATTTTTTTCTAGAAGTTGCAATTTAGCTACTTAAAGGTATGCATTAATAGGAAACATCCAATGTTTATTTTTTTAAGGGCACAGCATTTTCTAATTGACTAGTAAGGGTAATACGCTTATTTCTTAAATCACTGCACAAAATTAAGCAGTTGCTGATTAACTGAGGAATATATATAGAATATTAACACAGGATATTCCTAGTCACACTGTTTTCTAAGAAAAAATTTCCATACTTAATTTTTAAAATATTATGTTATTTTAGCAAATGCAAATTAAAATGACCTATCATTTTATTTCTAGCTCTACCAAAGTAATAAGTTTTGATAATTCCAAGTGTTGGTTAAGTTGGAGCTATAGGAATGCTTATCCACTCCTTTTGGGATATGAAAAGACATACTGGTTTTGTTAAAAGTAAAGCTACCCTCACAATTAGCAATTTTACATGAAGGCATATTTCTCATATGTGAATGCAAAGAAAAAAGATATAAAACATTGACCAGAACATGTCAAAATAGTTAAAATTTAAAATATATACATTAAAAAAACAGCTTAACTTTTAATACTGTGATATATTTTCTACTCTATGACATTAAAACAAATGAACTAGCATTACCTATATCAACACAGATAAATCCAGATCTATTATTTACAGGAATAAAACAAATCTAACAATGATAATGGACAGTAGGGCATTTTTTAACTTACATTTAAAATGGGAAAAGAAATGATTGCTTATAAGTGCATATTTGTAGAGAGAATATAAAGACATGAGTGGGAATGATAAATACTAAATTCAGAATAGTAGTCACTTCCACAGAGGAAGGAAGGAAGGAGTGAAAATGAAAATATACAATGGGATTTAACTTTTTACTTTTTCAATATGTAGTTGCCGATAAAGAGAAAAAAATTTGAACAATGCAAGAAATACCAAAATGTTGTATTTTCACATTCTGGGCATATACAAGTAATAATTATTTTAACATTCTGTATATATAGAATATTTAAAGTTTTATTGATGAAAGCAATGACACCTTCACTCTAATAATTATTACTAGAACATTTGTGATAGTATACATTACTTTTTTTTTTAAAAGATTTATTTATGCATACAAAAGCTGGGGTACAGGCCAGAGTCACAGGAGGTGAGAGGATTCACCAGAGATAGAGCAGGGAGCAGAACAGGCAGACTGACTGAACAGGTAGGCACACTGCTGAGGGGAGCAGCAGGGGAGGCAGGAGAGGTCTGCTATGCCATGTGGGTCCCCTCCCTGGCTGGCAGCAGGGATCGAACTTGTGCTGCAGTGGCTGCAGTTTGCTTCATAGTGCTTTGCTTAACCCACTGCGCCACCAGGGAGGCCCCAGTATACATTACTTTTAAAAATTCACTTCATCTCAAGACATAGTAACTACAATTTCGAGTGTTTTCCACAGTCACCATCTTCTTCACGGTTTTAGAGTGTGCCCCATTTCCCAACCTCACTAAGAGGTTTAGACCTGATGATCTACTATGCGACAAAGTAGTTGGTTGTCTTTATGATGCTTAGATTATCACCCTGCATACATTTTAAACTGGTATGTCTATTTCCCAGTGAAACATTTTTTCAGAAGATTTATTTACAGAACTTAATCTCTTCATATAGATTTCTCCTCGAAGCATGGTAAGATCCAAAGGGAGTGACTTACCCCACCTCAGACCCTACTCTCCATTCATGTTGGGACTTAGCAACTTATAAGACTTACCGAGGTAGGGTCTACCCTGGTCACCTTTTATGACCACCTGAGGCCCCTTCCTGGGATTTACTTTGTCCCCACATTATCCCACACATACCTGGATCAGGGGATGTATCACCCTGCGCTGTTCCAACTAATCCATTTTCTTTACTGGCCTATAAGCTTCCAGAGAACAGCAACTATATGTTGCTTTTATTGTCTCAAGCACTTAGAACAGTCAACTATAGTGACTTGATAAGTAATTTTTTACAACTACATGAACTAAACAAGCTGGTAAGCATAATTCACCACATCAATGACAAGAAAGTTAAAACCATAGGATCATATCAATAGACACTGAGAAAGCATTTAATAAAGTTCAACATCCATTTATGATGAAAGCCCTTGAAATGCTAGGTATAAAAGGAACATATCTCAACATATTTAAAGCCATATATGACAAACCACAGCTAGAAGCATCATTCTTAATGGAGAAAAACTGAAAGCTTTCCATTAAGATCTGGTATAAGACAAAGCAGATCCATTCTGCTACTCAATGCTAGTAATAGCTAGAGCAATTAGGCAAGAGAAAGACACAAAAGGTAGTCAAATTGGGAAAGAATAAGTAAAGCTATTATTATTTGTCAATGATATGATAACATAGAGCTAATCTTTAAAAAAATCCATGGAAAAATTGAATAAAACCAGTTCAGTTGGTCCACACCAACAATAAACAGCTATTTGAGACACCAGGCCAGGGGCAGTTGGTTCAGGCCATGTCAGAGGCAGGCCAGAGTCAGGTGCAGACAGCCAGGCCTCTGCAAACTGCTTCTTCCTTTGGAGGTTGGCTGCTGGATTCTTACTTTCTTTCTTCTTCAGAGGTCAAGAATAGAGCCTTTCTTCTTTCTTTGGAGTCCAGGAACAGAGTGAGTCTCCTCTTTCCTCTGGGGCCTGAACAGTGACTGTCCCAATCTGGCTCCTGCCCTGCATTCTATCAGCTCTTAGGGTTCCTCAGCCACAAGTCTGATTGGATCTTTTCTATCCTATGGTACTTGGGTTGCACTGGGAGCCTGTCATGTTGGCCTGTAACTCCATAGGCCTCTCCTCTACCTGCATAAATATTTTAAAGCTATAAATTTCCTTCTACAATACATTAGAATATGTGTATTAGCTTATTGCACAGTTTTGCCATGAAATATTCTTAAGGCATGATGTTTTAGAGTATAGGCTCTTAGAATTGCAATTCTTGTAATTCTTGTAATTGCAATTCTTTTATTCCTTTGGGTAGGTTACTTAATCTTTTTATAATCCAGTATCCTCATCTCTCAAGTGGGAATAACAACAATTCACAAAATTCCTAAAATTTTTCCAAACGTTGAGATCTTCTAAGTAGAAGGGTTTAAAAATGACTTACAAAAACTGAAAAAAAAACTACTGCACAATGATTGACAAATAGCTAAAGAAAATGTGGGAGAGAGATAGATAACATATCTATCAATCTCCCTAGCAGAGTAATGTGCAGTTATTTTAAAATAAGATAAAATCCTGCCACTTGCAGCAATGTGAATGGATCTAAAGGTGAGTGAAATAATCCAGACAGAGTAAGAAAACACCTTTTGATTTCACTCATATGAGATATATAGAGAAACCAAACAAACAAATTAAGTAAGTCAAACAAAAATAAACTTTTGGACTATAAGACCAGTTACTGGTTACCAGATGGGCAGAATGAAGTAAGTGAGAAGGGAACAATGGTAAGGTTAAGGATAGAATTGGACTTTCAGCCCAAACTTAATAATATATACATGTGTTTATTCCAAATTATACATGCTGTAAACATTTAATGTTACAATGTTACTTAAATTTAAAAAAGAAAGAATTGGCATTTAACAAATGCTAGTTGTGATTGTTACTACCTTTACTATTATTACTACTTTCTGAATTTTTTTTACTTTTCATTTTATTTCTTCTTTGACCCAGTTACCTATCTTGTGTATTGGCATTGTCTCACTAGATGTCAAAGTCACATCTCCCCTAATTTTCTTCTACTTCCTCTGTCATGATCACACAGCTGATAGGAATAGCTGTTAAGGAGCAGCACTGGGGTAGGGAATCCTACCTTCTAACACAAGATGAGAAGGACATGTATGAAGCAGCAGAGTATGATTGAGAAAACAGAATCAGTCCAATGCCAATGTCATGGGTAAAATAACCATAGTTTAATTCTACAGGATGAGAAAATCCAAGATAAAAAGTCATTGTTGCTAAAGGGGTAGGACTTCAAAAGTACAATGGAATCAAAGATGAGCAAAAAATCAAAGAGATTATCTTTAAAATGTCAATAGAAGTGGGTTCTTAGGAGTCTCTACCACCTGTCATCAGTTTAGTGGTGATGAGAGTCCAGATACCCCCCTCCCACGCCAAGCCAGCAGCCTTCCTCCCTGACCAGAACTGCTCAAACTCCTACAGTAGCAAACTCCAATTTTCCCTGGATATTTAGCAAGTATTTGAGTGCCTTCCATATGTTCAGTATATTATACTAGATCTGCTTCTCATTTTACTTTATACCAATTGTTCTTAACCTTTCTTGGGTCATTAACTCCTTTGGGAATCCAATGAAAGACTTGGACCATTTCCCCAGGATCAAATACCCATAAACACCTATGCACAAATTTGGCATGTCATTTATTTTCTTGCATTGGAAATTAACCTCAATATGCAGACCATAAAACAATCTTCATGTCACAAGTTTAAAAAATGTTATTTGTTATTTAAAAAGAATGTAAATTGTAATATGAAAAGTAAAGAAGTAGCCTAATTGTAGTCATAATTAAATCTCAATTGTTTAGCTTGACAGCAATGCTGTAATTGTGTTGTGTTTCATAATTAAGTATATTTGAGTCATCTTTGGATACTCAATTGATTTTTAATTTCCATTTACTTAATAACCAATACAAAAAATTTGTTCCTAAAAGTGTGCAGCAAGAAAGGAATCATTTTGTTTTGTTCACCTTGCTTCTTGAGTGTAACTATCACAAGTTGGATTGCTGAGAAAGTAGAATCTAAGATTAGAAGGTGGTATGTTATTAAGGAGCATTGTTGAGATCAACACTGTAGGGGGAAGAAAGAAAAGCAAAATGGTCAGAGAAAGGAGTGGAAAGAAAATGCAATCTCCAGGAAGGTCTATGCCACTCCAAGGAGAAGAATTATTGTGAATTATTCAGAAGTATCCTAAATTTATACTAGAAGCTGGACCATTATATTCCAATATCAGTCAGTCTCTAGATTCAGGCTGCCCCAGAAAGGGTGTAGCCTTGGGTAAGACTGTATTTTTCAGACAATTCCTAAAGGAGCAGAGATCCAAAGGAAAAACTCGCAGCAGCACTGCCAGTGAAAATCCCAGCAGTTGGGGGAATAAGTCCTTCATTTCTAAAGGTTCACCTGGGGAGCACGTGACAGTGTCCACTACAGGAGACTTCTATAAAGAAACACCAGAATTCTTTAAGACTTCTTGAACCAAATTCTTGCACCATCATTTCCTGCATACTGAGTATACACTGCTATCCTTTGTGAAACTTGCAAACTTTTCAATTGACTGCAGAGAAATTTTTTTTTCCCCTGGCCTCTAGCTTATAGACATACTGTCACAGCACTTAAAAAGTTCACATTAAACCCCACAACAAGTGCAGTAAAATGTTAGTTGTAGAATCTAGGTGATAGGTACACAGGTATTAACTGTATTTCTACTTTGTGTTATGTTTCAAGATTTTTATGATAAAATTTCAGAGAAATTATTGTAAAAGATGATGGCAATAACTAACTAACCAACTTATTAATTAACTAAAACCCACCTATAATTCCTTCCCTTAGGGTAGTGAGTCAAGTAAAAATTCTCAGATTCTTGAATCAAATTATTTATTTCACATATATATTAAAGGAGGAGAAAAAGGAGGAGCCAAGCTGAGTTGAAATTCTGTCTGGTTAAATAATCTGAGAATTGCTTCCCTTTTATACTCAGAGAAAAAGAAATATCTACTTGGCCGCCAAGTGCTTTAAAGCTTTTATTTCTGGAATGTTAATGTTCTGAATTAGAGAAAATTTCCCATTTATGATCTAACCTTATAGAAAAGATAATGTTTTAAATCTATATCTCAATTAACTGGTCAATTTTCATGTCAGATGATCATTTGCAAAATTCTTTAGTGCACAACAAAATCTGACATGTTCTGGAGCTGTGCAGATATGTCACTGAATTCAGAGAAAATCAATATTTTTCTATGACCAAAATCTTATAAAATATGAATTTTTTGATGACATCATAATGCACATGTCAGAAGAAAATCAGAGATGTTAGATGCCCTGAGAGGCATCAGCAGTTTTATCCAATAGCACAGTGAAAGGAATTAGGTAAAGAGCAGTGATCACTTAGTAACTGAGATCAGTTGATGAAGGAACCTCTTTCTCTGTTTCTTTGATCATTTCCAGAGCACTTATATTTCTCACTAATTTAGACCCCTTTCAATTAGACGTTGAGTCAACTAACATAACAAGAAAGCATATAATTATTGAGGACCTATGTGCCATATACAATGACAAGTGCTTCACATGTTTTATCTCAATTAATCCTCACATGACCCATAGGAGTAAGTACTAGCACTTCTCCACTCCATAGATTCTCATTTTTATAGATGATACTAAATGATGTTTAATAGCTAGACTAACCCCACAAAACGAGTGATTGGGAGCTGGGATTCAAACATACCTTGTTTCTTCTTGATTACACAGTATTTCAAGCATTTTTTGCACACAAGTGTTCATCCAAAATGGGAATCATCACAAAATTTTAAACTTAAAACTTCTGGGGTGACATTTTAATGCTGCTTCTTTAGCTCTTTGAGCCTCCTGCTTCCCTACACAGCACATGGTCGCAAAAAAGATGGGCTAACTTGCTTCTTATTCAGCAACAAAAGAAGAGCAAAGATAGCTGAACTCTGGTTTACTTTCATTAATGTTTTCCAATTAAATTCAAAGCCATCATAAAGATGAATTTTAGTGCTCATAATAGCACAGTCTCTTATTTAGTCCCTAGGTAGAGGAAATTATCCTTAATATCATAACGTGGGGATAATGACAAATACACATTCTTGAGTATGTACATTTTATACGTGATTGGAATGTGTGTTAGTTATTGGCTTGTTCCTTCCTCCCTCCAGGTTCATTAATCTGCCTTCTCCATCTTCTCTGTGCCTCAGAAGGTTCACCTCTATAGAATCATCATCTACACTCCAGTGTCATAAGGCTTCAACAGGACTCAATTGATGGGGACAGAAGAGGTGGGAGAGATAGGGGTATTTCTAACCTCCCCCCTCCATTTTGGACAGTGGATCTGCCATGGACTGCGGCTCCTCCTCAGCAGTCCTTTGTCCTGGTGCCAGCACTCTCTGGACATCCCGTGTTGCCAGTTTCTTGGTACCTTACTATTCCTTACTGGTTCCTTACCCTTGCTACATCTGTGCAAGCACTTCCCTTATTAAATACACTTCAAAAAAAAATACACTTCAGTTGTATCACTGAGTAGAATTCTGTCTTCTTTTAGGACTCTGATTCAGAGAAAAAGTAAAATGCTACTCTAATAAAAAATATTTGAGATGTATCCTTGATGATGCAGTCAGTTAAGTAGCACACTATGAAGCAAACAGCAGTCACTGCATTACGAGTTCGATCCCTGCTGCCAGCCAGGGAGATGACCCAAATGGCACAGCACACCTCTCCTGCCATGCCCACTGCTCCATTCAACAGTGTGTTTCAGCAGATCTGTCTGTTCTGTTCCTCACTCTGTCTCTGTCTCTGCCTCTCACCACCAGCATCTCTGGCCTGTACCCCAGCTCTTGTATGCATAAATAAATAAATCAGAAAAAAACATTTGAGACGTCAAATAAAAATAAATGACTTTTAAATAAGAGGAAGAAAATGAAGGAAAACAGTCATTTGAGTGGCTGGATTAATAATCCCTGAAAGCCCACATTTCCAGGGTTAAAACTCCTGCTCCATGCAACTCCCTGAATGGTCCTCATCCATTCTTATGATTTCAAATGTCATCTATTATCTTGTACTCAAAGTATGGCTCTTGGACTGGCAGTCTCAGCATCATCTGAGATCTTGTTAGAAGGTTCACCTCAGGTCCTCTCTAGGTCTCTCTAGAATCAATACCCATATTTTAAAATGTCCTCAGTTATTCATAGTCACATAACATTAAAAAAAAAAAAACTAGACAAGCATGAGTTCAAACTTTATAGCTTTAGTTTAGTTGTACTCAAATGGGGATGATTTTGTTCACAAATGGTTTTGTCAGTATTTGGAACATACTGGGAAGTGCTACTGGCCTCTAGTGGGTAGATACCAGGGATGCTGCTCAGGTGTCAGAGCGCCCTCTACAACAGAAACTACAACAAAGACTCACCCATGACAGATGTCAGAATGATGAGGTCGAGAAACCCTACTTCAGTCCACCTCCTAAGCTCCTAGTCCTTATTTTTGACTGCCTAAAGATAGCTCTATCTTGATACTAGAGATAACTCAAATCACATTCTTTTACCAATAACTATCTTTCCCAAACCTAAATCAGCCTTGAAGCCCACATCACTGCTCTTCCAATATACAAAGCTGCAAATCATCCTGAATGTTTTCATTACCTCACCCAATTTCCCATAATCTTTTACCATATCTGCCTCCTCCAATACCACCTTTACATTTGCTTCAGATTGTCTGTTTCTTTATTTTCGTCAGGTGAGTCCACTCCTTTAAATGATATGCATGTCACTTCCCTAAGAACAAATGTAATCCTCAATAATTTTCCACCTTAAGAGTTGTTCTGTATCCCAACACTTAGCGTTGAAGTTGCAAAATGGCATCCTCTGTATCTGTTTTTTTGTTTGTTTTTTTTGTCTTGAGCCTAAAAACACTTAGGCTTACATAGTACCTAAAAACTATATATTTGACTTGCCATACTGATGACAAACTTGTTCCAGTTAACCTCTACACCTTATAATTTCTCACCTCACACAAACAGCTATCTATAAACACTACATTGTTGAGTATATGAATATTCAAATATATATATTATCTCAGAAAACTGGCTAAGTTAGTTTCATTCATTTGGCAACTATAAATCGAATACTCTGTTATATGTCAGGCACTGTTCTGGGCATGGAGGATACTGAAGAAATTAAAAAAGAATATAAATACCTTCTCTCATGAAACTGATCCTCTGGTAAAAGGGCAGAAGTAAACAAATATGTCAGGTGGTGGTGAGAGCGATGAAGAAAAATGAAGCGGGCTAAGGATGAAGAGTGATGGTGGGGAGAAGGGAGGTGCTGTTCACACAGGACAGTCAGGGAAGGCATGTCTGATAAGATAACTTGGGCAGAGATCTAAAGCACGTGGGAAGGCAGGTGAAAAAGTTGGCTGCAAAGGAGCAGGTATGAGGTCAGAATATATTTCAGATAGCTGTGAGATGCAAGATGATTACGGCTAGAGGACATAAGCAAATGTGAAAGAGGTAGGATATGAGACCAGAGAATCAGTGAATCAGATTTTGGGAGCTTTATAGGCATGATGGAGATTTTTTTTTACCCAAAATGAAGTAAAGAACCATTAGAGGATTTTGAGCAGAGACATGCCATGACTTCTTTGCAAAGTATCACTGTAGCTATTGCGTGCAAAACCAACTTCACAATGGCAGGGAAACCAATCAGAGAGCTGCTAGAATAACTGATTATATTATTAAAATATATTTGGGGTTAATGGTATATATAGTTTTAATATTAAATGCTTCTACCACCTTAAGACACAGCACCAATCATACCATAATAATAATTAATTATAAATGAAAACTGACAGAAAAACCTGTCATGAATTTATCTTTATTATCACAAAAACTCAATCCATCAAAAAAAAAAAACAGTTTAACTTTTGAAACAGTCAATTTTCATTTCATAAAGATGAAAATGATATTTCTTAGATTTACTTCAGTTTGGGGTGGGAGTGAGATGGAAGGTGACAACTGAGACAAGATTAGCTCTGAGGACAAATTGTGGAAGTTGGGAGATGATAATTTGGGGGCTCATTTTACGTTTTATTTTGTATATTCTGAAATTTTCCAAAATTTTTTGAAATCAGCTATTAAAATATTACTGATGTTAGTATTTTTCGATGGGATTATTTAAAAACCATGTGACTTAAATGCCTACCTCACTAGTTCCATAGTTATTTCTGTATGTAAAACTTAAGTTACATTTGAAATTTTTGATAAGTACATACTAACAGAAGCAACCCCCCCCCCCTTAATGGACTACATGCTCTATTAGAAGTTACCAAAACTGGAAGGTCTAGAAAACTAGGATATCTGACAATTCTCTCATCTATTTCTCAGACATTATAATTTTAATCCTTATTATAGTAGGTTTTAAGAGGAATAAATACTTATTCCCATTAAGGCCTGTTATATACAGCATCCCAAATGTACTTAATAAATTGTACCTTCCTTGAAGAGAAAAGGTGATGGATTGAAAAATATTTAGCTCAACCATGTATAATTGATAGGTTCCCTAGTGCAAATAAGTGTCTAATAAATAATTAAATTTAATCTCATTATAAGAGTTTTCATAATGGGATAATTTAATTAAATGAAAGCCAAAAGGGTTTCTAAGGGTTGAAAGATGCTAATGTTGCTATATTTGGCTAATGGTCTGGGGATACTATAGTGAAGAAAGTAATTCACAAGGGTGCATGCATTATTTAATGAGTCCCTCTGAGATGGAAGAAAGGACAGATCAATGATAAGCTGTCATTTTATCATTGCTTACAAAGCACATTTAAATAACTCAGGATATGTTAAAGGTAAAAAAAATGCAAAAAAATCAACAATTCTTTTAAAAGACAAAATAACTACATTCACAACACTACACTAAAACTTTTTATCAAAATACACATTTTCTACACACTATAATTTCTACCTCTTATCTATGACTAAAATGAAAATAAATAAAATCTCATAACCTGCTGTACAGTCAGGTCAGAACTGGCTCTAAGTGAAAGTAATAATGGATATAGCATGTATATCTGATACTAAAAAATTGATAGCTGAGTCATGAGGGACCCATTAACAAGCTTTTTGAGTGAGCCGAGTTTTGTACTTCAAGTCTCCAGAAGCACTTAGCCAGACTAGAATAGTAAAATTGTAGTCTAAGTAGTTATCTCAGTTACAGGTGATCAGTTATGAATTAATATGAATGGTGAAAGGCATCATTCTTCTATCAGATATTATTTTTGAAAGTATCACTTTGTGAGAGGTAAAAGGTGCAAACACCACCAAAACTGAGTCAGGTGGTCCAGGCAGATTTTTTTTTCCTACCAGGAATATGGAAAATAAAAAGACAAATACCAGGCATATGGTTGATTTGTAAAAAATTAAACAGAACTTCAAATGGTGACAATGTCCAAATTTGCTTTTAAAACAGCACAGAAGTAGCCCATTGGCCTCCTAGGACTGTGCTTATATCTAGGACAAATGGTCCATCCTCTGAAACCCGAGTCTCCAAGTCTTAGAAAAGAGGCACCTTGTTTACAGGGAAACTCTTTGTTTTCATCAGGGATAAGGAGATGGATGAGTAGAGAATCACCACTTCAATCCCCAGAGGTGATCAATCAATTCCTTTAATGTTGGTGCTGTTGCAATAAATCCCATTGAAACTTTGATGAATCTTGCTACTAGATAGGAATTTATCATAGAATTGTAGTGATGAACAGATATTAGACATCTCCCAGTCCCACTATTTCAGTTTGCAGTGAGGAAACTGAAGGTCAAGAAAGGTGACTTGCTCAAGGCCATCCAAATGTTTAATGGCAGAACTAAATTGAAGATCCAGTTTTTCTGCTTGCCTTTCTAAAGGTTTCTATTTACAAAGCCAACTTGCTAAAAGGAATGTTCTAATGATGGTGACATAATAGTGTTTCTCAAAAATTACACTCATCATTATAAGCTGAGTGTGTGTGTGGTGGAGAGAGACAATTTGTCATGGGAAAGTCTTAAAAGGTTGAGGAAATAAATGACGCAGCCCTTTGAACAGCTGTTTGATGGTGGCAACGGTCAACCGTAGGTTACACAAATACAGTGAATTGGTTTTATCCAACTCTTCACTCGGCCTTCTCTAAACTTCCTCCCTTGTCTCTAACCTTCAATTAAGACATATGGGATGTCAAAAAGGTACCTGAAACTGAACTAATGTATCCCCAACAGCTGCTGCAGTTGCACCTGCAAAATGAACAATGGATAGTGCTATCCATTTGTTTATATGTGTGCAAAGGGTGGAGGGGCAGTACTGACATGGGGCAAAGGGTACCCTAAGATCTGAAAAGCACTGGCATCAGTATTCTAGGTACACTGGTTAGTGTTAAGATAAAGTGAATGTCTGTAAGTATTAACTTTTAAAGGAGATCATTTCTTCCATAATGACCAGGTGTATTTTATCTGACTGTCTGGTTTTATTTCATGTGAAGATGAAAATTCCGTTTTATTCTGTTTCACAGTGACAGCTGATAAACTTTTCTAGGGAAATACAGAACATCTAAAGGACAATTTTACTGATCTAGTTAATTTTACTGATCTAGTTTTACTGATCTATTCTCCCTCTGGAGATACTAACGGTTTTATTCTTTAAGGTTGTTGTCTCTCCAAAAGCTAATATGTTTATTACTAGTTATTGGTAGTGGGATGTGATTATGCCGGTGGCAGAATACTTGCTTTAGTTGTTTTTCAGGCAGAGAAATTACAATGCCAGAAGCCGAATCAGTCCTAATCTTCTCATAAGTAAGGTTTTGTCCTCATAAGTAAGGTTTTGTCCTTGACATTGGTTTTCAGTGCATCCTCAGGGAATAAAACTTATACATAGTCACCTTCCTTTCTTAGAAATAATATTATACAAGTATTATTAATCTTATTTGACTCTACACTCAAAGACCTGTGCAAACCCATCCTAGGTCACAAAAAAAAAAAAAAAAAAAAGAAAAGAAAAAAATGAAGGAAGGAAGAAAGAGGGAAAATCAGTATCTAAATACTGTTTTTAAAATACATTTATAATATAAAAAAAGTTAAGTACACATTTTATTCCTTTCAATATAAGATACTAAAAGTTACTGCTGTTCAGATATGCATTAAGTGTTCATATTGTTCTGGTGGTGAGGGGGGGGTGTCTTTTTTACCAATCCAAAGTTAGAATTCTTACAGGACAAAACTCAGTTGACAAAAATATTCCTGAGACTAAATTAAAATAGTAACAATACAATACTATATTATATTAAACACTTGAAATAAGAACTTTCAATATACATAGAGGATGAATTCTACTTATAGGATGAATGGATCATTTTGTTGTCCTCAGTTATTATAAAGTACCTTTCATGATTGTTCTTGCACTGTTTGTTTTTGTTTTTTATTTGCTGACCTATCCTACTCTAATGGAGTACTATTTGATTGGCTATTTCAGATTTGCAAGATAAATTCATAATGAAATTGATTTTACTTCTTTAGAATATTCAAATAATATCAATAATTTTCAACAAATTAGAACATTTCATTGTCTTTATTATTTGGTTATCCCATTTTCATGCTTTAGATTTTATCTATGCATATATATACTCACCCATGACAGAAAAGGTAAGGAAAGGAGCAAATGCCTCATTTTGTGGTCCCATTTAGTGTGCCTCAAATATATTGTACTATTTGAAAATATCTAAAGAAATAATTTTGACTCACCCTTATACATCCACATCCTTATTCATAAAATAGAAAACAGCTAACAATAAAAATAGCCTAATTGGAAGTTTACATTCCTAAATACCTTTATAGTATATAAGTTTTTCCAAAAAATGAAAAGCAAAATCTGAAAACAATTGAGTAGATATAGGTCTCAGATAGCAAGTTAAAATTATTTCTAGCTAGGTGAGCTGTATTGACTTTATTCCCTTGTATCTTGCTAATGTTACTATTTCTTTTGTGACCTTAGGCTGATGGTAAACAGCAGACTCATTTATTCAGAAAAATTCCTTCTTATAGAATTTTTAAATTCTTGCTTACAAATAGACAACAAAATGTTTGATGATTATACCTAAAACATACCCACCACCTGCAAAAGATGTTCCTGAATACCACTTAATTCAGGCCTGAGGATTTTTACATCAGAATGTCACCAAGGAAATATACTTCTTGAGAATGTATAAACAAGCAGATCTCCAACAGAAAGATATAGCCAGGTCCACAATTTCTAGTTAATATATTCATTCCTACAATATACTTAATCCTCATAAGTCTAAATTCAATGATTCAGATAGTAATGATAATTTATAAAGTAAATTAAAAAATAGGCATGATTGTTGGTTCTAAAATTAAAATTCTATTAATGTATTTGAAATGTTCTACCGTGTTCTGTCTAAAAATAATCTTGGATTTTCCCATCCATGAATATATATCACCTATGATGCAATTATGTGAGATATATTTCCCCAAATTGAAGACTCACCTTAATAAAATGTGAAGCCAATAGTAACAAATTATTAGAGACAGAGTACTTCTAACTAGGAAAGTTAATCTCAGTAAGATGGTAGAATTGGTGAATGTCATCTTATATGCTCAGAGAAATATGTTTACAGTCTGCATATATTTTTTTCTCTGCTCTATGAAATCAATGTTAGCTCCCTCTTGACATCTTCTGCTAATGCTTTCTCATATATATATATATATATATATATATATATATGTGTGCACTAGATTAAAGCAGTAGGAACCATCACCAAAGTATAATTAAAGAAAACCCAGTCGAACTTCAGAGAACAAAAAACAGTTTCCTGAGACATTTTCTATGTTGTTTCTAGGAAAATGTACACTTAAAAAAAATGTCTGAAAGAGGGAGTTGAGAAAGCAAACAATAAACTTTTAAAACTATATATAGCATTTGGAAAAGTAAAATATACTAATGAATGTTACAAATCTAAAATATCATCCTTCTTTTTCAATTAACCAATGAAATTTTCATGTTATTTTCAATTATTACACATTCATTAAAATGTGATTAAATATCCAACCAGCAACACACAAATAATGGGAAAAGAATCTTTTGTGTACAACTGATTTGTGGGAAGCACCCTTTATCTAAGTCGCTTAATAGCCACAAGTATCTAACAACTTTGCAGAGTTGGATATTCTTGGTTCTTATAAGGATTTCTTCATTAAAAAGAAATTCTCAGGACCTTCCTGGTGGTGCAAAGAGTGCATCATTATGAAGCTATTTGCAGCCACTGCAGCATGAGTTAGATCCCTGGCCAGGAAGCTGACCCACATGATGCAGCAGACCTCTCCTGTCTTGCCTGCTGCTACCCTAAGCATTTCAGTAGATCTGCCTGTTCTGCTCCCCACTCTGTCCCTGGTGATTCCTCTCAGCCCCCACACCTCTGGTCTGTACCCTAGTTCTTGTATGCATAAATATTTAAAAGAAAAGAAATTCTCTATTACATCCTTCATATATTTACTTGTGTGTGTGGGGGGAGGGGGTGAATATACTTGTGTGCTTAGGTGTTGGAATCATGTCTCAGTATTCTAACCATAAACAGGCATGGTTGCTGGAATAGGCTGAGAGAAGCACAATATTCCAGGGAATTAGCAAACAGGTTGGCACTGGAATGAAGCAATGCCAACAATGGGCAAAAGAATTCAAAGTCAAGTTCTGAGACAAACTGTCTTCAGGTTGGATTTGCATAAGTGTGGGAGAGCAGAAAATGTGAAGAGATTTTGATTAAGAGGCCTTAAGAGGCTGTATCTGATGATACAAATTCATATATATTTTTCTGGAATACTTGAATTAGAGGAAACTGAGGAAAGAAATATGATATCATCCATTCTGGAGGATATGTTGAATAATAAGAGTATGTGTTTATGAGATCATCAAATACTCTAATATGACTTAAACTGCTGTAAACAATTTTATTATTTAATCATAGAATGCAAAAGAACTCTTAATAATGTAATTTTGAAGCTTTTAAGAGAACTGAATTGTAATCTGTTCATTCTCACACAGAGACTTTACAAACACAGAATTATCAGTTACATGTGAAATACCAAATTGTAAGAACAAAACATGGGCAGAACTGGGTGGCAGAACAGGAGATATATGAACATAGTAGTTGATGTACAACATCTGTGCCAAAGAATCTTGTCAAGTATCACTGGGGTTTAGGGGTAAGGTGCATAGGAATCATCAACAAGAAATAATATTCTCTGGCTTCCTTATTTTCCCCAACATCCTGATCAGGTTAAATAACTAGGTTTCCAAAATAGAATTCTGGTTTACTCATAAAAAAATCAAAATTTTCATAAAGTAAAAAATTAATAACCTACCTTTTTTGGGGGGTTCATAATTGCATATACTAATTCCAACATTTAACCCCCTTTAACACAGCAATAGTTTTAATTGTTTTAAGAAAATGATTTTTTATGTATGACTAAAAGTTTTACCTACTTTTGTAAAACACAATTTTTTCATTAAGCCTGAAGATTACTACAGAAGAAAAGAAAAAAGAAAAAAAACAACAACAGGAAGACTCAGAATGTAAAATGTGAAGCCATGACCTACAATTTGTATAAAATAGGTTATAGGACATTATAAGTCATGATTAAAACTTGAGAGAAATGTGATTTCTAACAGTGTTGGGCTAATCTTTGGGGCACTATCTTCCTCTCCATTTTCATTATGATTGATCTAAACACAGAAGTGGTTTTGCAGCTATGACTTTTGTCCTTTTAAAACATTCCATCTTTTGGGTTTTTTTTCCATCTCTTGATGGATATTGAAGTTGTCCTGAAGTTGCTCAGATGGGAGTTTCCAGGAGGCAAGTCCTGCTTAACTACTACAGCTAGTGGATGTTTTCCTCTCTATATTGTTTGCTTAGCTTATTATATAGTGTCTCCTGCTGTTTGATGACCTGGTTGTAGTTCTTTATGAGTTTTCTTTTTAAATGATAAAGATTAAAAAATGAAAGAATCAATTTTCCAGGTATCAAACCAAAGTATACACAGGAATCAAGAGCGATGGAACATTCAAGAAGATACAGATTAGTCTGAATTGTCTGTCATTGCCCCACTGCAGTTTACTGAATATATCACTCTTTTTACCTCATTGCAGACTAGGATTATGCCTCTTTTTTTCACCTTATATGATTCCTAGAGTAAGGTCATTGATTAAAAATTAATACTATGTTAATACACTAAGTGTTTTAGCCATATCCCCCTCCCCATTTTTTTTTTTTTTTTGGTCTCTATTTTTACTTAAATTCAAACATTGCAGACTGTGGCATACAAATGGTTAAGTAGAATGCCAGGTGCAGTACAATATATGTGCTGAGAAAGAAAAGAGAACAAGAAAACAGTGTATCTTATACCTTTAGAGAATTAATTCATACTCTCAAAAAAATTTTTTTTATAAATGGAGGGATACTGGGAAAGTATAGGTAAGCATTTTTTTTCCTTTTTTTTTTTTTTTTTTTGGTGGGGAGTGGAGGGTTGGTGTTAATAAAATATTTTAAGTATAACATCAATTGCTACTCTAAAATATCAAAACCAAACTATGTTATTTGTAGCAATGATGCCTTAAAAAAAACCTAATGAAATTCAATAATAAGATTTATGCAATAGTTATAAAACTAAAACAATCTCATGAATTTAAAATGTACAGAACTCCCTTTGTACATAAAAAAAAATTGGTAATGCAAAATAGATGAATAAAATCAATCTTGAAGGCTTAAACTTCCAAATGCTCAATTTTATCTAAATGTAGACAAAACTAGGGAAATATTTTGTTCAGAACAACGTGAAATATACAAACTTTCCTAGAACAAGATCCTACTGTAGCCAACTCTACCCCACTGGCTCAGCTAGTTACCTCAATCAGAATGAGAAACGCTGTTAAATTTAACAAAGAACATCTGTTTTTCATTTGAGGGGCATTCAAGTGTTCATTAAAGTGTCCTAACTGCTCTTTTCTTTTTCTGTTTCACAATGGCTTTTCTTTCTAATACTATTGCAAGTTCAGCATGTGACTTAACAAAACCTGGAGTCATTGTGGCATTTCCTTTGAAAAATGCCAGGAGAAACAAGGAAGAAAGCTGAAATCTCTAAGTTTAATAACATTTTACTACCATTCACCTTTTCCATACTTCCTAGGGGTGTTTATTTTCTACAATTATTCAACTAGGCTTCACTGAACCTGAATACCTCAGAGGCCCTCATTCCTGTCTACAGGGAGGCCCAGGAAAACTGAGCTTGAAAGTGAGTTATTGGTATTACCCTTTTGATGGAGGTATTTGGTCCCTTTCTATAGGAGGAGAAATATGTTCAGGAAAGTTTAAAGGCAATTCCATAGATTGCTTGGCTAATGCCAAATTTATTTGAATATGTAATTTATCCTGAGCACTTATTAAACATTTCCTGCGTTTTCCTAAAAGTATTAGCCTATTGAAATGAATAAACTTGGATATTTATTTCTAAGAAGAAACAGAAAATATTTTGCAGTTATAAGCAGAAACATCAAAGTTTAACCAATAAATTTCATCTAAATTAACACCACTTTTATTTTAATGTATAGAGTTCATCTCTAAAATAAAAATCTGTGTCTTTTAGAAAATTTAGGTTACATTATATAATATATACTATACGTGTGTGTATACACACACACACAAATGCACACATAATACATTGGTAAGAACCTGGTAATAACAGAAATGCAGAATTATCTTATGTTTGAAAAAGTAGCAAAGAAATCATGAATCCCAGTATGAAATAAATATTTGTCAAAGATCACTTAATATAATAAATTGTTCAAAATATTAGGGATGGGAAACAAAACCTGATTTATAGCAGGCTCTCAGTAAATAGTGGGCTCTCAAAATTATATAATGACTAGAGATATAGATGATAAACCAAAAATCTTTCTAATTCATAAAAAGGGACTTCTATTTCTGACATTATTTCTCATTCCCTGCCCAATTTGACCTTCTGGGATAAATTTTTCTAGTTTTATTAAGATAAAATGAATATATATAAGTTTAAGATGTTCAAGGTAATGCTTTGATACATGTGGGTTACATGTGCCACATGTATTACAAATGGGATAGCATTTTGCATACATGTTTTACAAATGGGATAGTATTTTGCATAGAAAGGCTGGTTATCATACGTGAACCAGTGTTTCTATATTTAGTCATATTGACAAAAACTGTGAACTATAAATACAGCAATTATTAATACTTGCCAAAAAAGATTTTTTGATCATTTGGGTGAAATTCACACTGTAGTTTAACTTTGGCTTTATCAATATGATCAAGTGCTCTATGGAAGTTAGTATGAAAATAGGATCTTAGGAATAAAAAAATGTATATATAAAAAACACATTTTTATATATAAATTATATAAGTAGCTGTAAAATACAGATAAATTAGTGCTAATAAAAATAACTTACAAATATACATTGAACAACACAGTGTTAGTAGTCCTAAGACATTGTATAAATTTAAAAAACATATATTTTACTTAAAATATATTAATCCTACAGTAAAAACTTTAATTTACAGGTTTTATTTTCCTGAGAGTTTGAATAACAAACAGTCTTTATCAACAACTTATATGCCAGCCACTCTGTTAAATCCTTTATATGAATTTTCTCATTTGTGCTTTCCCATAACCATAAGGGAGATATCATTAAAATAAGAAAATCATTTTCATTCTCTTGTGACAGCTATAGACGAGTAATATTCAGAGAGGTAAATACAAATAAATTGTCAGTGGTAGGTCTAGAAATATGAATTTTAACCTGTTAACTGGAGTACAAAGATTTTTCTGGGACTCAACGAGGACAATAGAGTAAATTAGACAAATGAATACTGGGAAATCTATATTAAATTTTTTAAAAAGAGGGAAGATGAGAATAAAATGAATGTCATGAATCAACACTGTTCACAAGGGAGCCCTGCATCATGATCCCTGATTTGGGCTAGGAACTCGTAGTAACCAGTGGTAAATAACTGATTCCCTAAGGGCAGTCTGGAGCCAGCCCATCTGGGATATATGCCAAGGGTTTGTTATCCCTGAAACCAACTAGGACTGGGACTGTAAAGATTCCTGAAGCTGCCAGAAATGGAGAAGCCAAGGATAAAAATGGAGTTCTTAGAGAATATAGAATCAAAAGCTACTCAACGTCACAGATCAAATCCAAAAGGAGAAGTTGGGAAAAGACAAGGAATAATCAAAAGAGATAGAGGTAAAATAGAAGAGAATAGAAAACAGAAACAGCCAGCAGACCTTAAGAACAAGATAATTTGACTTTCACTTTAGAGTCAAGAAAGATACCCCAAAACATCTTGAATGTAAGAGGAAATTTTAGAGTAGCTGCTGAGAATATTATGTTTAAATAGTTCTCTCTCTAGCATTAACTCAGACATTAGACAAGAAATCCATTAATTTCTAGTTGGTGTTATAGATATGAGAAGAAAATTAGCTCCCTATCTCCCTTCCTCCAAACTTTATAATCATTCAGTAAGCATCTTTCTCACCTGACCCATAGAAAGAGCAAGTCAACTCAGTCATCTTTTATATGTCTTTTGAACCCAATATTAACCCAGTACTTGTTTTTACTTTCCTTTTTCAACCACTGAAGTCTGGGTCCAAAAATCTAGAATAGTAATTTTTAATGTTGCTCTTCTGTGGATGATTAAATTCCATGGGATATTTACTCTGATTACACCAACTATCTCTCACACACACACAGAAAAAGAGAGAGAGAAAGAGAGAGAGAAGAAGGGAGAGAGAAGGTGGGAGGAAGAGGGAATGAAGGAGGGAGGAAGGGAATGAGGGAGAAAGGAAGGAAGGAAGGGAGGGAATGAGGGAAAAAGGAAGGAAGGAAGGAAGGAAGGAAGGAAGGAAGGAAGGAAGG
>JAGFMF010011568.1:2664739-2701220 GCA_019455555.1 Galemys pyrenaicus
GAGGGAGGGAGAGAGGGAGGAAAGGGATTACTACTTTAACATATGAATTTGAAGGGTGCACAATTCAGCCCATCAAAGATGACTTTAAGTAACTTATTCAAATGAATGAAACCAATCAGAGCGAGAGACTGACCAAGAAGACAATTAGACGTTTCAAGAAATATCATGGTACTATTCCAAGTTTTCATTTTTAAGTTGTTTTAATTTTATTATTATTATAATTTATTAGTATAAAATAATTTATATTATTATTATTATTATTCTCTACTTCAAAGCAATGTCTGGTGAATGGAAATATAGCCTTTGAAACTGAAAGTGATTATTTTCTCTGTTTCACAGAACATATGAGCCAAAGGCAAGCTTAAAGAGACACAGGCTACTACTAGGAACAATCAGCCATGAGGTCAAATAACAGACTGCTCTCTCAGGACCCCTTTCACTGAAGAAGTATTCCTTTAGTCCTAAAGATTGTGACACCCAGAAGCACGAGGGTATGCACTTAGAAACTGTTCTTTAGAACTTCACATTTTCACAGATTTTTAGTCTCGAGAAAATAATATACTATTGCACATAGGAAAAGTTCAGAAAAAAGATTTGAAAGTGGGGAAAAAAGAATATGAGTTTCAGGAGTTTCTAGTTTCTCTTCAGACTTCTTACAATATCTGAATATTAGGAATCAAATAAGTATAAGAACAGACTCCATTGCCATATGAATAATTTTAAATAAACCAATCACAAATACTTCATGAAGCTGCATTCAACTGAAGAGAAAGGCACAAAGAGATAATAGAAATATCTAGTCTATATAAGATAATGATCAATATAATAGAAATAATAGTTCCCTGATGGAGTTTAGGTACAATTTATATTGGGGCAGGGACAAGTAAAATTTCACAAAGAAAGTGACATGTTTTCAAAGACTAGAAACTGGGAATAAGCTGTGGAGATGTTGGGGAGAAAGAATATTCTAGAATACAGGAACTGCAATGACTCCAAGTGGGTGTGTGGTTGATGGGTCTGGGAAATAAGAGAATTCAGAATAGCTGAAGCAGAGCTATTGAAGGGAGAAGAGTAAGAGAGACTGTTGGCAAGGTACCTGGAACCAGATCATCTTGAAGGTGACCGTCTGCTACTTCAAATAAGGGAAGAAACCATGAGAATTCTGAAGAGAGGAATCACAGCATTGGCATTTCAGTGGAAATCCTTCTGGCTATGAAAAATAAGCTAAAGCAGGTGGAGCAGGGAGTTAAGAGACTATTTCAATAGCACAGCTGGCAAACAACAGTGGCTTCTACCAAGGTAATAGCAGTGGTGTCATTAAGAAGGGTCAATTCTTGACGTATTTTGTAGGTGGATCCAACTGACTTTGTTAGTAGATTGGATATGGGACATGAAGAGGAAAATAAAGTATGTTGAGAAGCATGACCTAATCAACTGAAAGATGGTGATTAAAAATGTACTTAAATATACATGCCAATTAAACATCCCCAATGAAATTAATAATTTTCCAGGTATTATTTTAGTTTCAGTTTGAAATTTGAGATATGACATGGTTCAGTTCCTAAAACACAATTTTACACATATAGGTACCTCAACATTTCCTTCATAAACAGAATAATGGAATGTCTATTATTAATAGAATAAAATATTTCCGTTTTCTGTAAACTTGCCTCTCCAAAGACATTCTTTGCACATTACCAAAAAGACAGTTTTTGCAGAAGGAAAAGGCTTAAACAATTAGATAAGCTATGGCATCAATTCAACCTGAAAAATTATTACATTGGTCCTCTTGGTGAAAGACAAGTGGCATCGCACAGATTTCTTACAAGAAAAATCAGAAGTTACTTTGAAAGTACTCCCTGGGGACTACAAATGATGTCAAATATAATTAATAAAAATAAATAAATAAATAAATTTCACATATGAAAAAAAAAAAGTTTCCAAAGAAATGAAGCCCTTCAGAAAAGTATGGCTATAATGCTGAGCCATGAATGTCACACATTTTAACTATGAGGTGGTTCAGCTTTTAGCTAAGCATAGGTGGATGTGAGTCACTCGGCATAGTTAGGGATAAATGAACTGAGCAGCAATGGGACAGAGAAAAAAACTGGTGATCCAAAAGCTTTGACCAAATTTGAATAGTAAAACAAAACAGGAAAATTAAACGTAACTTCTAGGAAAGTATGTCTTCAATTAACATCCTAAATGTAATTATAGAAACAATTCATTTTTTGAAGTAATTATACCAAAACAAACAGTACTTAAGTAAAAAAAAGTGTGTGTATATATACATATTCATATTCATATTTACATAACATCATGGCAACATGAAAAACTTCACACTTTTGAAAATATGGCAAATGCATCTTTTAAGTAAGCAAAGTCAAATTTTCCAGATCTATGCTTCCCATTTATCCAGTTCCTATTCTTAATTGAGGCTCTGAAAAGTCTCCTTAAATTTTCCAACCTGGAGTGGTTCTTCTCCAAATTTAGTCTGTTTATATGATTCCTGACTCGTGATGTGATCCATAATCACACCTGCCCATGACATCTCATATATTTCAATACTTCTTTTATACTGCAATAACCAGCTTTTGTTGTCATTTCAGTGTTTAACATTTACTACCAAAATGAACTGTGATCGTATTGAAGGCAGAGTACTTAAGATACTCTTAGTAGCCAAAATGTAGTGGAATAAGGGTATTATAATGCTTTATTGCATAAATAAATGTATTCATTTATAGTCGGTAATATATTCATTTTCTTCCTTTTAATTTTAAAAATTATCTATTGAAATGCAAATTTTAAAAAGTAAATCTTAAATTCCATGTGTGATAAATATGTACATGGAAATGATCCAACATCTGAAATAATAATTCTAATAGAAGAAAGGAATAAGCTAAGCCAAAAGACTGTTTAGACCCTTTTCCATGTTTTGGTAACTGTGTTTATGTTATTTTCCATGATGCAAAATCTCAAATGTATATAACTATATACAAACATAATTTAAAAGAATTTACTTAGTGTTATCTTGTACATAGGATCTACACAATTCTGTTGAAGCACTGTCTAGTCAATGACTTTAGTATCAGCCCCAAAGAACATCTCCTGACACAGGATCTTATCAGCAATATTTAACCTGCTTCAATATTGCATGGATTCAAGTATACCAAGAGTCTAGAAAAACTGTATAATGCGTTTTGGTACTGTCTCCAAACTCCACTTTTAGGAAGTTCATCTAAGTTTAGATATAATGAGTTTAAAAAATATGTAAATGTATTTCCCCCATATCACCATTATCATTTTAATCTTGATCCTTTAGATCTTTTGCTACATAATGTCAAGAAAGGCACCTAGGGAAGCATTTTTTCATTGTAGTGCAATTAACTTATAGGGAGTTATAGTCATCTTCTGGCAGAACAATGGAAGCACCTGAATATTATAAAGTCTCAATAACAGAATGTAGACATTTTAAAAGTTGTAAGATAATATACAAGGGAATAGCTAATAAACTACAAAGCTATGAAAATGCAAGATCAGATGACAGAGCCCACAGACTACCCACTGCAAGAATTACATTTCACTTATATGTATTTACAGTAAGTAAAAAAAAAAAATGTTTTAAATAACCCATTGCAAGGAATATAACTGAAGAGAGAACCATTATTTACTTTTCTGATGTATATATGGCACACTTATACAATGCCATTGCCCTTCCCCAATAGTACCATTTAGTACAAACAGAGAAATAATTTGTTTAGCTATCTAATCAGGAGAGGCTGCACACAATAAAAGAAAGCATTCTGGTTTTTAAATGAATAAAAATTGATTGTGTCCCTATAAAAACTAAATTGGCAGAGTGTTAACTGCATTTCACATAAACATCTGTAGCGGACTGCGCCTCTCCACTGTGCTGTAATGCAATATGGGACACTTAGGAATAAATGCTTCCTCCAGATGAGTTCAGGGAGATTTTCTAAAAGCGCCTGATGAGATTGTTAAAATCAGATTAGTCAGAACTGCTAATGACATTTAAAACAAAGGGAAACCTTTAAACAAAATTATTTTGCACTTCTCTCTTGATAAATTATATGCAAATTAATGTTGATTGAAAAATGTTTGCCCTGAAGGTAAATTCACACTAATAAAGAAAAGGTCACCCTGCCTCCAACATGGTATCTCTCATCAGGGGTACTTTCCAATTACCCACATTATTTCACTTTTGTAAACTATTTCAATAAACACTATGATGTTGTTAAGGACACTCATATTATTACTTTAGTGTATTCCTGAGTATTATAATAATGATAGGCATGGTTTTATATGATGCTTACTCCCAGGTGTGTGTATATATGTATGTGGTGTGTGTGTATTTACCTGTCTGTGCATACTTTATATATGATATGTACACACATATATACATGCATATACACATGCATAGACATACACATATACATGCATACTTGCATACATATACACATGCTATTTATAAATAGGTGTATATGTAAGTATATACATATACTTCTAAGCTACCAAACTTTTGTACTTTTTTTCAGTCTTTTAATTTGAGAAAAGGCTGTTGTTTTAGTCAGCATTTCCTGCATTTTTGGATAGGTTCATTTGTGACATAATTTTTTAAAAAATTCATTCCTGATGGTTCAAGTACATATTACTTATTACCTAGGTGCTATTTACCACCTCCTTGAAAATAGCAATGTATATGTATTATAAAGAACAGTGTTCAAATTCTAGCTCTCCCTGGCATCAGCTTTAAAACAGGAACAATATTTGAAGGAACAGCTTTTAAACCAGGAACCTGGGGCTGTCATCTAAGGTTCCATTTCTCCACTTCTAAAATACGCAAGATAATGCATACCTTTTAAAAATATATAAAATCATACACAACTCCTAGCTTTTCTGTAGCTTTAATGTAATATTCATAAAATGAAATGTATAGAGCTATATATACCCATTTTATATGGTACATCATTATCTTCATTACCACTTTTTTCAAGAAATTTAATGTTAAGGCAAACAATGATTTAAAATAGCAATTTGGAGGTATATTTAGAAAATTGGAACAAATGAAACAATTCCAACGAAAGAAAATCTTAAGAAAGAAACTAAGGCTAACGTATATACCTCCACACAGTCCAGAGTGTAAGGAAGATGAAACTGAGTCACAGTGTTGATAAACCATGTTAGATGATTTAAGGAAGCTAAATGTTAAAGAAAAACTGATACTTAAAAGCTTTTTTTTTTTTACCAATTCTAAAGGAATTAAAGATGGAAAAAATTTTCTACAGATAATATATCTAAGAGAGACTTAACCCTTACTTTGAGAAGCATGGCATTAAAAAGTTATTTGAGGACATTCAAAACACATAAAAATATACTAAGATGAGGGGCCTGACAGAATCCTTATAGGAAACCTATTCTGAATGGCTCATTTATGATGATTTCCAGAAACAATTGCAAACTAATGATGCTGCAGTGGCATCAAGAAGCAGTTGCCTAGTTCCCATGAAATTATGAGTCCTAGATATATTTTTTACCTTCTTATTGTTCCTCACTCTTTCTCTCTGTATGTATAGAGAAGCAAAACACTGACTTCAATTTATATTTCCTCTCTCAAGAATAACACATTGCTTTACAATTATTTTTGTATGTTAAGAATTGTATTTAGAAAACAAATATCAAATATGAAAATATAACTAACTCACTTGATCAAATGTAATGGTCTTTATGACTAGTTAGTATATTTATAAATAGTAAGTCACTTAAAGTATGTTGGTAAGCTCAAACTCATTAATTTAGTTAGTAAACTCATCTACTACCACATGACACTGAACTTGGAGTTTCATTGTTTTTGATTTAAATGTTTTTTTGATCTATGAAATGATGAGAGAAAGGATCTAGGGATATGGCAGTCTATTTTGTTCTTTCCAATAAAAAAAACATATTAATGTGGTAAGTATAGGATTAGTTGGTTGAAGAATGCCACAGATATAAGTCACAACTCTTGTCCTGAAGAATCATGAGATCTTATGGAAGAACTACAGACACTTAAAATATTTAATAAGATTAAAATGAGTGATATAGGCAGGAAATGCTTTCAGGGCTGATCAATGAAGAGGGAATAATGAGTTATGGCGTCTGAAGGATATGAGGCACTGTTAGAGAGATGCATGACCTGTGGATAGTGGGCAGAGGTGGAAAAAGGAACAGCTATTCAAACAGGGCCAGGAGAAGCTGGAGTAAGCAAGTCATAGACAGGGATGTGGCTGGGATGGCCTTAGGCATACTGAGTGCTAGGAAGACAGTATCTCAGCTGCTAAAACTCCAGCTGCAGCTTCTATGACAGTGTGACAACACATGCAAGGATGGGTTTCTCTGTGTTGAAGTCTGGAGAATGTCTTCATGGATATTACAGATAGGACAGTTAAGAGACGTGGTGTCTGAGACGTGGTGTTGAAGAAGTAAGGATTGACCAGAACAGACAATGAGTCAGACTCAAACAGCCAGGTTATGTTAGATCAATCAGGTTTCAAGGAGCCAGTCAAGCTGGGAACCAAAGATGAAGTTTTGCTAGTAGGGTCCCTATTCAGTAGTTGAATCAGTGAGGCCTAGGTAATCTGGTAAAGCCAAATAGCATAAAGTTTAACACGTCTTTTCCATGTCCATGACATGAAGTGGACACAGAATGTTTAACAGCTTCACAGCTCTTCTCCTAGCACCGCCTTTCATGATCCTAGCTCCCCTGTAATTAGCTGTTTTACTTGTGAGTTTGTTTGGCCTCCAGTGAATGGAAAGGCTGTGACCAAGTAACTACCTCAGCTACCATAAGTTGGAGAAGGAACTATGTAATAAACTTAGGAGAGGCTGTTCTAAACTGAAGTTTGACAGTTATGTTAGTTGGGATGCTAGTCATCAATCTGGTGTCCCAGGACACATCTTGAGTGTTGTTAAATATTGTTCCCATTGACCATGCATTTGGAATGTGTACTTCAGGGAAGATTCATACTTTCCAGTTAATTCATTAAAAAAATACTGCCACCTTCATAAATTAGCTTGGTTTACCATTCATTCTGGTGTCAGTGGCATAGAAATAGAGTTGTAAAGCCTAATGGGCTGTGTCAGTCTTTCCCATAATGATATTAACTCAGTTGCAAGAGCATTTGTTAATTTCTTCATTCTGTGAGTATTCCCTAAGCACCTACAGGTACGATAGGAAGCCTAGTGAGTAGTAGTATGCTTAATGAACAGATTCTCAACAGCTCCACTAAACCATATGTGTGACATAGCTCTGGTTATTAATACATTCATCTAACAGAGTAATTTAAGTACAAAATCCTAGAACATGACCTATCATGCATTACTTCTCAATAAACATTGGTTATTTTTTTTCTAGAGTAAAACCAATGACATCTCCTAGAGCTAAAGAACTTTAAAGTGTTAGTATTTAGTATTTAAAGTATTAGTTTCTATCTAGACGAAATAGGAGAAGGTCATCAGAGGCAGATTAAAATAGCCTGTGAAAATAATGGAGGTGTGAGGCAACAAGATAGGGACAGCTCATTCTAACTGGAGCCTGAATATTTGGAAGTGAAAGTCCAGTTGCAAAAGGCTCTGTATGCTCAGCTAAGGAGCGTGAGTTTTATATTTATAGCTATAGGAGGCCATTGGAAGATTTTCTGATGAGGGTATGGCATGGTGATTTTTGTGCTTCAGAAAGAGATTTCTTAGCAGTGCTGATAGGAATATCATCCTGGAAGCTCTCTGAGCAACAAAGACAGGAAATAGGGTCTAAACTCAAACAGGGATGGTGAGTTACCAAGGGAGTTTAGGAAACTCCCTTGAGGAGTTTAGGGGAAGTTTAGGAAGTAGTCTTTATGTGACTTGATTAATTATTAACTAGCTATGGGAAATGGGTGGAGAGAGAACATGATGATAAAAGTTCCAACCCCAAGTCCTGGGTAGCTATGTCAAGAAAAGGCCATTTTCTGTGAGGGGAAGCTAACCATGCATCAGCTTTAGGAGTGGGAATTATGAGTTCAGTTTTAGTCCTACTGAGTCCAAATGTGAGACATCCGGGTAAAGGTATCTAAAGGCATTTGGATCGGAACTTAGAGTTTTTACACCAAGTTCCTATTGGTTATATCTAGCTGTATGCCACTAGAGATATACATTTTTGAGTTATGGGTATTGTAACTGTAGTTAATAACATGAATACATATGAAACTTCCCAAGAACAAAATTTAGAGAATAGAGGAATGCTTAAATAAGGGCAGTACAGAAAGAGAGAAAGAGGGAGGAAGAGTCCATGTGGTTCAAATTTTTATTAAAGTACCTATGGTTGAGTTTATAAATTAAGGGTACCCTTTCACAGATACAAATGTTTAGCATGAAGCCTACCTAAATATATTTGTGAACCATTTTGTAGAGCAGATTTATTGATTATAAAATAGAACTTTTTCTGGTGGTTTCATCAAAATCACTAAGTTCAAGAAACAGACTGAGATAGATGATATGTAGATGATCAATAGATAGATGAGAGAGAGAGAAAGGAGAGGAAAGAAACAGGAAATTCCAAGACCTGGGGCCCCCAAAATGTGAGAAAATGTAACACTATATAGGAATTTTCATATGAAGTGAATATTGCATATATACAATACAGAGAACAGTGAAGACAGATAAATAGCTGTAATCTGTTATGGAATAACATATAGAAGACAGTTAAAACCTATGGCATTAAATTGGAAGACCAGTTTCTATATATTTCCTATATAAACAATACTGGAAGGCTGATAGATCAAGTCTAGTGTTAAAAAAAACTTTCTCATCTTTGGGCCTTCTATCTTTTCTTTCTATCTTTGAGCCTTCCTGGTGGCACAGTGGGTTAAGCAATGCACTATGAAGCAAACTGCAGCCACTGCAGCACCATTTCAATCCCTGCTGCCAGCCAGGAAGGGGACCCCTATGGTGTAGCAGACCTCTCCTGCCTTGCCCACTGCTCCCCTCAGCAGTGTGTTTCAGGCTGCCTGCTCTGCTCCCCACTCTGTCTCTGGTGAGTCCTCTCACCTCTCTGGACTCTGGCCTGTACCCTATCTGAATGCATAAATAAATAAATCTTTTTTAAAAAAAAGCTTTCTATCTTTATCTTTGGACTTGAAGGAATATATGCTATGATATATATTTATAGAATTAAAAAAAGAATATCAGTTTATTTTAGGAATATCCAACTACTAACTATACAACTATGGATAAATAAATGAATTTGTCTGAGCATCATCTTTCTAATAATTATTTAAGTATAATATAATTTAAGTCAATTCCTATATTTACTAGGAAAAATAAATTTTGGACAGGCAAAATTTAAAAAGGAGATTTGTCCTGGTGAACAATATATACAGTCTACTTACAGGGTGATGTGAATGAGAATAAAGTTATAGCAGCTAATATATATTTAGTTAGTATGAAAAAGGTAATGTGAGCCAATCTTTACATGTACCATCTCTTTCAATTCTCATAAGAGGTCTCGAGTGGATGAATTGAACCTAATCAAAGGTTCCCTTGGGATACACATCTTTACTTTTAAGACATTTGAATCCTTAGGCAACTGAACTGCTTCCTAGGTAAGATTTATAGGTATTGGAATCTCATGTTTATATTTGCATATGCTATCATAGGCTATATATGTATGTGACTCTTCCAAAGTTTAATGAGAAAATGATTGTGAATTAAGACTGTATCTCAGAAATCCATAGGATGTACCCAACTTCTAGTTCTACTCTTTGCCTAGGCTTACTTTAATGAAAAGTGGGCCATTTCATAGAGCAGACTATATTGATAAAAGTTAAACTTTTTCTGCCATTCATCAAAACTTCTGAATTGGTATGTTCCCAATTCATACTTTATCGAGTGATAAGTTAGGAACTATGGCAGGTATGGTATAAGGCTTTCCATATGCATTAAGTCAGCTTATCTGTACAGTACCACTATGAGGTTAAAGTTATTCATATCATTTTACAAATAAGAGAACTGGGATATTTGAGATGATTATTTCAAAATCACATGGCTAAAACACAGACTGAAGATATTTGTGCCCATTTAATATGTCCTGGCCAATATAAGTTCATTAACCTTCAGATACTTTTATTTATGTTTATTATAGTTCACTTTTTATTCTCTAGTACTTTATACACTCACAACCAAATAAGTCAGTGTAGGGCACTTATTTGCATATTTTTTTACTAATTAGTAATTATGAATCACTAGCAAATATTATCAGTCAACCCAGATACCTACTACACTATAATAAATGGTCTGTCACACAAACAAATAAAAAAGTGCATCATACTAAGTAATAAAGTACAAATTCAAGAAAATGATGTGGGAGAGTACATTATATGAACAAGTCTTGTGATGTCATGTTGATGGATGATCAACAGCTCTATAATACTTTGGAAATAAGTATTTTCCTATGAATAAAGATAGGTCATGATCTATAAAGATTTGAAAAAATATTTTTAAAATTTATAACATGCATCTACAAGAGGACTGTGCTATAACAATTACACATATTTCTGTGACATAGGACTGGTTCCATTTTCATTCCCATTTCCAGGAACACTTACCCCTACCCCACACTCCAAACTAAGCTAACTGTGCATGTTAGTGTTTGTCCCAACATATTGCTGAATGATATGTTATAAATCCCAGGGGTTCTACCCTCAAACTCTCCAAGTTCTGAAAACCCTTGGTAAAATATATTTTAACAACTAAATAAGATTTTCCCTTTATGTAAAACCATTTTTAAAGAATAGGACTATTATAGTTTTAGAGAGCAAATGGACAGCTTTGTAAGGTATTTTACAAATTCTAGATTCCTATCTAGGAATATGAGATATACAATCTCATAACTCAATTCCAAAAACCTTGATATATGACAAAACTGATTTCCATAAATTCTATTAAATAAATGAATGATTGGTTTGTACAAATATTAATACAAGATCAAGAATAATTAGAAGTTGTGTTTATTCTGTCCACTTATACTCTAATAGCCTTTCTCAGACTAATTTATTGAAATTTAAATGAGCAGTATACATAAATGAGTTCTCTTGGTCAATATTCCTTTCTAAAGAAGGAAAAGTGGTTTGTAAGCAGGATAACTCAGAATGAGAGTAAATGCAGACTTCACCTTTGCTCTATCCAAGAGTCTATGGTTGGATCCTCACAACTCTAAGGAAAGATAAAGAGAAGCAGATTCAGAAAAGAGAGCAGCAACGAGAGATGTACGAGAACAGAGAATATAATCAGAGATTAATTTCCATTTGCCAAGAATATAAAACATAATCATAGACCAAGAGGGAGAGGAAAGTGACAAGAAATATTTTAAGTGGATAGATTGTGGTACTAAGAATATAGAAGACAGTATTGAGGATTTAGTCAATTAGTTAAGTCAGATTACTATGTAAAGACCAGAGGAGCCACTGCTCACTTGAGGCTGATAGCAGGTGAAACCAATTCATACCAAAGAGGAAGGAGAGTTAACTTGGTCTGAGGAAATGAGCATCCTCTAGTGCTTTTTGTCAGGGGAGACACTGCTGTAGCACTACATCTACACAGATACACTAGACACATGGGAAGCAGATTTACCCATACAAACTATATTCCCAACCACTGAAGTAGAATTCAAACTGTCTGTCTCATCTGGATTTCACATCGTGGGAGGTAGAGATAGTAAAACTATCTTTAGAAAAATATTCCTCAAGATGGCTATTACCAATCTATTTGTGGAAAATATTTAGTTTTAAGTTCAATTTTAAAATGCAATAATTTTTTCCAAGAACTAGAGATGTTAATTCAAACCATGTGTGAAATTACAGAGAAATGGAATGCAAATTGGGGCCTATCAAAAAAAAAAAAGGCTGAATTTTTCTCAAGATAATTAACTCAATGTTTTAACACTGCAACTTGAATAGCTTTTATTTGACTTTATTTTATTTTACTTTTGTGTGTGTGTGTGTGTATGTGTGTATGAGAGAAATCTAGAATGAACCAAAAATATACATAACAAATGCAAAAAGATAGTCAACAGGAAAAATGTTCATTTGCATTAGTCATCACAAAATGCACTCTAAAACTATCAATATTATTACCCATTAAATTGGGAAAGATTTAAAGCATATTTTTAATGTGATGGAGTACAGTGATATTGTACTTATTTTTAGTCACTGATAATAAGAACATAAATTGTGAAGTTTTTCTGGAAAAAGATTTGACACAATGTATTAATAGTCTTCAAAGTACATAGTTTTGGACCTGATATTTCCCACATCGGCAATAATTCCTAATGTATATATATTCATCCTAGTAATAAATAGCATAAATATAAAACAACCAAAATTACCTCCCCAAAATAGAGAAACATTTTAAAATGTCATGTGACTGGATTAAATATTATGCTTTCATTTAAAATTAAATCTTTGGACAACAAAATGAGGGATCAGAGAAAAAAAGTATCTATAATAAAGTAAAAATCAAAGTCATCAGGCAACTATATAGATCAGAGACATTCTGTAGGGGAGGAGGATCAGGACAGGGGTGGGAAGAGCACAAGAGACTATGGTGGTGGTGCATGAGGGAATTGGTGGTGGGAATTTCACGGGAAAATCATACATTGTACAAATATGAAGGATGATGTAATAAATATATATTGAAAAATAAAATTAAATCTTTAGAGAGAAATTATATGGGAAATACTGCAATATAAACAATAAGAACAGAATATAAAACTATATAAATATGAAAGAACCTTTAATTTATACATACATAAGAACAGGAAGAAATATGTGAAACATCTAGTTACGAGTTTATGAGGGCTATTTGCTGTATATATTTTTTCAATTTCCTTTTAATTTGTTATTCTTATAATCAGGTTTATTCAAAATTATACATACATATCTTTAGCTTTTATCAGCAAAGACAGTTACTCCATGGTTCCTCATCTGGAAATCTATCAGTTGGAGTGTTCACATCTTAATTACTTTTTCTCATGTATGAAATTTTTAGCCTTCTAGTATCAAGTCACAAGAGACCACTTCATCAATAATTAAAATATGCATGAAGGGTATTTTATGTTAAGTCATGGACTGGAATTTGACTTACTTCACCTCTTAATTATAGGCTCCAATTTTATCAAAGTTCAATCTGATATTTGGAAACTCAAACTCTGAATGTCTAAATGTACACATATTGCCGTTTTCAGAGTAGGTACGTAGGATCTTGTCCTAGCTGAATATATTAAGATTTTACTTGAAAAAAGTGAGACTAGAGGATATAAACAAAAAGCTATTTTAAACATAGAAAATAAAGTTTTAAAAACTTTTAGCAGTGGTATTCAACCCTAGTTACACACTTGAGGCATCTGGAAACTTTAAAAGTCTACTGATACTTACTTAGGCCAAATTCCTAAAATTTTGACTCTCTTGGTCTAAAGTAAGCCATGAATCTTGGAATTTTTCTTTTAAAGCTTCTAAGAATACCAGTGTAATGAATCATAGTGGTATATCTGCCACTTTCGACATTCATTAGTTATATAAGAATTCACTAATATTGTATTTTCATTATTATCTTACTACAGTCCTAAAAACTTACTACATTAAAACTGAAAACTTAATACAATCCTAAAAACTACTTCATACCGGGAATATGTTTTCTTCATCATTAGTCATTTCCTTCAATCACCAATAACCACTGAATATACAGCTAAAGAAAGCTACTAGGTATTACATTACACCACATACAGCTACAGATATAGTATACATTCCTCAGTCAACCTGAAATATACTAAGTTTTTGGTGATGCTCTGGATATGTCTTAGATGATGAAGAATAAAAGTGGTAGTAAAAGAGCCATTCCTTAAGATAAAGAAAATTGAAGGAGACCCTGGCATGGAGGAAAAACTGATTCTAATTTATACATGTTGAGTTTGAAGTGCTTTCATCCAAAATTAAGATGTTAATGAAGCAAGTAGATATTGTACACAGAACCCAGAGGAAAGAAGAAAATGGATAAACTGACTTATCCAAGAGTGGAGGATTTTGCTAGAATGGTGAAGAAAACAAACCAAAAAATAATCATGCCTACAGAGAGAGTGGCAAAATTTTACAATAATGTTGAGTTTTTATTAAAATGATCACTTATGGTCTACAAACTACGTAGGAAGGTATGGAAAGATAAGAAGGGGTTGGTGTGTGAAAATAGATTGGAGTCAAGACTGGCTTACCCACTTCCGGAGGTATCTGAGGTAAATTAATAAATGCAATTGGGGTAAAAAACAAAGCAGAGAGAGATTCACTAATGCCATCAAAACAACATCTTGTTTTCACTCACCTCAGATGCATCACTATTACACTGATTTCTCTTATGCCTCATGGTTGGGGGAAATCTTACCTATAGTCATGGAGAGTGTTGGCACTCTTACCTATTTCTACATACACTTTCCAGATGTGTTCTCTTAGTATATAAATATGCTATGCCAGTTACATATCCACTGGCTGTGTTTGAGAACTACATGGAATTTATGAGACCAGTTTCTAATCCTATTCTGGCACCAGCTGCTGGTGCTGGTCCTATCATCTGTAAAATTACTAAACTGATATCTGAGTGGTATCTCCAGCTTTAAGATTCCAAACAATGACTTTATCTGATGAATCTGTCAAATATGCTTACATTCATATAAATATTTTAGAGACAGTGTGGAAAGACTTAGAACTCAAAAATATTTCCCTACTCTAGGCTCAACAAGAGACATTCCAAATTCTCTGAAGTAATCTGCGACTTGTTTCCCTATATGGCATGCTCTTTAGAGTCATACATCAATTACCATTAACTGAAAATTTCTAGAAAAATATCAGACACCTTAAAGTATTTGACTACATGACCAAATTCTGTATGAATGTCTCACTTCCATACCTGTAATTTTTGTATTCAATTTTTTCAGAGCCTGTATCTAACTCAATTCTTCCCATCTTGTTTAATTTCCTGTGACTTAAAGCTAATGGAAAGCACTATGTGATTGTGATTTCAAGCTTGAAAATAATCTTTTTGGATCCTCTCCACTATGTATTCATAGTGGAGAGAACCCCCTACAAAATCTTCTGTAGGTATTTATTCATATTCCTATTATCTATTGTATTACAGGAATCTTTCTCCAGCAATAAGCTCTTGCCAAGAATTGCTCTCTGTTTCTCTGCATTTCCTATTTCCTATTCCCCCTCCTTACCTTGTGGGCTCTTTCCCAAACTGTTCCTGTAGCCCTTTTCCTATAAGTTACAAATTTGATCCAAATTTTTATAATTGAAAAACTCACATACTTTTCAGGTACTGATGTCATGTCTATAACTGGTTCCTCCATATTCTTTCTCACCTATAATGACAAATGTTCATCACAGCTTACATCTTCCACCTTTCTTCCCAAGAGTCATCTTTCTGAGCTACAACAGCCTATTCAAACCCTCTTTATCAGAAATAGTCATCTCTCTATTTTTCTTAGGTTATGCATCTTTCACAGGGAAAGGACACTCTAAAACCAAACTCAAAAAGTAATGTAACGTATTTACCTCACCCAATGACTGTAGATAAAAAATATTTAGACTTGTGATGTTAACAAAATCATGGTACCTGGGTAAAGGATAAAGTTACAGTAAACCTTTAACTAATTAAAAATTAAATTTTAAACTCTAAATAATATTATTTAAATTTTTTTAAATTAAAAAAATTCAGTGTCTTTATTTTCCTCACTCAAAATTTTACTTTTCCCTAGGTTTTTTAATTTACAAATAAACTATATTTAAAATATACAGAGTGACAGTTTGACTACATATACATTGTGAAAAGATCCCCACAGTTAATTTAATTAATAATTACAAGTTAATGCATACATTACCTCACATAGTACATAGTAATCCATTTTTTTTCAATGAGAATACTTAAAATCTAATCTTAGCAAATCTCAAATAAACAATACAGTTATAAACTACAGTCACCATGCTGTACATTAGGATTCTCAGAATTTACTCATAACTGAAAGTTTGTACCTTTTAATCAATCTTTTCCCACCTCCCACCCACAGCCCTGCTAATCAGAAATGTACCCTATTTCTATAACTTTTCCATTTTTTGGTTATGTTTTACTTTTTATTCCATTATAAGTGATAGAATGCAGCATTTTTCTACCTGTCTGACTTATTTCACTTAGCATAATGCCCTCCATTTTCATCCATATTGTTCCAAATGGCAGACTTTCCTTAGTTTTTTTCAGTCTGAATAATATAAGCATTTCTATCAATCAGTGTACTGGACATTTGACTTGTTTCTATATTTTTGCTTTCCTTTATAACCTTCTTTGTCTTTCGTTATAATTTTTGGTTAAAATCCATTTTATCTGATATAAGTACAATCATCCCTGCTCTCTTTTGCTTCCCATTTGATGGAATTTCTTTTTCTATTCCTTCACTTTAACTCTCTGTGTGTCCTTTTATAGTTGCATCTAGGAAATAGTTGGATCTTATTTTTTCATTCATTAAACTATATTTTTTTATTATATTATTAATTGCTTTTGGCTGCTCTGTAGATTCTTTGTTTCTCTCTTCCTTTGTGACTTGATTTCCTTTATGCTTGCACTCCTTTCTGTCTTTTATATATTTACTTCAGGTTTCTGTTTTGCAGTTACCATGAAATTTACATAAAATATCTTCTAACAATCTATTTTAAACTGATGCAAACTTAACTGTGAAGACATACAAAAACTGCATTTTTACAACCCCTGCAACATTGTTTTTATGTCACAATTTACATTTTTATCTTGCATGACAATTAATAAATTATTGCAATCCTAATTATTTTTAATTATTTGTATTTTTTTGTATTTTTACTTTTCCATAGGAGTTATTGGTTAGTTACCCAACACCATTAGAATGAATATTAGAATATTCTAAATTTAACTATATATGTACAGTGAGTTTAAACTAGACACCAACTAGTTTCCTATTGTTTCAGATATAGAATCCCCTACAGCATTTCTTGTAAGATCATCTAATGATGATGAACTTTGTCAGCTCTTGTTTAGGAGTCTCTTTATCTCTCCTTAGTTCTGAAGGATAACTTTGTTGACAGCTTTTTTCTTTTTAACACCAGGACATATCATCCCACTCCCTTCTGGCCTGAAGATTTCTGCTGAAGCATTTGTTGATAGTTTTATGGTGCTCTCTTGTGTATTATAAGTTGCTGTTTTTAAGTTATGTCTTTAACTTGTGACAATTTAATCAGAATGTCTCTCAATGTAGATCTCTTTGGTTTCATCTTTTAAAGAAATTTGGAATGATATAGTACAACTCCAATTAAAAAAATCTGACTATAGAAGTAGAGACTTAGATTAATGGGACAGAATAAAGAGTTCAGAAATAAATTTTACATATAGGGTCAATTAATTGATGACAAAGGAAACAAGAAGTGAAGACAAAAGAAGCAATACAGTGGACAGTCTCTTGAATAATGGTGGTAGGAAAACTGCATAGCAACATGCAAATCAAAACTGGTTACCATCTTACACCAGACACAAAAATTAATTCTAAATGGATTAAAGTGTTGAATGCAAGATTTAAAATTTTTAAATTGCTAGAAGAAAAGAAATGGTAGGCTCTTTGACATCATTCTTGGGTTCACCCAAGGGGAACGAAAATGAAAATAAGTAAATGGAGTACCATCAAAGTAAAAAGTTTCTGTGTAGCAATGCAAATCACTGAGTAAATGAAAAGGCAACCAAACAAAAACTCTGCTATGAAAAGATATGCTTTCTTTGCATTGAAATAGTTTTGTGATTTTACTTAAAGGCTACTCAGAAATTTTTAGGAGAGAGCTAGCAGTATTTCTGAAATGATGTGAGAATTATCACCAAAAAGCTATGTTGGTCTCAGAATGACCATGGAAATATCCAATCAATACTCTTGGTAACATGATATTTATGTCAGAGCACACATGGAAAGTAAAGTTTGGGGGCATATATAGGCAAGCACAAAACATTCCCAAAGCAATGTATGTTCAGCGGAACTCTATCTTATCACTGGAATTAGAAGATAGTACTTAATAGATGTAACATATTGCATCAAATGATGTAATATGCAGCACTATGTAAGTGTGCAATAGCTTGACACAATTATAATTAAAATGCAAGGCCCTGAAAAGAAAATTATAATAATATGCAATGGTTGCAAAATATCAATAAGAATACATATCATTTTATGTAAGCAGGTGCAGAGATATTGATTATATCTCTGCACACAGGACAGCTGCACACAGTATAAATTTAGATGACAGGTTTATAGTTCTTGAAAAATGTTTCTGACAGGAGCATCTTTAAAGTGGTTTTCTGAATTAAATATTATTGTTTTTCCCTTAGAAGAGAATAAATGCAGTAGAACAAGGACAACTATTTATTCATGGATATTTACAGGTAGGATCTATGGAAGAGAAGAGAACCCCCGGAAGATAAGACACAGGAAACAGTCTTATACTGCTGGTCTTCAGAAGGATTGTCTATCCCTGTTACCACTGGGGTTTGATAAGCACTATCTAGACCCTTGGGTTTATTTATTTTTTATTAATTAGATTTATTTAATTATATTTGACATCATTTGTACTCCTCAGGGAGTTCCTACCACCATTTCACCCGTGTGCCATCACCTCAGTCCCTTGTGCTCCTTCTGCCCTCATCCCTGTCTTTTCCCTCCCTCCCTCCTCCACTATAGTCCCTTTGGTTTATCTTTAAACTCAACAAGACCAAAAGGTCAAAGACCCTTGGGTTTAAAAGCAACTTCTTGTTTCAACTTTGATGATTACTAACAATTGAAATTACCATATTTATCACAAAGCATTAATTTACATAATCAAATGAAACACCAGTTGTGAATAGATATGTAGTTATATTCTAAACCATTTAAAGCTATGAGATTAATAAAGTAAGATTATTTCATTCTATTATATTGGAGCCCAGTTCTCTCAAAATAATAATTATATTAATATGGGTGATATAATTATGTCTGCATTTAAGAAACATATACATAACTGTAAAATAAGTATCATTTGAAATACACATTTTAAACATGCATTTTGAACATACACAGAAAATAATATTCTTTCCAGAGTTGAATATTTTCTAACACACCTCATGTTCAAGGCAGTGACTAATGAATTAAGTATTAGAGGCACCTTAACTATTTGCCAACTTGGATATTATTACACACTATTGAATATTATATATCCTTCCTATGTGTATATTTCCTTCTGAGAAGAAATAATAAAAAATTGCTGGTATCTAGGAAAAAAATATTTTTGTTGTATGTTTTGTTGTTTGCATGTTTTATATAACATCTTAAACAAGTTATAAGCTATTTCCTGCTTCTTTTTTTTTTAAATAATAAGCATTTTATTGGATATATGGGCATTTCTTTTTTTTTTTTTTTATTAGTTATATTTGACATCAGTTGTAGTCCCCAGGGAGTACCCACCACTATTTCACCCGTGCACCATCACCTCAGTCCCTTGTGCACCCTCTGGCCTCTTCCCCGTCTCTGCCCTCCCCCCTTCCCCTCCCCCCCATGGAATCACAAAAGATTTCTTCATGTCTCTAGGGTACCATTTAAAACTCACTATTATGTAATTAATTTTGAGAGTTTCTTAATAAATGGTTCTAAGTGCCTAAGGGCCTCTACCCATTAGAGACATTGACTAGGGAAGAAAGCATATCAAAATACATGACATCTGAAGGAGTCACTGGTTGTCATGGATGCCAGCAGAAATGATACATGACTATGCAGGAAAATATATGCACAGCTATGTGAAATATTAATAGCCTAATACTAATGATTCTTACCCATTAAAATACCCATAATATGAATTTCATTAATTCTTCTGTAATACTTTACTGCATTCAGTTAAGTCTTGAACCATTTGAAATTTCCTTTTCATTGGTTAGATGATTCATTATGTCTCAATAGACTGACACCATATTGAATTGAACATTAATCAAAAAGATGTCTGTGTCCTTGACTTCAAAGCTTTAGCTGCTCAAAAGCAAAGTCTTGGTGGCATCAACGATCCAAGGACATGCACAACTAAGGTCCATTGCTATTTTGTTCTCTGCTTCTAGTACTAAGCTGAATTATTTCTGATTTTCAGAGAAATCCAGAGCAGTCTCATGAGCCATTATAATGTATTTGGAAATATAAGATTTACTGTTAGGAAGGGATGTGAGACATAAATAAGTGGTCTAAGTTTGTCCCAACTGACCATAGAACAAGCAAAAGCTATTGTTGAAACTCATCTCTCACCTCTCATCTCATCACTCCTTTCTCATCTGATTTAGTTTACCTTACATTTTTTACTTCATGTTAATAGACACACTACTTTTGCAATTCCAGATCTGGGGAAAACATGTTATAATTTTCATAAATAATCTTGAAGTTGGATGTTCAGAGAAAATGGTGGAATATGTCAAAAATTTATATAAGTCTAAAGATATTTTTTAGCAAATAACTGGTTAAAATTTGTCAGATGACTGTTTTTCAAAAATATCACACACAACTTAATGTAGGTAATGCCAGTGAATTACGCAATTTAAAATGGTTAAAATAGCAAATTTTGTTATGTATATCATAACATAATTTACCAACAGTTAATGGATTTTTTAATGCCACAATATTTCTTAATGCTGTTCTGTTGTCAGTGCTATTTTTCTCGCCTATAATGTCTTCCCTCCAATTGTCCAATATCTTCAATGCCCAAGCTGAGGACTATGTAGCTATGACATTTTCATTTTCCTCAATTACTCAAGCTCCTGCTAAAATGTGCTCCTCTTACTTCCTATAGCATATAGTCCATTTGGTAGTACTACAAATTTAATATTTAGCAAAAATTTTTATTTATTTTTATGAATTTTATCATTGTGAATAATTATGAGCCCTCTTGTAGAAGGCAATATATGTTGTATTTCTTTGGACATAACGAATTTTCCTAAAGTTATTAAGAATTAAACAAATGATTTTTGAAGTTAACATAACACCAGACAATAAATTTTATTTAATTCTGCTGTGAGTAACAGCAACTTGGAACTGGGTACCTGATTGGATCAAATGTTCATTCGTTTATTATTTGATTTGTTCAAATTCATTACAGCTCCTAACACAATGCAGACACTTTGCTAGGTGTTAAATATAGACATCTGTAAGACAATCTGTCCTCAGGTTGCTCAAATTTTAGGAGGAGAGAAGACCTATAAACAAACAGCCATATTTCAAAGCAGTTACGAGGTGTGATTTTTCAGTTGGAGAAAAATCAGATTCCTTAAAATTGGGGTTCTGGAGTCAAAGCTGGGTACAGATACTCCTGTCACATTAGGCGTGATTGGCAACACACCTCTTTAACATAGCAGCTTCTTCCTCTGTAAAATGGTCATGAAAATAGTACCCATATCACAGTGTTGTCATGAGGATCAACTGAAATGATGAGTGCATAATGCTTTGCACAATGTTTAGCATGTTGTAAACACCCAAATAAATATTAGCTCCTTCTTTTGCCTTACAATGAGGTCTTGAGCAAAACCACACTTTGTTTTCTGATATCTGGGATCAGGTAGATATGTGTGCATGCATGCAATTATATACATATATAATATATATTTATATATAGATAATCCATAATTTGTATATCATTGAATAAAAATTCCTTACATTATACATGAGCACATTTGGAACCTAGTAGATACCAATTAAGTGTACCTCCAGTTATAGAGATTAATCTTTCTTTGGGCAAATATGGACTTTGAGGGTATTTCATATAAATGCTCTTAAACTTCCGCTTAGCTATAGCTAACTGACATGAAATTAGATGTATGAGACAGATTGGAGCAATTAGTTTCTTTTCCTGGAGCATCTGATCATTGAAATGAACCCACAGAGAAACAGAAGGTCACTGGAACAGAGCAATTGAATTATGGCAGGTGCTACCCTTCTGGAGGTTTGGCTAGTGGGCATATCCACAACTTCTATGATCTATGTCAGCACCCTTTCAAAAAGTCCCTGGTCACTTCAGTCACCAGAATTGGTAACTGTTACTTTCAAGCCAACAAAAAAACTTGATTAGAATTGGTCATTTTCGATTTCCACCAAAACCTGTGAGAGTCTTCTTAAACATGGTCTAACCCGTTGGTCTGTGCAATTACTCTCAACAAAATTTTAAAAAACTGCATATTTGGTTTCAAATGATTTGCTATCTATCATGGCTTTAACATCTGAGATTTAGAATGAGGCACTTTTTTACCCCTTCTTTTCTCCATCAGCCAGTAGAAACAACGATTTTACTCTATTCTAAATTATAACCTACATGTGAATTTTAAGAAGGAGTTAACTCTGAATGTTAGAAGAACCTAAGGTCTCTGTTCCTTTCTCTAGAAGTAAGTTGCTTGAAGTATATAGTCTTATGGAGTCCTCAGTAGCCAATGTGTTAACTGATTCTGTCACACTGACCAAGACAAATAACATCAAAAGAAACATTAAAAAAATACAAATGAATATTAAATGTAAGCATTAACAAAGAAATATCAAAAGCAAGTAGAAAAGATTAACATGTAGGAAATGTACAGATATTTCAACTGTTTGTTCAAATGTCCTAAATATTCAAGGATGGAAGGGGAAATAATAAAACAGACTTTCTAGTGCATGTTTAAAAGGTGTATGCAGCATTTTTTAAAAGCCATTTCTACTTATAATATGTGATGAAAAAATGTTTGATCTACCTTTAATTTTTGACTAGGACCGAGGTTGTGGTTGCTCCAAATGTTGCAACACATTAAACAGCAGTGCCAATGAGCTTTTTAAAAAAAGGAAAAAGAGGGAGAAAAACTTTGCCATAAGACGTGTATATTCATTTTCCCACATCTTTAAAAAGTTTACATAACTCATCTTGAGACATCAGTAGTTCTCAAACAATGTGTGGTTCAGAAATTCATACTTGGTGGTCCTGGTTAAGCCCCAGAGAACAGCAATTCCTATAATAAAACTGGTATTTCATAAGACTCCTAGGGCTTAATTAGCATAGAAACTAAATTGCCTCTTACTCTGGGGCAAGGGTCGGAATTCAGATCATTTAGATAATGTGAACACAAAGTAAAAACAATTGTTACACAATTGGATTTTAAAATTAATTTCAGGGATGACAGATACACATAATCCTTGTTTGTGAAAGTATGAGGAGATTTTTATTAGAAATCCTATATGAAGTAAACTACATTATGATAAGCTGATTGATATATATGTATTGGCATATACACATGATTTAAAAGCCATTATATATGCATATATAAGGATTGTATATGTATAAATGTTTATGCTTATACGTGTGCATGTATAAATATTTGTGTGTGTATATATATGTAAATGCGTATGCATATTTGGATACATATTTCCAGGTGAACCTGGAAAATAACTTTTCTCATAAGTAAGACATAAAAATTATTATCTAATATTCAGTTTCTAGATTATTTTTGTCCTGGTTATATTTTCACCCAAAAAATATTAATAAATTTTGAAATAATTTCAAGTTTAATTATGGCCACATCCCTCATAGCACAAAGTTTCCAATCCCTAGAGTTTAAACATGATTTTATTTTGTTTCTTGCTATGTTGTGTGTGGTTGGTTGGATTTTGAGGCAGGATGGAAGGAGGACATTATCATGTAATGGAAATAAAGTTTTTGGAGTTATGACATACTTGTGGTTATCAAACACCCAAAAGTTAATTTTGATTTCAAGTCATGCAAACCCTTTTTATTATCTCCTATTTCTTATTATAAACTGTCACTTAAACTAGAAAATTCAAAATCACCCTTTGTATGCTTACAAAGGTTTGCAAGTCTCCCTCAAACTGCAAAAAGAACTACTCCTGTTCTTTAGGAACCAAGAATCCTGTTTGTATCAGGAGAATTAATAGAAATAAAGATCATTTGGAGCTTAATGTACCTCTTACAGTCAACCATAAAAACATTCACCCTATTTTACAACTGTGCTTTTCTCTCCTATGAAATCAGTCTGTAAGTCTGTGCTTGTCTAATGTTTACAGCTTGGTTTCTTTTTTCACTTTAAAACAAGGCATTCATCCAACTCTAAACGCTGCCGAATGCTAGCCAACTGTCCTTTTCTCTCTGTCAACATTTTTGTTAAAGGAAAAGCACATGACTAAATATGATGTTTCTGACACCTTTAAAAAGAAAATATAAAGCTCTTTAAGTCAAGTGACAGAGAAACTCTACTGAGATAGGGGTGATGTCTTATAGAAAATCACCTCAGTCTTTTTGCTGGAATATGGCCCCAATAATCCTTAATTATATGCCTGCTTTTTTGGTTGTTGACTCAGCCCTGTAAGTAGAGTTGAATTATAAACAGAAAGACCATGACAATTCTCACTAATGAATCTACTATAGATAAGAGTTATTAAGTACTCTTATCCACTATAGATAAGAGTTATTAAATACTCAAAAACTGCCTTTATTATTATAGCAGGCACAATCTAAGTCCTTTATAATGCATAATCCCATTAAATCTTCACAACAATCCACTCAGGGTAGCAATATTATTTTTCTTTTACAATGAAGAAATTGAAGCTCAAAAAACCTGTGTCTTCACAGCATCATCACAAAAATACAATTTAGGTACTTGACTAAGTCATGTACTTAACCAGTACACGAGCATGTATTGAGTATTCACATATTGAGTACATGTATTTCAGTTGAAGCTTTGGAGATATAGACATGTGTATATTTATCTGTAGGTATATATATCTTTAGGTATTTATGCATGCAGTTATATCTGTATGTATGCTTACGTATTTATCCTTACTTCTATTGCCAGCTTACTATCTAGACAAAGAGACTAAAACACAGTATCATGTAAATAGATGTTTAAATTAACAGTATAAATCAATGATCTTCAAATATTCTTTCATTAAGACATACATACAAAATGTATTCTCAATTGATAACATATTCTATAACATGTTATGTTAGATTAAAATGAGCACAAATAATGTCCAATTCTAATTCGGTGGCTTTAATTTCACCTCATTCTTTTATGCTTAAGAAAACGTAGCAGAGAGCAAGTACAAAATAATGACCTTATAATGGGGATTGATTCCCTCATTTATTTATTTAACAAATATTATAACCAAGAGAAATAATAATGAAAATTAAGTTAAAGAATGCTACCTTCAGGGAGTTTACAGTTGAGTGGAAGAAATGTTAATTAAATGATGCCTGTATGTAAACTTTCAGCCAAAGCAAATGAGAGTCACAGAAGATAGGCATGGCTGAGTCCCTGTCAGGTCCATGTGGGACAATGGAAGGGTGGAATAGTGGAAAGCACAGTATGAAATAAAGTAAAAGATGTATGTAGTTACTAGTTTGTTCAAATCTATAAAATATAGCAACAAAATCATGGACAATAGTTACAGAGTACATGCAAACCATCATACAACTGATTTAATCACAACATGCAAGGTGAGAACTGCTAATAATCCCACCAGAATGCTGACAAAGGGACTATACCAAGATCTCAGTTAGAGAGGGCATTTTCATGAAGTGCTTGGAACTACCCTTCTAAAAATGGGTGTCTGTTAGACAGATGAAGAAGAGAATAAAAAAAGGAAAGACAAAATGGAACAAGACAAATGAGTGATCATTTACTGAATAGAATCTTGACAGCCACAACCCTTTACCAAGAGTGAACTAGTACTTCCCCATTCTGGAAAATTCCAGTTTGAAGACTGTTGCACCCTAGTTTGCAACTCCTTTTGTTCATTCTTCATCTTTTAGACAACTTGCTAGACAAAATCCTGGTCACTAGCTCCATCTACCCAAAAGTTTCAATGGTCTACATCTGTGTGTATGTGTGTGATGGGGAGGGTGTTAGGGAAAGAAGGGCTCACACTCAAATGGAATTTTTCTATACCTGTCAGTATGTTACTGCTTTCCAGATGAGTGAATACCACCTCACCCGGGTGTCAGGGAAGAATGGAATCTATAAAAAAGAGTAAAGGAGGGCAATACACATTTAAGCACTCTGCTCAGCAATATATCCTATGTCATAAATACAAATATTCACACAACACCATGCTGTTTTTCAGTATGACAGAATAAAGCTCTTACCTGGAGAATTCTATGATCAAGTTCACAGCTACCATTCAAACTCACTCTCAACTCTATACAAATTGCTTTCAGTTGTCCCCACGTCAGTCTTAATAATCTACCTATGCAATGATAGATACAATTACGAAAATTATAATGTACAAAAAACACTTTACTCTAGAATGGTATAAGATCTTTATAGGCAATGAAAAAACAAACAATATTTATAAATCTCTCCTACATCAAAGATATGTAAAGATAATTCTTAGTTAAAAAGAAAAAATCTACATGTTTGGCAATAAGGGACTGATTAAATGCTTTACTGTCCATTCATATAATCTAGAACTCTGCAATGATTATAAAGAATGAAGTACATATTTATTTATGTGTTGACATGGAGCTAGCAAGAGAGACCATTTAGTTTTTTAAAAGGTACATAAAGGTGTGTGATTTGAGTCAAACAGTGCTAAGTATACAAGATATACATGACTATGTTCTGAAAAGGTAAATATGAAATAGTTAAACATTTATGTCTGGGGAGTGGGTCTAGAGAAAAGGGAGGATTTGCTTTTCATTGATCTGCTGTCTTGTTTGAATATGTTGAACCATGTGGTTTGCTTTTTCTGATGATAATATAAATAAAGGCAAGCTAATCTTTGTTACAAGCTTTTTCATATTTCTTATAAATACAATAGTTAAAGTATTGTGAATCACAAAACCTAGGCAGTAAATAATAGCGGACTTTCTGTTGTTACATTATTGCTTCTTTTTCTCATATGTCCCAAACTCTGACTAAGTAGACTCAAAATAAGCACAACAGTATGATGGTTAGTGGGTAAAGACTAAAGCTTTGATTCTGCCTCCAATTTCTTTCCATAGCTGTTAAATTCCTCCTCTCCAGTTTGTATAGCTGGGAAATGATTAAAGATTTTAGATTTTTTAATAAACACAAAGCCTTGCTGACTATAATTTTCATTTGTTTATTTTATTCCTCAGTCTATCCTGAAATAGAAACTCAAATTATTACTCATTTTATTGTGGCTATAACTAAAAACAAATTTCAAACTAATAAACAAATTTTTATGACTATTTTAGTCTTCACTAGATATGCTTCTAAGGGTCATAAACTATTGTTTTTAATTTGGTTTCCAAATTTAAAATAACCATTCAACAAAATGTTTTAAATTATCTTTGTCTTTACAAGTTATGGATACACCTGAAACTTAAAAAAACTGACTTTCTGATTACCTCTTTCTATCTTAACCCCCTAGATCTTCATATCCACTTTAATCATATGATATTCTTCAAGACTTACAAATATCAACGTTCTGTGCTTTATAAGTCTCAAAGAGTAAAAGGCTTATAGAGAAAATTTACAAAATTCAATTCTTTGGGGACAGCAGGACAAAAATCCAAAATGGACTTTTAAGTCCCCATGGCCTTCCTATAGCCCAGAAAATAAAAATTAAGAGTTAGCTACAACCAAATCTCTAGGTAAACTGATTTGTCAAAGACCAGAGACATAGATATATTCACTTTTAAAAGTTGTTTGAGCTATACATTTAAATGTTTCACATTAACTGGAAATAGAATTAAGAAAACAATTCCATTTACAATAGCATCAAGAATAAAATGCTTAGAAATAAATTTAACCAAGGAAGGATGTAAGTTGTATACTGAAGACTACAAATTACTGTGTTAAGAAATTAAAGAAGAGCTGGATGTATACAAAGACATTCTGATTCATAGACTGGAAGACTTACTATTGCTAAGATGGTAGCACACCACAAAGTTATCTTCAGAGTCAGTGCATTCTCTATCAAAAGATAAAATGGTTTATTTTTCTTAACAGAAATGGACAACTGATGCTAAAGTTGTATAGAAATGCAAGGAACCCAGAATAGCCCAAACAATGTTAAAAAAGAGAAGCCACTTCGGAAAGATCACACTCCTTTTTCAAAATTTCCTGCAAAGCTTCAGTAATAGAAACAAAGTGGCACCGGCAAAGAGATAATCAGATTATTGCAATAAAATTAGTGGACTACAACAGGCATATGAAAAAATGCTCAACTTCTCTTGTCATCAGAGAAATGCACATCAAAACCACTATGAGATACGACCTCACACTAGCGAGAATGGCACATATCAAAAAAAGGAGCAACAACAAATGTTGGCGAGGATGTGGAGAAAAAGGAACTCTTACACTGCTGGTGGGAATGCAAGCTGGTCCAACCATTATGGAAAGCAGCATGGTGGTTCCTCAATCTACTAAGAATGGAATTTGCATAGGATCCAGCAATCCCACTCCTAGGACTATACCCTAAGACACAAAAACACTGATTCAGAAGAATACCTGCACCCCTAAGTTTATAGCAGCACTCTTTANAATAGGTAAGACCTGGAAACAACCTAAATGCCCAAAAACAGATGAGTGGATTGGGAAGCTGTGGTACATATACACAATGGAATACTATTCAGCAATCAAAAAAGAAAAACTAGAGTCATTCATAGAAACATGGATGGAACTGGAGGAGATTATGCTCAGCGAAATAAGTTGGAAGGCAAAAGAAAAATACCGGATGATTCCTCCCCTAGGAGGAATATAAGGGAACCATATAAGGATCAAGGAAAGGAATAAGAACAACAATAATAATAACAATAAAGACACAAAAACCAAAAATGAAAAGACAAGGACAAATTGGGGACACTTGGTGGGAAGGGAGGAAGAGGGTTGAGGGAAGATGGGAGCATGGGGGACTGAGGTGATGGTGCACTGGTGATATGGTGATGGGGATTACAATTGATGTCAAATACATATAAATTAAAGGGAAAAAAATAGAACAAAAAACAAAAACAAAAAAATAAAATAAAATTAGTGGCCAGTTATAAATCCATACATCTATGGTCAAATGATTTTCAATAGAAGAGCAAGACCACTCAATGAAGAAAAGACAGTTTTTTTAAAAAAAACAGTGATACTGATTCAATTGGATATTCAAATGTAAAAAAAAGAATTTAGAATACTACCTACCTGAAAATTAACTCAAAATGAGCTAAAAACAGAAAAAAAAATCTTAGAAAACAATATAGGGATAAAACTTCATGACTTTGGGTTAGTCATAGATTTCTTAAATGTATAATGAAAGCACAGTAAGAACCAAAAAAATAAATCAGGTTTCATCAAAATTAAAAATTTTGTGCTATAAAGTACATCACCGAGAAAATTACGGAGTTCACAGGAGAAAATACATATAAAGCATATATTTGATAAGGTTCTTGTATTTAGACTGTATGAAAAAAAGTTACAATGCAACAATAAAGGACAATCCTTTTAAAAGCAATCAATCTGAGTGACATATCTCTACAGAAAATACATAACCAATAAGCACATGAAAAGATACTCAGCATCACTAGTGATTGGGGAAATATAAATCAATACTACAAAAAGATTGTACTTCAATGTAGGATGTAACATAGGATAGCTATCTTATTTTTAAGAAAATAAAATGAGCATTGATTAGGATGTGGAGAAACTGGAACCGTCATGTATTGCTGGTAGGAACGTAAATTGTTGCAGCTGCTGTGGAAAATAGTTTGGTCTTTTCAAGAAGTTAAAAAAAAAGTTTTCATATGACCCAGAATTTCCACTCCCAGGTACATATCCAAGGCAAATGAGACCATCCTGTCACACAAAACTCATAAAACAATGTTCAGAACATCATTATTTATATTAACCAAAATTTAGAAACAACTCAAATGTGCATCAACAGATGCATGAATAAATAAAACGTGGTACATCAATGTTATGGAGTGGAATTATGCCATAAAAAGGAGTGAAGTACTAATGCATGGTACAATGAACCTTGAAGGTGTAATGCTTCATGAAATGCATAAAAGGCACATATTATATGATCCAGTTATATGAATGTCCAGAATACACATCTACACATACAGAAAGTATGTTGATGGTTGCTAGTGCCTAGAAGGGGAAGACATGGGTGTGACTGCTAATGGTTATAGAGTTTCTTTTTTTTGGGTGATGGTAATATTTTAGAATTACATAATGATGATGTTGCATACATTGTAAATATACTTTTTAACAAACACTGAAATGGACACATTAAAGTGATGGGGGTAAGGAATTGTACATTTCACTCTATGTAAATTGTACCTCAATATATATAACAAGAGGGGAATAAAGGTCAGCAAGATTTACTTTTAAGAACTTGTGAAAGGTTGGGAAGACAAAGAAAGAGTGAACGAAGATCAGTGTCCAACTTTATTGGAGTGTCCACTGACATTCTTGGTATAAATGTGCCTGTGCAGCTCTATCACTGCTACTGTAATAAACAAGAAAATTAGTGATTATCCTAAAGTATCATCTGTATAAACAAAGAGGTTAGATACAACAAGGGAGCAAGTAGTATGTTAATAGTTTCTACAAGTGGGCCTCCCTGGTGGCGTAGTGGGTTAAGCAATGCACTATGAAGCAAACTTCAGCCACTGCAGCATGAGTTCGGTATTTGTTACTGGCCAGGGAGGGGACCCACATGGTGCAGCAGACCTCTCCTGCCTCGCCCATTGCTGCCCTTGGCAGTGTGTTTCAGTCAGTTTTCCCGTTCTGCTCCCCACACTGTCTCTGGTGAATCCTCTCACCTCCCACAACTCTGGCCTGTTCCCCAGCTCTTGTGTGCATAAATAAATAAATCTTTAAAAAAAAAATAGTTTCTACAAGTGTCACTTGAAGAAATGCTGCTCTCAGAGAACCCACAGTTACACTGAAAATGTTGGAGGTAAATGAAAAGAGCCTCATGAAAATGACAGTCTTACTTCAGAAACCTGTAATGTGGCACAGCCACTTGGTCAGAGAGGGGCTAGCAGGAGAGATATGGCTTACATACTGTGGACACCAGTCATATAAAGGCAGGAGTGCCTCTGAAGATCCTTCTAGAGTTATTGTGCTTTGATCTAGAGCAAACAGTAGCTAAACCTAGCATGTTCACAGTGGGAAGAGGTGGGGCATGTGAGGACTTCCACAGAACATCTAGCTTGGTTAGTCAGAGTCCTGGGCAGAGAAAACACAGCAACCCTACAGTAAGGCCCTCTATCATCAGATGGACCAAAAACCTGTGAATGGGTGTGGCACTATTTTCATTCATCCATTCAACAAATATTTACTGAGCACCTCCACTCAACAGGCACTCTGTGTGGACACAGAGAAGAGTTATTTTTGCACACCATTCTTTGCTTAGTATTGAACAGAATGTAAAATGACAGGATCCTCTGCTTACAACCCAACCATGCCTTCCTATTTTTCTGAGAACAAAAAAACCAAAGTCTAGACAAAAACTTATGACGCTTTGCATGATATGCAGCCCACCCCTTATGCCACCTCCTTTTACTTCTCTGACCACACTGCCATTTTTTCTAACTCTCACCCCTCTCCACAACAGTCACTGGCCTCTTTGCTATTCCCCCAACTCACCAAACGTGAGTCTTTCACTTTGAGAATTTTCCCTGTTTTCTCAAGGCAAAAAACTTGCCTTCCCTACTTCCTTCAAGATTTTGCTTAAATTACAACTTCTCAATGAGGCCTATTCACTCTATCTTAACTAAAATTACAACCCATCTGCCTCCATCATTTCTTATTCTTCCAATTCTTCTGCTTGTATTTTCTTTCATTTCCCATGTTCCATTTTAACACACAATGCAATTTCCTTACTTATTATATTTATTGCACTGTTCCACCTCCACTGGAAGCTCCATGAGAACAGGGGGGTTATTCCTTACCTGTATCGGTCATTGCCATCTCTCCAGAACCTAAAATAGTACAGATTCAATAAACATTTATGGAAGGAACAGAAGCAATCTGTATCAATACTTTTGGAACTAAGAAGAAACTCCCTTGGACGGCTGCTCGGGACACTCGTGCAGAACACCCGAAGTCACAGCTGCAATCTCAAGGCACCAGCAGCTACAGGCAGCCTCTGAGATGTGAAGGTGAAGAAACCCTATCACTCAACAACGGATAGCATTTCCTGAGATACCTGAACACCACTCAACTGTGCTTCCCATCTCTCCTCTTCCCATTAATACCTGTCAGTGAGTTATGTGGGTGGACAAAAATTATTTCTATGTGAAATGTTTATTATTTAATAGTCTGTATTTTCCACAAACAGTCCTTAAGAAGACTGGAAACAATGAGCTGGAAGAGAGTTATTTTTACTTTATTTTTCTAAGTCATCTCTGATACATGCGGTCACTTAAATTTTTCATTTCCTCATCTTATTCTTATTTCTTTCACTTTTTAAAAGTGAAAAAGAAAAAGAAAATATCCCTCGTGCTTTATTCCTAAGGAAAGTTTATCCACAGTGTATTGTTAAAGTTTCCTTGATTGTGTTTGTAATTCCTGTCTAATCTTGTACCTTCATGGGCTAAGAAAACCCAAGTTCATTTAATCATGACAGTTCTAATCAACAGAAAAGATTTCATTATTCAAGTGTTCATTTATAAATGTGTGAAAAATGTAAATGGGGATTATTGGTATATGACAAGAGATTATTAGGATACAAAAATGAGGCCAAATAAAGCATCTTTGTTTGCCTTTATGCAGCTGTACAAAAGCAGTGACTTGGCTGAAAGCAGATGCTGTTTTCTATTCTCGTCACCAGTTAAATCACTTGTACACATGCATTGTCTTGAACCATTCCAACTAAATCCCATTGATTTCTGTAAAATTGAGAGATTAAGATTAGCTCCTGAGTAATTTATTTACATTCTAAAGTGACCCAAAAAAATGTAGGCACTTTCAGCCAAAAAGGTAAAAATCCCATGAATACCTTTCTTGTTTTCAAATCTAAGTTTAATTTCCCCGTACAGTACAGTCCAAAGTAGTATATGCTATTGGGCTTAACACCAAGGAATTGAAACATTATATCTGGTTCACCAAAAAAAAAAAAAAAAAATCAGTAGAAGTTTAAGCTTCAACTTGAATAGATCTTTAAGCCAAATATCACCTTACTTATAATATGCTAAAACAAAGGTCAGCTATTTACTTATATCAACTCAATACAAATTCAAAGCTTTTGCATTTATGTGTATATTAACTTTAAAAGTGCTGATGAATATTCTTTGTGTAAAAATTGCTTTTCTCAATGGGCATGAAGATTAAAATTTTTTCTGATGAATGAGCTTTGAAAATCAAAATGTCAAAATGTTTGATGCAGAAAATTCTTGGAACTCTACTATTAAAACTATTTAAAAATAAATATTAGACAAACTAGCTATTGATTATAATGTTCCAAGACATTACATACATATTTTAAACATAAAGTAGGATTTTGCACATAAATAAAGAAAACATATGGATATTTCTCCATTGCTTTCAGGAAAGCGACAACAAAAAAATACTTCATGTATTTTACAAGGTAAGTAGCTTAATAAAAAAGTTATGCATTAAAGTTTCTAAATTTAAAACTCTATAAAAACACGAGGTAATATATGTTTAAAATGTATTTGCATATTCACAAATAGTATTTTTTAATAAGAAATACAGGAGCAGCTAGCCAAGGCTGTGATCAAGTTTATGAAACTCAGTGAAAGACCAGAAAAGCATTTATTACACTATCTTCCACATAATTTCTAAGCTGTTACAGTCACTACAAGAATCTATTTTTCAGGTTTTTTTTTTTTAAATAACAAACCAAATCTACTCAATCCTTCAAAAAAATTTTAGTGCCTACTCTGTGAATAGTGTATGGAATAAAAGTGAGACTGCCTTTATCTTGCATTAGTTATACTTGTTCTCTATATAACTGGACCCATTGCCTTTACCTGATGAGATTAATAGACAATTGAAAAGCAAGCTGAGCAACAAGAGTCCTCTGCTATATTCTGCACTCTGCTTTTCCTGCAATCCACTTGATCAGGCCTACAAATGACCTGAAAGTGAGCAGCACCATTATTTCTACATTGCTACATGGGAAACTAAAGCCAGGGCAACCACAAAATGATAGAGAAAAACAAAGAGGGAAGTGGGGAAAGGAAGATGAAGGAAAAGGAGAAGAACAAAGAAGAGGAGTGGGAGTGAGAAGAAGAGAAGAAAGGATAGGAAGAGGGAGAGGGATGTCAGAAGGGGAGGGCTGAGACAAGATACTTTTATGGATGGATTAGTTACAAGTATACTGAAAACTAGTTAAACCAACAAAGTTGCTTCCATTTTTTTAAATGGTTCTGTTTAGGAAGATTAAGACTACACTTTCTTTATCTGAACACTAAAATATTAGTAAATTAGTTTTTATTAAACTTAGAACTCCTCTGTCAAAAAATACCATTAAGAATGTGAAAAGGCAAGTCATAGACTAGGAAAAGGTATTTACAAAACATATAACTACCAAGGGACTTCTATTCAGAATAAAGAACGCCTACAAAGAGTCCTTTGCAGTAAAAGAGATTGACAAGCCAGTATAAAAAATGGGCAAAAGATCTGAATAGGCACTTAGTAAAAGGCTATCGAAATGGCCAACAGCTTGTTGGCTACATAAAAAGTAGCTTAGCTTCATTATTAATCAGGAAAGAGGAAATTAAACCACAATAACATCTCATTGTCTACCTACCAGGATAAAGCGCTTTAACCTTGGTGTTGTTAAGGATGTGGCATAATTGAAATACTCATACATTGCTGGTGGAGTTTAAATGGGCTAACCTGCATGGACAGTTATTTGACAATATCTTCTAAAGTTAGACAGAAGCCTGTCTTATGAACCATAATTCTAGGTAAAAAAAAAAAAAAAAAAAAAACAAACCAAGCCCCTCTGTGGTGGTGCAGTGGGTTAAGCAATGCACTATGAAGCAAACCGCAGCCACTGCAGCACGAGTTCAATCCCTGCTGCTGGCTGGGGAGGTGACTCACATGGCACAGCAGACCTCTCCTGCCTTGCCCGCTGCTCCCCTCAGCAGTGTTTTTCAGTCAGTCTGCCTGTTCTGTTCCCCATTCTATCTGGTAGATTCTCTCATCCCCTGCAACTCTGGCCTGTACCCCAGTGCTTGTATGCATAAATAAGTAAATCTTTAAAAAATTAAAAAACAAACCAAAAGCATGTTTACAGAATGACATGTGCAAATATGTGCAAAGCAACTTCATTCATAACAATCAAAAATTGGAAAAAATCAAGTATCTGTCAACAATAGAATGAATAGGGGCCTCCCTGGTGGCTCAGCGGGATGAGCACTGCACTGTGAAGCATCCGCGAGGGTTTGACCCCCAGCCAAGGAGAGGACCCACATGGCGCAGCAGACCTCTCCTGTCTCACCCGCTGCTCCCCTCAGCAGTGTATTTCAGTCCATCTGCCTGTCCTGCTCCCCATTCTGTCTCTGGTGAATCCTCTCACCTCCCGTGACTGTGTTCTGTACCCCTGCTCTTCTATGCATAAATAAATCTTTTAAAAAACAAGAATAAATTGTGCCATATTGACAAAAGGGGATGCCAAATAGCAAAGAAAAGAATAAACTACTGACATATAGAATAGACAAAATTCACAAAGTTAAAGCAATAGACACCAGATATACAGAATCAAAAAGAGACAAACCAAGTCTATTAGTCAAAGAAGTGGTTACCTTTGTGGGTGAGTGGTAACTGGCAGAGAGGGTACAATGGAGGTACTGAAAATATTGTATGCCTTTTAGTGTTGGCTATGGGGGGGGTATACACAAATCAAAATTTATTCTTCCAATGTAACTGCACCTCCTAACTGGTCACCTGATTCTTTAAGGACATGAACTGTATATCATAGTGTTCTGCTTCTCAAAGCCCATCAGTGGCTCCAATTACACCCAGTGTAAAAGCCAAACTCTTTACAATGACCCACAACACCTGTATCATTTGGATGTTACCCACATGCACAGCAGACCTCTCCTGCCTTGCCTGCTGCTCCCCTCACCAGTGTATTTCAGCCCATCTATTGTAATTTTATTCTGTGTCTTGCTGCTGCTGAAAGTACCTGGAATATTCCTATCACAGGGCTTTTGCCTTTATTTCCTCTGCCTGTAATATTCTTCCTTCAGATAACTACCAAGCTCACTTTATCTTACCTCCTTCAAGACTGTTCAAATGCCGTCTTCTCACTTAAACCCTCTCCTTGGGCCTTCCCTGGTGGCGCAGTGGGTTAAGCAACGCACTATGAAGCAAATCGCAGCCGCTGAGGCACGAGTTCGATCCCTGCTGCCAGCCAGGGGGGGGACCCACA